>JAWWES010000171.1:15119417-15234830 GCA_035583135.1 Lophotriccus pileatus
AAAAAAAAAAAAAAAAAAAAAAAAAAAAAAAAAAAAAAAAAAAAAAAAAAAAAAAAAAAAAAAAAAAAAAAAAACACTAATCCAGCCAAGAATTGTAATAAACTGTCAACATCAGTCTTGTTCACTTAATTCTGGGGTCTTGATAGTCCTCACAGAAAGGTTCTTCAGCTATGATCTGCAGGCCGGTGGTCTGTGGAGATTTTTCTGTTCCTGTGATTCTGTTTTTTCTATCTGAATCTGATAAACCTCATTAAAAGAAGTCATAATCCTGTGGGATGACATGTCAGGACTGTCTTCATGAAATATTGTGCTTTGAATTGACCCAACACAAGCCAGCTCCATGTGGGAACTAATGCAGTCATTTTTTTGCATTGCTGAGCCCAGCTAATATGTGCTTTTGAGAAGTAGGTTATATTAGTTGCCACTCAGCACCTTGTGATTGCATTTCCATGGCTGTTCAACCAGTTTGGAGTGTGGGCAAAACATGTCCTACCTGCTTGCAAAAGATCATGTGGATCCATGTGCATGTATGTCTAATCACATTAATGAATTCTCTAGGAGACATGAAAATCCTTGCCTAGGAAGGATATAAGAAGCTACATCGTCCTTGCCTTCCCCAAGTGCTGGGGCTGCTTTGAATAGAAATCTGAACATGAGAAACTTGCCTGAGGGAAGGCAGCGCTGAGTCAGGATATTTCAGAGCTACATAAGTAATCTAAAACTGCAAGAAAGCCATAAAGATTTATGGACAGGGTGTCTCTGTTCCCAGGTAAAGGAAAACAAGTACTTTCACAAGAAAAGGAGAAGGAATGGGAAAAGTATTAATTCTTGCTGTAAATTTCACTTAAATTAGGGCTATGATATAGAGACAGCACATGTGGCAGCTCAACTCGGTTTTCACAGACCTTGCTTGTTTGATTTTGGTAGGGTTTTTTTCCTAAGATGCTGTTCTCTCCTGAGCCATCCATGCCCTAATCATACCTGTGACATAATGTTTCCATGTTAATCAGTAGTTTCCATCCCACATATTTGTGCCTGCTTCCTGCACCAAACCTACCTTGGTTTTGCTGCTACGCAGTTTCAGCCTTCACTCAGCTGCACCAGTTTTAGCCAGTACAACTTGTCATCAGCTCTAAGGTCAGTTCCTCACCGACATCCCGTTCACACGTCATCAGGCAGCCAAGGGCTCTGAGCTAAATCCAACCCTAAAAAAGAAAGGGCTTAGCAGTGCTATAAAAATTAAAGAGTTGCCTTTGTTTGTCTTCATCACCTCCCAGGTGACACTCTATTGAGACCAGCAGTTCCTGGTCTGAGACTTGTACCCGTCATGAGCTCTACGTGGCAGGCAGATCTAGTCCAGGAGGCAATCAGCGTGGAGTGAAAAGACCACACTGGCAGCTGCTGTTGCAAAAGACAACATTTTTATTCAAGGTTTTTTCTTACAGCAGGCTGTGTCCCACCAGTAATATTTCATTTACCACTTCTTAATTGCCTTAGGAATGTTTCAGACAGGTGCAGTTGGCTGTCAAAGAAGACACCAAAGTGATTTTCCCCTTGTCAAGGTTTGACTCCGTCCCAGCAGTCCTAATGTGTTGCTCAAAGTGAACACATTTGGTTGGCTGTTCCCACTAACAAGCGATTGTGGTCACCACAAGCTAATCTGTGACTTGAAGAAGCAGGGGAGAGTGCACCAAGAGGAGGCAGTAACAGTAAAATGTAAAGCGTGATTTTGGTCACAGACATCAGACTCCGAAGGATGCAGTTTACAAGTTGAGGGAGTCTACTGTGATGTTTTCTTCCTGTTCGTTCCTACAGAATTTCTTGGTTAGAACAGACATTCAAATGACCACAGAGTGCCGAAGGGTTTCAAGCACTTTGAGACAACAAACGTATTCTACCTTCAGAACACTCCTCCTCATGGAGTAGAGGGAGACACTCATTTCAAAAAACAGAGGAGAAACCAAGGACTAGTTAGTTGAGATTTTAGGTACAGATTAAGAGATAAAGATCTCTCAAGGTGCTAGTCTTTCATCACGCCAGGACCCACTATCCACGTCTTCTTCCCCTGGTCAGCAAGGAGGTGTCCAACCTCTGATACTATATGCACAGTTCTAGTGGGGTGCCAGTTCCTAATACCATCACCTCACAGGTCTGGCTGAAACAAGTACTCCAATGAGAGTGACAGAGCAGCTTCCTCCTTCCTTGAGCCCCAGGTAATGGAGCTCCTGGCAGGGTCTCTCAGCTCAAGCCATGAAGAACCCATTTTGCTGCTTAGCTGTGATGCACACTACCAGAGGTGCAGATAGTTCCCTCTGGCATGGAGAAGTGCCTTTTACTCCTTACAGCTTAATCAAACATCAGATGTGACATCAGCCCTAAAGATGAGGCATCTATTTTCCGGGTTAAAGACTGTCCCCATCTTGTTAGTCCCCATCTGGAAGTAGTCTCTAAAGATGACCTCCTGCCATCCATCCAGCAGCTGGTGAAATCTCACCAGGCTCTGGGCTCCGATGCTGGGCATATTTTTGTCACAGAGACCTGTGCATGCCTGTCCTGTGCAGCCCTTTCTGGCTGAGTTTGAAGGGTGGACAAACAGGTCTGATTTTCTGAGTGACTCAGTGGTCACATTTGGCAGTGCATTGTGACTTCACTCACATACCACTGACCAAGCCACTTTAATCTCATAGGGAGGAGGGAGAGCAAACAACTTCTTAGTTCCCAGGTTTGCTTAGAAGTGATGTATAACTGAAAAACTGACTTAAGAACTACAGCAATCTGAACAAAATACAAGGTCCCACACCCTGAAGTAGATGGAACCTGGTGAATCAGACTCCTTTGTTCTCCACAGAAGGGGATAGCCTCTTGCTAGTCTTCCACCATGCGAGGGGTTGTTGCTTCTGTGTGTAGTTGTCTGTCACTGCCGAGCTCGCTGTGGGAGTGTGACTGTAAACGTGCTGAAAAGCCTGCTTGTACTCAGGAAGCACAGGAATGCCTGCAGAATAAATAACAATGTAAATTAGACAGGACTGGAGCTCACCAGCCTCAGCAGGAGTTATCCCCTTGTCCAAACACTGAGCCAGCAGCTGATGAGCTTCCTTGTGTGCTCAGCAGTGCTCCTGCCAAGCTGAAAAGATTAAGAAGGAAAACTTGCCCCAGCTGAACAAATAGCCCACAGGTCTGCCTGAGGCTCAGCAGACGATTGGGGTGGCATGGTTAGGTGTTAGTTTCTGTAGCCTGAGAGACAGATGCAACTAGCATCTCATCCAGCAGCTGCTGCCACACTAGTCTGCAGAACCTGCAATATACCTGAAATTGTGTCCCCTGGAAAAGATATTTATTCAACTGGCAAGAGCAACAAATTCAGTTCCAGTTACACAAATTCAGATACATCCACATAGTCATGCTGTCCTTTTAGCCACAAGAACAGATACCAGGGAAATCAAATGCCTCCTTGCTTTCTTTGTCCCAGCCCTACATAGGAACACAACTGATCTGTAAAAGAGACATCATGACTTCCAGAAATGTTGCCAGTTCTGGATGTTTCACCACTGCTTCTGAGCCCAAGGGTCAAGTTCTTCTTGGCTTATCTCTCCTAGGATGGTTGATGGCTCAGCAGGGACTGCAAATATATGTCTTCCAGCTAGTGAAGAACAGCTCAAAAACATCTTCTAATTTACAGCCAAGCATTTATGCAAACAACATAAATCCAAGGTTGATCCATAGGGACTAGCATAATCATACATTAAGAATAACAGAGCATTTTGAAATACTTGTGACAGGTTCAACCCCACCTGCCTTAAATCACCTTCAGTGATCTTGGCCTCATCTTAGTTCCCAACTGAAATTAAAGCTGCTGTCACACTACTTTTTCTGAGTTCCTGCTGCACCTGAACTCATCACCAGAGGCTGACAGCAGGGAAGAGAGGGGGCTGGAGAACCCAGTGAATATTATCATCACCAGGGGAACTTTTAATAGGTTTTCCATCATAGCCATAAACTGAATCATCTGGGGACTTTTATGTAGCTCTCCCTATGGCACCCCAAGGGATGGAAAATAAAACATGTTTTTATTAAGCCTTTTGAAAGATACAACTATTCATTTTTTTCTCTGATGGAACCCTACAGATGGGAGACTCAACAACTACTTTTCTTTCTGACTTCAAGAAAGTCTTTTGGGTGATCAAACTGAATGTTATTGTCATGGCTTAACACCAAGACACATGAAAAAAATGTAGACAGGGTTTGGCACCTCTAGGCCTGCAAACGTCAGTTTTGGGGTATCTTGGAGCTAACTGTGACTTTAAGAAAAATTTGAGTGGTCATTCCCATGCTCCCTGACAAAGAAACTAAAAACATGAAGGTCTTTGCTTGCTGACATTTGATATAAGAAATTGTTCTCCTTTCCTCTGGAACTTTCACCAGAAATTGTTCACCACACTAAGCTGCTTGTGTTGTTCTCTGCCTGCACTCATTCACTAGAGATTAAAATTAGACCTAGCAATTATTCTTCTGAAATCACAGACTCTGAAGGGACAGGTAGGTTTTCTACTGACTAAGTAGAAACCACAGAGTTTTGTTCATGGGAATGGTATGTGACAGGAACCCAGTGGAAAATACTGTTGGATCTGTGGGAAGTCTTTTTGTACTGTCCTCAAAGGAACCAGAGAAATCCAAACTCCAAAGGGAAAGCCCCTCACATGAGAGAAAGAACTAACACAGCAGATCTTTCCAGATCTTTCCTTGTGGGAACAAGAAACAAACACAAGTCTAACTTCTGTAAAGCATTTAATGAACCTGGATTCAGCCTCATATCTCTCAGATGCTTAAAACTGAGGTACCCATGTCACGAATGTTATCCACTGGGGATCTATACCTTGACTGTGGAGTGACATTAACATTTAAAAATTTGGTCTTAGATCTATATTCCTTAGGTTGTACCCCTCTTTTGTTCTTAATTATATGCAGAGTGTCTATGGTGACTCTGCTCCTAATATAAGTACCCAGAGTTAGAGGAGAACACTTAGATGTGTTTTCACATCCCCAGTCTTGAAGAGTTTCCATCAGAGCATCTATAGCCCATATTAGCAGTCTTGATACCACTTGTCTCTATGTGAGAAACAGTAAAAAATATGATCCATAGACACCAAAAGATTTACAAATGCAGAAAGCGGGACAGTGGTTATGGAGCTGAATATATAGCACCCAAGGATAGGAGATGATTTAAAGGGACCTATAAATACCCAGGCACTTTTCACTGTGGATGGTTTAGATGTGTCATCTCTCAACAAATCACACAAATAAGGAAGTTACACAAACAGAAGTAAATCAAAAAGTGTTTTATTAATCAAATACTCTGAAAAGGCCTCTGACGCAGCAGAAAGTTAAGATTACAAAGTTTAAACTTATTACCTTAGCAAAAGGAAAAAAATGTACTTTTCTCCTACTGTGCAGTTCTTTTTCTTTGTTCTGGCATCAGGCCACAAGCTGCATAAATCTTTGGAAGCATCTCATACTATATGCATGGTTTCTAGACTAGAGATGGTATAAGTGCCCATTGCTGCACTATAAAGGGTACTACAGAGGAGTGTCACTGACATGAATGCCTTAGGGAAGGAATGACTCTGTGGAGGTAACTTGGGGTCACTGTGAGCAGCTCTCCATTTGAGGGTTGTTAAGTGCACATGCCTTGCCTCTATCACTGTTCAGCCTGTATCACTGTTCACGCATATCTGCCTAACTTGTCCTTATAAGCCTTCACCTGTGGAGACACCTCAAATTACCAGGCAGGCAGTTCAGAGCTTCACTTCCTTTCCTATTTTCCCAGTGCAAAGCTGACTTTTCCCATGCCTCTTTAAGCCTGCAGTTTCTCTTCTTGTGCACCATAGAACCCAAGAGCTCTTCAGCATCATCCTCCATGTCCATTCCTCTTTAAAATATGAAGGCAGAGGATGTGTTGGACACTAGAAAATTTTCCTTTAAAAATTTCTAGATATTTGGTCAGCCTCTTCTTTTTCCTCTGGATCTCACCAGTTGCTCTGTTCAAAGTGTGATGCTGATAAAAGGGCACTGTAAATACCCCGTACCCTGTACACTTCAGGTAAGACCTTATTGATGCTGAACTGGAGATTGGAGATTATTGGTTTTGACACTTTGTAAGGCAATGTTCTCCTTTATATATCCATTTTTCAGTGCAGTTTGAAGTCCTGTCTCCCATTTTGTCTGTTCCATTTCCTACCCCTTCAAACTCATATTGAATAATGCAGAACTGCTGCTTTGCTATTCATCCCCCATCTTGTGTACTACCCATTTGAGCCATGGAATATCCCTTCATAAGCAGAAAACTTTATGCCTGTCTTTGTGGAAAGAAATCACATTTATATCAGTCTGCTGATGCAAACCTTGCAAATTCCTATCTGAGTCTCCATCTCATCAACAGTTGAGTTAGAGTTTTAAAATGCTAAAGGTTCAAGCTAAACTCAGTTTTAACCTTTTGATCATTGGAAAAGGTGTTTAAATGTCATACTTTGTTCTCCGGCTGTCTTTCCATAGACTTGAAAAACATGGCACGTTCCTGTAAATTCAGTATGTCCTTGACTTCCATGGGCTTCAGATCAGTTCATTCTCTTTAAGAAAATAGCAATTTAAAGGATCCTCTAAGTCTGTTAGTGAACCACATTGGACAGCTTCTTTTCCTTTTCTGAATAGTAAATGCATGTTTAAAGAGTATTCTGCTACTTTCAGTGTCTTATGTGCAGTTATTATGGTCTATAGATCAAACATAACGATTCCTGATAAATGTCTTAAGTTTCCCTGGTTGCTTACATGGCTGTAATAAAATTTCCAGGCAAAGGTATTTGGCAAGAATTGCTTTAGTTCCTGACCTCATTACTCTTGAATCTGCATACAGCTGCCTCTTACACCCAGCAAATCCAAACCCCAGAGGCCTGAAAGATGATTGTACACACTTGAACATGCCAAATTCCCAGTAGATTAGCCCCCCTCCACACACCACATCAGAACGCTTTACCCATGCTTTGAAGAAATAACTTCCTTAAAATGCCTCTGGTTTAAAGCAACAGATGAGTTCACTCCTGTGGCCCAGTCTTGGCCCTTGTTCTATGCTGAGGCTGACATTTTTTACATAAGTTGATGTCTTCCAAAGGCTTAAGGGCTGCAAGAGTTTCTCCAATCACCCTTCATGATATGACCCCTTCAGTGGATACACGTGGTCACTCACCCATGGATCCAGGTTTTGTCTGACTCCTTCAGGTACTTTGAGACCAAAAAATTTGTGACTCACTAACCTCCTGAGCCAAGATGTTATTTTTTTGTTAAAGCTCTTTAATGTATTTTACTCCTGTGATTTGTCTAGATATTTTTGAACCCAAATAAACTTTCCACAACCACAGAAAACTGCAGCAAGACGATCCACAGCTGAATTGCAAAATGTGTGAAACAGCATCCTCTCTTCCTTTCTTTGTCCTGCCACTTAGCTTCTTTTCATTAGCTTCTTTTCAGGGGGAAATCATTCCCTATCCATTCTTTCAGAGTTATTATAAAACTCTACAGATTTCTACCACACCTTTCCCTGATTGCCTTTTTTTCTGGGCATCTCATTAGCTTAGTACAGATGGGCAGATCGCTCGCTTTCTACTGCTATTCTTCATGTCAACAATTTCTGATGAACACATATTCTCCAGAATTGTACTGAGAACCATCAGCCTTATTTTATGTTATCAAATGGCCATTTCAGTCACTGTCAACATGGGCTGCATTTGGACTACCTTTTTAGGTCAGTAAGTGGTTAAACACGTGTAAAAGAACGTGGCAGAATGGCTAAGCACCAGTTGTTTTCCATTCCCAGCAGCATGAAAGAGCTCAAACTTCTCAAGTGACCAAAATTGTGAGTTGCGGTGTCTCTCCTCATCTGGGGCAACTGCCTACATCTCTTCTCTTTGCCTATGGCAAATGCACAGTGATTCATTTTAGCTTAGTCTGAAGTGTTAAATTACATTATTCTGCATTTGCCCAGGGATAAATTGACTCAGCATTTAGGCTAAGCATTTACTTACATTAAGGTTTGCATCCAGACAATTACCTCAGCTTAGCCGATGCTTGGTAACTTGTTAAGCCACAGTATCTTAATTACAAGACCTAAGGCTCTCATAAAACAGATTGGGATTTTGAGATAACTTCTTCTTCTATTTCGGGAAGTTGGAATAAATTCCAGGGCAAAACTATTCTAAAACAAAGCTCTGCATTACAATCTCCCATCATGTAGTCAGAAGAGTTTTGTGTATAAAACAGGAGTTGCAGTCATTTTTTTTCTAATCCAAACTGTCCACCAAATACAGAAATAAGATGAAAAACTACCCTTGGCATAGCTAATTGCAATCAGAGACTTTTGAAAATTCAAGCACTCGTTCCCCACTTCAAACACAATTCAGCAAAATGTTTAAGCTCTGACTTGAATGGGATGACTTAAGTGATTAGAATTAACTACGTGCTGAAGCATTTTGCTGAACCAGAACCTAAGGGGGAGAATAATGCCTTAAAACTATGACAATCCTTCAGCTGAAGGCACACAGAAGACACTTGTTCTGGGTACCAACATTATTTCTTACACAATTTTTTATCTCCAAAACCAAAAAGACTCTTTTAATACAGCCTGTGATGCAGCTTTGGGATGAGTCTGATCCTTTGCAAGCTGCAAAATAACTTCTCAAGGAAAGTTATCCTTGAGATAGCTTTCTCCTTAGCAGTTAAGAGACAGTGCATTACCTTAGATGATTCTACAATACTGATGGCAACACTTTAACCCAGACATTTTGCAATTTGGTTTAACATGTACTCAAAAGTGTGTACACAACAAGGAACTCTAATTTTCATACTTTGCTCATTAGAATCAATTTTGAGAGCAGCATAATCTGAGTAACTTCACTTGCTCAAGACCAACACAATACGATTTAGAATAGGTTTTGGCAAGTATACCTCTTAATACATAGACGCTAAACTCACTCACGCTATGTACTAAAACACATTCCCATATGTTGCTACTGAATTTGTTAATGTTCTGTACTTAATGTGCAGATATGTGGAATAGGCCTTTAATTAGTTTGAGTCAGTCCTTGAGACTGGGACGTGATGTTTTGGTGGGGTAACATCAGAGAATGTACTTGCTCCTCCCCAGCTATTCACCACGCATAACATGAACATCCATGATTTTTATGACCTTGTAAATTCTTCTCTCACTCATTTGCCATGGTAGATGCCAGTCATTTGCCATGGTAAATGTGACTGCAATACCAAGGAAAGAAACTGTGAAGGCTGCAGTACAAACTCAGTGCCTGTAAATACTACTTGTGTAAGGCATCAGCCATGGTTAAAATATGGGAATTTGGTTTTTTTTTTGTTTTGCTAGATGATTGCTTTGTTTGGGATAATTACTGCAGCATGGCCTTGAAAGAAATGCCTTTGCTCTAGTTCTGAAAGAACACCCTTGCCAGTTAAGATCCATCAGTTTAAGGGTGACATGTATAGTCCTGCTTTTGAGAGAGAAAGAGGTAAGTGGAGCATTTTCTTCTCAGTCCACTTTCCTGTGCATTTTGTGCTCTGTAATAAAGGCAAGTGGGCTTCCACAGTCCATCTATTCTAGTGTTTCACTGCTATATCCTCTTTATGGTTCCATCAAAAGTAATTAATTAATTCAGGCCAATAAACTACTCAAAGATCAAAATTAAACTCTAACAGCATATTAGAGGAATAAACCTCACGTATCCCATGTCAAACTCGTAATTGTGTTGAGCTGCCATGTAACTATCAACATTCTATCCAATCCTGACTTCTGCATCAGCCTAAAGAGAACCAAGGTCATTCCTAGATAAACTATTCCACTGTTAAAAAATGTACAATTTATCTTTTTCTTCAGTTTGTCACTCACCTTACTGTGTCTGGATTATGTATGGTCTTTGTTCAGTAGATTGGAGTCCTGTGTCAACAAAACACTTCAGCAAATAGAGCTGGAAGAAACTCCAAGATATCCTCTAGCCCATCTCCCTACTCTATGGTAAGACATGACCTTCCTGTGCCCTTCCTAAACTCCTGCAGTCTCCCAAGGCCTTGCAAGCAATAAATCTCATTATCCTTCAGGGATTTTAATGTATTTCAATTATTTTGATGGTGCAGTGGTTCTCTGTGGAAAAAGCTCTACTTCAGATGGTACAGCTGTGCCGTGCTGGGCCTCTGTCTTGGGTGTCTAAAGCACGAAGGTTCCTGCGTGTTAGTCTTAGAGACTTGCTTGTCTTCCTTCTCAGACACACACTCAAGCACCATTGCACTGACAGACGCCTATGTACAAAATGTTCAGAGACCGTCAACTGATAACTCCCTCCAGCAGTATGTGGGTTTCTGGCTTCTGGCTTCTGTCAGGAGCCCGGTAGTTTTGCCCTGGATATTGAACTCCTTATCTGAACTCCATAATTTTTAGAGGAGCTGAAAATGCCTGGCTTGCCCAGCCCTTGCACATGAGGTCTGGCAAATGCTGCAGATAATGAGGTTTCTCAGTCTAAGGAAGAGACTGCAATTAACACTACATTAATTAACAGAAGAAAAAGCAAGCTATTTTTGGACGTAGGACCTGCCCACTCAAAAGCATTCGGAAGACCCATTGTACCCTTTTGCTAACAAAACCTCATTAGCCTCCCATACTAACCAGTCCAGAGATGGGTGAACTGGGGCTACACACTGTGCAGAACCAGATTTTGAGAATCCATTTTCTGGCCTATATCCCAAAATTCTTCTGGATTGGAAAAGGAAACCCTGGGATGCCAGTAGAACCAGAAGCTAAAAAGTAGCAGGGACAGCCCTGCTTTTTATAATTCTGCTGTCATGGGATAGAAGAACCAAGGCTCCAGTATGTGCTTGGCTGAGAGATCTAAGTCTGCTTTTAGAAATCCGTACTCGGCTCTTTTTGGAAATATAAAGTCTCTTTGAAGCAAAAAAAAAAAAAAAAAAAAAAAAAGGTGCTCACAGAACCTGGCTTGTCTAATTTACCAGTATAAGAAGAGGCAGAGCTCTGCCTGATGTCATTTTTCACATCCAGATAAGAGGATCATGCCAGAGCAGCTTTTTAGCTGTCTGTGGTCAGTGGCATGGTGGTCTTTTAAGGAAGCTTCCTTGAGGAAAGAGATAAATAAAGGTAAACCGCAGGAAAATCAATTATAACGGAAGGAGAATGAAGCTATATGCTAAAAAATACCCCCAGAAATTCTAAGTGCTTGAGTTTGGTCAGACCTGTTTATGAAGTTGGTTCAAGTGGCTTTTTAATTACTTAAAGACCTCCACCTATGCTCACCAGGGGTGCAAGACACAAGTAACAGCAGTGTTACGCTTATGTACTGGTAGCACAAAGCCACATTGCTACCATTCACGGGTCCCAGTGTGCCTGCTGTCTTACTGGCCACATTCTGAGTATTGCTGACTCTGTGAGCAGCTCTGGGGACTCAGAGAAGGAATAAATTAGTGCTCATCACTGAGAACTGGGAAGGAATTTTCCGATGGAAGTGTTTGTTGTCGGAAAATGTGGGTTCATTGACAGCTGCACACGTGGCAAGGGTGGACTGACTTCAGTGACACTTTTTTCTTTTTTTTTTTCTTTTGGACAGGAACAGTTTTCAGGTCCAAGCACGGAATTTTTTTCAAAAACAGACCAGCTCCAGAGTGCTCATTTATCCAGTGATTGCCATGTAAATTCAGAGATGGAAAGGATGGGTTTAAGTCCCTGTTGCATACAATTTGACTTTTGTGTCCCTGCATCTCTAGCAAGTCCCCTCACTCTGGAGGTGGTTATCTGGGAAGAAGAAAATGATTCCTCTTCCTGGGGAGGGCTGTCTCTGCCTTTGTTTTGCTGTGTTTGTTTGTTAAGAATACAGCATTATTTCATGCAATAAGAGAAAAAGAAAAACAAAGTTTTTGAAATCTCAAGTGATGCCAGGACATATTTTCTATCCAGCTACTTGCCATAAATAAACTGACATTTTATATCTTGGCCATTACAGCTAAACGACTGCCATGATTATTTTTTTTCTTCTTAATAAAATAGAAGTCACGTTAACACACACTTGCTACCAGAAAATTCGGGCTTGTTTCAGTTGGTGCAAAATGCAAATACTGAAATATCAGTTCAGCAAGTACTGAAATACTTTAGAATGATACACGAGGGGCTTTTTTTTTCCCTGCCAAGTTTAATTTTAATTTGGGTGGCTCGTCTGAAATCCAGATGGTATCTGTGAGAGGGGCTGAAGACAGGCACCGTTACTTTTTGTCTTTTTCTTACAAGAACCACATTTGAAATAAGTTTGAAAAGGGGACCATCTAGAGAAGAGATATTTCAGGAGATCCCAGTTTTAGTTCTCCAAAGGTGATTAGCACAGTTCTATTTCCATTCATTTCTTTAAATTTTTCTAAGTCCTCAACTGGACATTTAGTGACTCACCAGCTTTTAGAATATTTTTTTCAGCTGAAACATTTCTTACTGTGCCCTTTGGCATTGGATTTTTATGCTGCAATTTTGTCAAAAAGTTTTCAAGAGGAAATTCAAGATTAAGGTTTAAAAAAAGGTTGAAAAGGTGATGTCTCCCTCTGTAACTGCCTAGTTCTACACATCCTGAAAGTACCTGGGGATGGGATCTTTCCTTTTCCTGGCACAGATTTGAGTTTGATCCAATGCTTCCATTGCATTACACATTTTAATGCATTTCTCTGCATTCTCAGACAGTGATTTTCATGAGTAAATAACATTAACAATGAATAGCTCAGAATGTTAAGCTCTTGAAGTCAGAATTGAGTTGCACAGTGAAAAGTGGAGTTCACTGTCTCAGGATGAAAATAACAGGCTTGTATCTGACAGAACAGTTCAATTCCTGCCATGGACTTTTTCAGTCTTTGTGATGCCTCTGGAGCTAAGACTGGGCTTTGCATATATATACAAACACACTCAGTGGTATGCTGCTTTTAGTAAGACCCTTTTATTTCCTCTGAGTCCTGGACTCTGTTCATGCAATGACTCATGAGCAAACAGCTTTGCAGAACTTATCCTTTGATTTGTAATGCTCCCTGCTGTGCCTCTGCAAAGTCTTTTATTTCTTTGCAAAGTTTGCACAGAACACTTTCATAACTATAATCTCCCAAAAGCTGAAATCAATGAAAACTGTATCCATTACACTAGGGATGCATTTGTCTTGCCATTTTTGACTTTGAAAATTGGAAGCTTTAGAACATTCATCATTGAAGAACACATACTACTACCTAGGAGCCCAAATCCTGTTAGTTTTCAGTGGAGTTCAGGTACTAACGTCATATCCTTAAAAGGTGTTTTTAGCAGCAGTCTAGGGTGTTTAAACCACTTTTTTAAATTCAAGTTCTCCAGCTATGTTTGTGCTGCCTCCATAAAAGTACTGGAGTCCAGAGCAAACCAAATGCCTTGAGATGGTGACACCTGCACTTAAGGTGGGACCCCAAGTCCCAACCAACCTTCACTACCTCAGAAATGCATTTACCTGCCTGAAAATTCTGAATTCAGCTCATAAGCCAAACCTGGCCTGGCTTTTTCGTTTGTGCAAAGGGAGGCTGACCAATCCCAGTTGAGCTTCTCCAGATGTAAGCATGGTGAATGGGAACAGCTTAGCTGACATGTTAAATAAGAGCACTAGAAGAAGCTGTCCAGAGAGGTTATGGAGTCTTCTCTGGAGATACTCAAAACCCACCTGGATGTGATCCTCTGCAACCTGTTTTAGGTAACCTGTTTTAGCAAGGGAGTTGGAGTAGATGATCTCCAGAGGTCACTTCCAACCCCAATCATCCCATGATTCTGCGTGTTTTGCGAAGAGATAGCCCTAGGTGTTTTCCATAATGTTCACCTGTCTTTTCGGTGGCAGTTGCATCTCTAACTCTCCCAGCTGCCCAAGGCAAACCTGGTAATTGCAAATAACACTAGTGGCAACATATTTTCTCCCATCCTCTCAGATAATCTGAACAGTTTGTAAATGCTGAGACATATGGACTCTGCAATGCCTCTGCAGAGATCAGGCTTGTGCTACCTGGTCTTGTTGACAGATGGAATGCTGAGTGATACAATTATTTAGCAGAGGTTGTTACAAAAATTTCCAGTTAAATGATGATTGATATAAATTGTTTTATATTTCCTTGGAAACCTCCTTTTCCTTCTTACCTCAAAATTGAGAGAAAACTAAAATATTGACTGGAGAGTGAGAGTTAGATGGGAAATTTTCTCACATTCATTTTTCATTCTCTCTTCCTACTGGACAGTTTATTGTGTTGGGGACTTCAAAGGACTGCACTAGATAAGCAGAGGAGAAACACAGATTAGCTGAGACATCAACAAGCATTGGACAAGGTCAATTAAAAGCCAAATTAAACAAATGGAGCTTTCAACTTCGATCCAGACAGGAAGAAGCAGTTGAGTTGCAAGGGTTGGAGATGAAAAGAATTCCAAAGGGCTGATGCAGAACAGGAGCATGGGGGTGGGAAGGACAGGGGAAGCCGGGAGTGAGATGAGAGTGCCAGGCAGAAGTACCTTCCATCTATTGCCTACAGATGGGACCAAAACTTAAACACATCTGTATCAATGATACCTGGAGGAGCTGAAAGGGAAAAGCCCTGGCCAAGTCAAGAACTGTCTTGGTGCCTACAGAAAGGAAGGCAAAGCAGAGTCCCAGTGTAAGGGTTGGGGTGAGCGAGGGCAAGGACAAGCTGTGCTGCAGCAGGCAGAGCAGTGGTCCAGCAGTGAGAAGAGGTAGATTTTGTGCCAAGTGGATTCTGGGTCACGTAACCGGAGCCAAGCTGCTGAGTCACTCTGCAGAGCCTTCCAAAAGTCACTTTGCCCACCTCCTGCTGCCTCAGTCAAACCCATCTGAAAACAGGGGTCAGGACAGTTGGGAACTGTGCTATGAAAACAAGGTGCTGGCTGAATATGCCACAGGCGAACATTAAAAATCTGATCACAGAACAAGACCCTCTGAGTTACAGTGCAGTACCCCTGAAATACTGAGATAAAAGGACGGTCTTTTTCTCATAGGGGAGTTTTTTCAAGTCTTGGCATTTTTCTTTACCCACCCAATACACTAGTTTGGAACACTTTCTGCTCTTCCATGCTCTTTCTGAAGTGTGTGGACAACTTAAGCAAAAGCCATACTTGTGGCAGTGGTAGATTAGAGCATAAGCAGATCATACTTTTCCTCAATGATATTTTTTCCTAATATCTCATGAGTTTACTCCCCTAAGCATTTAAAAAACGGTATCTTTATTCAAACAATTGTTCCAAAACACCTTCCAGAGTAATTATTTTCCCTGCTTTGGTCTTCCAGCTCCCAGGTTTGACATATACTTGTATCCTTGCTTTCTAAAAGGAAATCATATTAATGGTCTTAAAATCACTGTCTATCAGCCTGTGCTTCCATGTGGGTCATCTGACTCCTTCAAGAATCTTCAAACAATGGAGTATAATCTTGAAGACATCATGTTCCCCAATAAACAATGGAAGATTGTAGGAGCTAGAGGCCAACTAATGCTCTCTGGACAAGCAAAAAGCTACAGTGTGATCCCAGCAATTATCTATTGTGCTTGGCCAGAATGTTCAGAGTTTGTAATATTTACAAATATATATGGATATACCAAGATCTAGCAAGAGGAGAGGACGTGATGAAGGGGCTACAGAATTTACAAACACAGCAAGCAGTCGTACAGGAGAAAGAGGGTTGGTTATTGCATGGTAAGGAATGACAGGAGAGATACTGGACACAAATCCACAGGGAAACAGTTTTCGTAACTTTCTGTGTCCATGGGCATTGCATTTGCCTGGATCAAATCATGGTTTACATGAACAAGCTTTTCCTTGCAAAGCAATCTAGTTCCAGTAAGATCCAGAGAATTCCTTTCTCTGCCTATTTACTGCCATTGCAAAGACAAGAACCTCCAACAATTTCCCTTCAGTATCTCAGTTTATCTTCCTTTCTTCTTAAGAATCACAGGACAAGCCTGATGTCAAACTCTTCCCCTGAGGCTGATTTCCATCACTCCCAGAATTATGTTCAAACACACATATAGCCTAGTAATTAATACAAACTATCATGAGCTGACATGCACCTCTGTCTGTGTATCAGTATCCTCCACGCCTCCAGAAGATGGATGGATTTAAATAGCATCTTTGAAGACAGCTGAAGCAAGTTAATTAGGGATTGACTAACACAGTAAGGCTATTTTTAGCGTGAATTTATATCTGGTTACCTTGTTACGGGAAGCTTATGCAATGCTAATAAATTCTTAACTAAGGAGGTAGATTGGGCACCAAAATTATTTCAGTCTTTGAGAACACCTATAGAACTTCAGAAAGTAATACATTGGACAGAAAAAGGATTTATTTGCCTTCTGGTGTTGGAGCTGCAAGGGGGTTATTTTTTCCCTCAAGGTTACCTCTGAAGCTATGCAGGCTACCAATAAAAAAAATTGAAATTCATGATGAAACACCTGCCTCCAGGAGCAATTTATTGAGATAAACTCTCAAATCTCACCATCTTCACCAGTACTTTTTATGACCTAGTAGTACCAGCATTTTGAGGCATGCATTTTTAAAAGACTGGTTGTTTAACATATACATGTAAAATAAAACATTTCTGGGCAGCAGAGAAGCATTGGTATGGCCACAGTGATCTGAACAGTGCTAGGCTGATCATCCCAGAAAGTGAATAGCTTCGCAGAGATGGAAAACACTGGGCAAAGCAAGCTCCCATTAATCTTCTGCCTCTCCTCCCTGGAGAAGGAGGATGGAAGGGGAGGCTCAATTCTAATTTTGTTTTTACCTTTGCAACTCCACTAAGATTGTCCCTGGATCCAAGTAAGGACAGAGTTTGGCCCGCTGACTACTGAGCGGGAGTAGGGGCTGATGCAACTGGACCCATGTGCAGAGGCAGCTGGCTGGTAACACAAACTGTCTTGGGAGCCAGGGCACGATGATGTGAAATGCTTGATCCAGCACAGCAAGATGTTTTCCTTCTTTGCAAGTCCTAATATGAGAGCAAGGCACACCAAGTATATATAGCTCTGGGGATCTGGATGGAGAGCTTTTGTGTCCTCAAAAAATTATAAATAAATAATTTGCTGGACAAAGGGGGACAGCATTGCCCAGCTTGGAAGGAATCTCTTTTTTTGGAAGTATAATGGGAGGGCAAATTGCATCAAGCCGCTTCTAAAAATTGATTAGGAGGGCAAAGCAGGTTTCCAAGCAATGAGTAAGCACCATGACATCAAGGAAAGGTTTTGTCAGTAGGATGAAGAATTCCCACTGTTGATGTGTCTTGGGGACGCAGAGCCAAGTAAATGGTAGAAGCTCCCTGGGGAGGGACTCTTGAAACATGATATCACATACCATAGAAGATGCAGTTCAGAATTCTCTAGAGAGATAGGAGAGATTATTTCATAGGTTCATAGGTAAGGGCAGAACTAAAGGTCTATCTAATGCCATGTGCTAGTTCAAACAGTCAGCAGCATCAGCAGAGCCCCAGAAAAGAAAAAAATGTTCTAATTAGCCTCATGGGATGAAACAAACCCAGATCCTAGGTTAGGTCTTTGTCTGCTCTTTAATAATAAAAATTGTCCTGCACTAGGTAGCAGTGAGTCTAACAACCCCTTCAAAGCCATGACAATTCATTCCAGTAACTGTGAAAAACCTTGTATTCAACAGAAAAATCAGAAACTTTCTGTTTTCCCTTTAACCTTGCTAAATGTTTTTGTAGCTACATCCCATGGCAGAGTTCTTCAGTTATCCCATTTTAAAAAATAAAAACACACATACACACATGCCTATTTACTCGGTCCCAGTTCTGAGTTCCTGTTGCTACTTAACGTCACTGAGAGGAGTCCGTTCCCAGAGTCTTATGCCCTTTGAACTGTGGAGGCGTTGAAGCAGGATCAGTCCTGTACCCCTTCACGGCAGCAATTTCACTGCTGGAATAGACTCACCTCCCAGTTTCTGGCCTCCAGCTGCAGGGATCAGCTCTGTTTTCCAAGGAAAGCTGCCCTGCCTGCAGCACCTCGCTAACTGTGCTCCCGTGTGGGTGTGTGGAGTACCCTGACTCAGGCTGCCAGTCAGCGCCACCAGCGCAGGAGGCACAGGGCCTGACAGCCCTTGTAGTGATTATCTTATCTGCTGGAGCTGATGGATGCTGTTCTTACAAGTGAAGTACCTAATCCTCTTTTATCTTTCCTAAGCACTGGGCCTCCACGTGGCCTCAGGCAAGCCCAAACGCTGTATTAATTATTGGTTGCATTTTCTTAAAGCCCCTGTTCTTTTCTTTTCTTTTTTTTTTCCAGATTCAGTCACTCCTAAGTGAAATCCCATCTGTCACCCTTCCCTCATAACGGGCTCACATCTGTTTCTGCAGTCTCTCAGTATAACAACAAGCTCTGATTTTGCAACAGTAGGCAGATTTGGGGGTCTGAGGGCATTTTTGGGAGGGGCAGTTTGGCAGATTACACCAAACAAACTGAACAAACTGAATAAGCCTTCATGATGTCATCAGGCTAAAAGTCAAACTTACAGAGGGCAAACCTCATCTCCTCACCTCCAATCTTGCTTCTCACCTGCCTATACTAGTTCTACTCCCCATGCTACTGCATTTACATGTGTGTCCTGGGGCTTTAGATAGCCATAGGAGCATAAAGGAGACATCAGGCCCAGAAAACACCTCCTCAATTCCCTTTTTCTCTCCTACTCCCAGCAGCTTCAGAAATCAGAGATGGTGAATGCTGGTAGAGGGTTCAGAAGCCTGTTAAAGGAGGACCACAGTACTTTCCATGGTAGTATAGCACAGGTGCAAGTAAAAAAAAAACCTCAGGCATGTGCATTTATTATTTTCCACATGTAAATCGTATCTTTGCAATAACCCCGGGTCCAAACCTATAGCAGCTCCTCAAAATGAGTGTCTTTTGCTGTGTTCTCTGCCGCACACAGCACCAACAGCACACAGACTCCCTCAGCTTTACACCTTCTCCTGTGTGCTTTCTATCACTTTCCAACGAACCTCAGAGAGGTCACATCACTGTGTTCACATTATTAGGGCCATTTGTTTCATATTTGGGATGAATTCTTGCCCAGTTTTCCCTCACCTTTAGATCAGGCACTCAGGTTCACCTTGGCTATTTCCAGCTGGAGCTGGATTTCCAAGAGTAACCTTCACCTGAAGACTTTGATCAAAGCACCTGGGTCACCTCATTTCCTCTGCTTCCAAGGTCTTTGAGGCTCTTGAAAATGCCCTCCACTTCTGGAGAAGTAACCCCACCTCTCCTGACCTACCCTGTGCCTGACATTGACCAGAGCAAAGGAAGACCTGCTGAGCAGAGATGGCAGACCTTATTGCCCCTATCATTTACCCTTAAAAAAGACTCACTGAGTTTGTACTGCCTTCTGCTTCTACTGTTGAAGCGGCCCAACTTTATCTTCCTCCCTCCTCTGGCTACTCTCGTGCTGAGTCATTGCTCTGCACATCCCAGCCCCTTACACTTCTGCAGGTAGGTTACAAGAGGCAAAAGAGAAGCATGATATGAATCTGTCTATTCTCCATCTCCAGAGAATTTCTTAGTGCCATGGTGGAGAGGAATAAGGAGTGGAAGTGTCCAAGTCTTTACAACTTTTTGCTGCACAACATGAAGAATGTGTTCTTAATCATCCCCCAAGACAGGCTGTAAGGGAGCACAACTCTTATTAGATGTCAGAAAATCTACATGAGACAGAATTTCAAGAAGATCCCAAACACAAATCAGAGCAAAACAGGTGTGCTCTTCCTTAAACAAAACAGAACACAAGTAGCCTTCCTTACCAGGGCTTCCTGTCCTTGAGTTTGCCAATTCCACTGCTCAAAACCTCTTCTGTTTAGTTTTACCACTGGGATTGTGCTGGTCTTAAGATGTCAGACCTCAGTATAAGCATATGTGTGTGTGATTCAGGTTTTAGAGAGCAGTGCTGACAAATGTTCTCAGAATACCCTGGCATTGTACTGAAGCAATGCTAAAGAAAAATAAAAAAATCCTCCTCATCATTTTTGAAGCAGAGATGTTGGGTCTCATGCTTTCTATTCTTAATCTGTAGCACCATCTTTTGAGGGGATGCTGTACTCCCAAGCAAATACACTGAGCTCTCCCCAGAGGATCCCCATGGGGCCTTGCTGGCCACAGTCAAAGCTGGCTGAAAAAAAACTGTGACAGAAGCTGTTTTCCATTGGAAAGGGACATTTCAAGGCAAAATGTTTCTTGGGAACATGTGACGCTGAGTAAATTTGTGACTAAAAAATGTCAGGCTGCTACAACAGCAAGAAAAACTTACTTTGTTCCAAGTTTCTCAAGTCGTTCACTCCCAACTTGTTTTTGTCCAGCTCACATTTATATTTGGGCAGAGAGTGCCATGTGTATTGATACTCTCTATGCAATATTTACATTGCTATATTTAATGTTTTAGAATAATGTTTTGGCATTGATAAAATGTGTCATTTTGGTGTTTTCAAATGGTAATTTTAATTAGAGGGGGAAGAGAGAAATGTTGACCTCCGTCATCCATTCTCCCTCCCTGTTGTTAATGGCATCATCATCCATACAAAAACAGCTCTGCTATCCTAGACCTGTTTCAATTAATAGCAAATTATTTCTTTATGTTGCACTTCAGCTCTGAGGGGCTTTGCAAGAAGGGAGTGAGTGTCGTGTGCAGTACGTGCCTCCCTTCACTTTAGCCTGGATTTCAATCAAGGCTGAGGGAAGGGAAGACACAGCAATATGCACAATGATGTGTAAGTAACCTGTGATGATGACAGAGCTGTGCACTTAGTGACTGTTTAGGCAACATATCCGTACAGGGCTCTGGGGTGAAATATTTACACCAGGGATAACAGGGAAACTGAAGCATGTGAAGGGGATGTGATTCTGCTGTAGTTATTCTTCAGTATCTTCACTTTTTCCTTTCAAAACTTCATGAAAGGCCATGGCATAAAAGAGGTCTGTTTCAAGGGAGTAGTTTCATATTCTCATTTAGGTAGGCACTGGGTATTGGCTCAACAGTGTTGCTCTGAACCACCTGCAAATTTCTACTCAGGCACGTGGAACAGGTGGTCACCTGCTGAGCTGTAGGAGATGGGCAAGGTCACTGGAGCCATAATGCAGAGCTTGGCATGGCGAGAGCTCATGAGTGACAGGGTGCATCTTCCAAAGGCTAGCCATGTCTAGAGAGAAATATAAGTGAGGAAAAAAGTTTCCACTTTCCCTTTATTTTTATTTCAACCCCTTTTATCTGTCTTGTTTTATAGCTTTACATTGGAAGAAAGCCCATTTCCTGGTACGTACAGCAGCTTGACTGAGCATAGCTTGGCAACAGTGCCTGTTGCTTTAGGGAAGAACAGAGCATATTCTCATTGTGCATGTTTTCTCTTGGAAACATTTCATCCTGTCTATATAATTCTATATATGGCTCCTAGCCATGCCACTACAAGCTGCAAAAACACCAGCTCTTATACATTAACAATGTCAGACCTATTTAATGACTGGATCCAGGGCCATCAAGAAATTACCTATGATTCTGTATATTGTCTTCCTTGAGCAGATCTGGGATTTTTTTGCCCAACATAGAGAAAGGAGTTATTTTGCCTCAAAATCCTGATTTCTCCCATGTTCATTGCATACCTTCTTTGCTGCTTTTCACAATGGTAAGAAAATTAATTTTGGTGTCCCAAATAAATTCCAGTATTGCTAATACTTGTGGTTCTCCCTGTTCTAAAGAGTTTCTTTCATCCCTCTCAAGCAGGTCATGTAGAATGTCTGGGTTCCTCTGCCGCAATGTAAGCTGCCTTCTTCTCTAAGGTTGAACTGGATATGCCTATACTTAAAGACCTAATTCAGTTCTTCTGCTAACAAGCTAAATAGAAGTAAAAGGGAAGGAATATCCCTCAGAAAGAGGGATGAGATTCTTTGGAGTCCCATCTCAGTAAAATGGGGAAAAAAATGTTACATGTTCAATTCAGGCTTTGTTTCATGTCTGCCCTAATTTCATGTCAGTTTTGCTGCTAATAACTATGTCAGTGTCAAAACATGAAATATAAAGTTTGAAAGCTTTCTTACTGTTGAAGTCATAGCTGCTCTCTCATCCATGTAAGCATGAATTTCATCTTTTGTTCAAAACAGTTGCACTATTCAGAGAAGTGCTATTTCTCTGAATACTTTTTGGCCCACACCATCTAAAGGCACTTATAGAGCTGAGACCTTTTATGTTTTGTTCTTTACTGCATCACCCTGAGTGTCCTCAGCTCCCATGCTTAGTAATGGGAACTTCACACTGCTCCAGAGGTCATCTCTGTAGGAGCTGTCAGCATAGGGAATAAAGGTTGTGAATGCTAGGAGGATGTTTCCTCCCAAAATGGGTAGGTTCAGCTCTACATCTGCCCTTGACACTGCAATCCTTGCTTGACTCATGCCATCTTCAGGCATAACCTCAAGTGTCTGAGACCTCTCTCTGGCCTCTTCTCTGCTGAGTGGAAGAGTGTTTCCATTCTGAAGTTAGTCTCATTTTTAGATGTTTTTCAGTTCCTCAATGGATCTGTCTCCCCAAACATCTTGTTCAGCAAAATCAAGGGAAAGGGATCCCTAAAATCTTTCCTTGATGTGCTCCCTGCTGTCTCTTTGGCAGCTCTGTGGATGCCATGCTGTTCTCTAGGATGTGGCCTTAGGCTGGCAAGAAGGGATGGTGAAAAATAGCAATAGCAGCAACAGTAGCAATAGATGGGGCTAGCAACCCTTTTCTGAGTGAGTATGAGGTCTTTTACTCTTCTCAGCTGTTCGGTGGGTCATTACTAGGTTATGTATCCAGTGCTGTTTCTTTGCACTGTGCTCTGGCCTGACATCACCTGTGCTAGATTCCTCTGGTTCTCCTCATGGTTTTGCTTTATAGCAACAGCAGTGTGCTCAAATGCTCAGCAGTTTTGCAGACTCTGAACTGGAGCAGCAAAAAATGTAAGGTCCCAAAGTCTGAAACTTGTTCATTTCATGGACGTATATGCATATACATACTGCGTGATTTCTTGTCATTCAGCTTTGGCTCCTGCTTTCTGTAGCCACAAGAAGTTTCTACTTGAAATCCTGTTTTCTCCTGGGCACCATAGGTTGTTATCTCATGGGTGACTCATTATCTACCCGGATTGACTACCAGAGGGCTTTTTTTAGTGTGAAATCTTTCTGGAGTGGAGTCATGGACTATGAAGCCAAGAAGGACCATTTTGGAGCACCTCAGATAACCTCTGAGCTCTACATGTATTGAGCTGCAAGTGCTGGCTGGTGACTGTAAGGGTTTTGCATACAGGAATGGATACTTGAGTTTTCAGTGCAAGTTTGCACTTGTCTGCCTTCCCTCAGTAACACTTTTCATGTTTTCATAATATAATGGATTCTAACAGTTCTTCAGTGGCCCAAGAATTATAGAGTAGAAGTCTTTTTCCCAAATGACCATCAAAGACAATGAACAATAAACGTTAAAACCATCATGGACTTTGAATGGCTTTGATTCTAGAGAAGGACATATTGAGGTGATGTTTGCATGTTACAAACAGGTGAAGGACAGGGGTATTTTTACTAGAGCCCCCAGATGTGGCATCCACATGGCATAAGGCACCATGCGAATGTTACCTTTTCATAAACTGCCTTGATAGCACAAAGTCAGTCCCAAAATTGTAAGTCCAGATTTTCAGTAAAGAGGTCACACCTAAATTTATCCAGGGACATCTGAGACAGGAAGTCATGTTGCAACTCTTGCTGTCCTTGGTGTGAGTCCTGCCTCAGGGGCAAAATGTTTTTCCTCTACCCAAGAAGGCCTGCCTGAACACCTGAAGTCACCATATCAAGCTTGCTTCCCTGCACAGCACAGTCTCTCCATGGCTTGCTGCTCCCTGTCCAACCCAGCCCTTATAGAGAATGAATGCCTGTCTGAAGACTGACTGTGCCCTGAACTAAAGGAGCAGTCAATTCCCACACATCTGGATGCCATACTGCATGGTTGAAAATGTTTCTTTTGACCATGATTCATCCCTCTTCAGTTTTTTGTTCTGTAAGCTTCTGTGAGTGACTCAAATCTGACACCCATGAAAAGCCTTTATTTCTTTATAATTCCGGTCAGACCACTAATTAATTGCCGTGTTTGTTCTTTAATACCTGACCAATTAACATAAGTAAATAACATGGGTAGAACAAGATGGCATGCAGGGCTAATAAAAATGCTACAGTGTTTTTAATTGCCAGCTTAAAACTTTGTGAAGTCTTTAGTGCAAAAGAAGGAAATAGGCTGAGTGACTAAATTATGAATTACCTCCATGGGCTACACTTCCAACTTGTGGACTACTTGTAAAACATCTACATAAATAATATTTTAAAAAATTTTAATATTTTCAGCCAACTTGAAATCAGGAGGGCTAATGAGTCCACAAAAGTTAAAGACCAGCCTCAAAGCAAGACCTATAGCTGGGTCCAGATCCTCAGTACTTCCAGGCAGATTCCTATGTCTGCTGTTCATTTATTTTACTGGCTCACTATATAAAATTACAGGGTGGAAAGAGCAGGAATGTCTAGGGAAACCTTAGATGTCACTGTAACAGCCCTGCTACATTTCTATAGCTGTATATGTGCATTAACACAGTATTGCTTTCAAACTAAACCATATCCTGCCTGCTAGCTTGGCTTCTTACCCCAAACTCTGGTTTCAGCAACACAGGTACGTGGTTTCTGAAATAGAACCACCATATGCCCAAACCGCTTGCAGTAGGAGTAAGGCTGCTCAGATGTGTCTGTGTGGAAGTGCCCTAAGCAATGGGAAAAGGTAACAAACCCCCAGAATCTCCTTGGAAACATTAGAAAAGAGGGTGAGCTTTTTGATGTGTTCAGTGAGAGACAGCAAAATGGAGGGGTATAGGTTTGACTTAAATAAAAGGCTGGCCAAACATGAGGATGACATTTCTCACAGTGAGAGCTTAAATCTACATAGCCAGCTTGAGGAAAGCACCATCACTGACTCATTTCAAACTAGTCTGAACAAATTAAGAGAGAAGAGAGAAACAGGCAAGCCTGACAACAAGATTTGAGCTGACAACGTTGCTTGATCCAAGAAACTGTTGGCCTTTCTCATCTTGAGTTTTCTTTGATTCTGCAGAAGCTTTTAATAATTTTATGGATTTTTGCATAAAACAGCTACAGTGTTGCATAAGGTCTCTATTAACAGCTCCCCCTCTTGAAGATGTGTCAGCATTTCTAGTACTAGTGCACTCACAGGGGTTGGGGCTGCAAGCACTGCATACACCATGGAGATATCCCCCATCACCACTCTTTTTTGAAGATGGGCTCAAAAATGAGATTTATGAATTTGCTCTTCTTTTAATGTGAGTCGCCTTTCTCTATATCGGAAAGCAGGCATAGGTGTTAAGGATCTGATTCTTCCATCATTCTCTTCCACTCAGAGTTTGGAGCTGCTCCATGGCCTAGCTTGGGTGTTGAGACACAGTTCTCTTGGCCGCAGTTTTAAAGGCCTTGAGAGTCTCAAAGCCCTTAATGGCTCTGCAGCTTATTTTTTGAGCTAAATCCACCATTTAGCATGGAAATTCCCAGGTGTGAATATGTGGTACTTTCCCTAAGCCGGGTATTTCTGGAATTTGAGAGTGCCTTTGAGATGCTCTTGTGCTCTTCCCTCAGCATGTTCTAGTTAGTTAGTTACCTGCCTACATGGATACTTGCCTAAATCTGTGTGGAGGCCTGGCAACTACAGGAGTTGGCTACCAAAGCAATACACAGCAGCCTTTTTATGTTTGTGGGGAGCATCTGACAGGCACACAGTTTCCAGGCTTATGTGTGTAGACCTCCTGTGAAAGTTTAACGTTGGGTTTGACCCTTCAGTTAGAGCACACAAGAAAGGTTGTTGGAAGCAACGGGGCAGTTGCAAGGAACATTTGGTATGAATTTTCCCTTGTTTTGCAGTTAATGAATCATTCCTGAGCCTGCCCTTCCACTGTTCTCATTATTTCAGTTTAGACTGTTGGGAAAAGAGCTCTTTAGGAGACAGGGCATTCTGTTTTTATGTATTTAATTTGGTTGGACAGAGACAGAGGGAAGACGGACTGTGTATTAACTGACTACATTCTTTTCCAGTACAAGTTTAAGCTTGCTCCCCAGGCAATCCACAGTTTATCTCTAAATTCATAGGCTGCTGTGAAGCTATAATGTTGCAAGGGTCCCGGAAGGTTTTTTCTTTGCTGTGATCCTAGCACACCTTTGAATGCATCCTGCGAAGAGTTGTACGTATGGCTCTTCCAACAAGGTACACTGCACAAGTGCCTTCTTTTTATCTTGTCCTGGGAATTGTTTTCTTCAGCTCTGACACTCAAGTGTAATGAAGCTGAATCAATAAAGCCACACAGTAAAATTTCTATCTTCTTACTGGTCAGTTAGGATTTAAAAAACAAAAAAACAAAACAAACAAACAAACAAACAAAAAAAGAAACAAACACACAAAACCCACAAAAATGGCAAGCTAAGACATCTGAAAAATAAATTAAGTCACTTTGATAGTGGGACAAGGTATCTAGGTTTTTCCTAGGTCTCTGCAAGGATGGCACAAGACCCTCTCTGTTGCTATCTCCCTCTTGATTTATTGGGATGGGGATACGTATAAAGAAGACAACTCTGTAGTCATTTTAGTAATTTTTGTGTTCTGTAGGATTAACTCACCTTGGGTTTAAACATCCTAAGTGCAGAACATCAACAAGACAGGTATAAGTGCCTTTCTGTTAAATGCATTTTTTTCTAAAAGAAAAACAGACCTACTATTTGTCTAAAAACGTCAGCAGGACTTAGCTGATACATATACATGTGTTTGAAAGCCAGTTGAGGGCACAACCCCACAAACCAGGAATGGGTTAACTTTAGAGAACTATTGAGCTAGGCATGACCATTTATGCTGGCCTTCTTCTAGGAAATTCCCTGCAAGAGAAAATTAGAGGCAGAGGACAGTCTGTAGCCATAATCAAACCTTATTTAGTTTGGCACTTTCTCTATCTATCCCATCTCTACCAATCTGACTTGCTCTGCTGTTTTCCTTGGCTGGGTCGCTATAGCAATTATTCCATAGATAAATGTAATATTTCAACATATAAAGCTCACTGCATTTGCTGCTTTCTCAATCCTTGTGTATCAAACTTCAGAGTATGATTTTGAATGTGATGAACTTCCAGGTTTTGCTGGAATTCTGCTCCAAGTCTGGGTGGATACCCAGAGAAGAAGTTCTTCTAAACTTTGCATGAGAGAGGAGGAGAGAGCTTTTTCCTCCACATCTTAGGCATTATCAATGCACACATGATCATCCAGTAAGACTGAATTACGCCCAGCTGAGGTAGCAGATTATTTTTTCATGTGTGAAAAGATGACCCATAGGCAGTAACCTCACCAAAACCAGCTGAGAATAGAATCCAGGGCATGACGGTGTTTTTTCTCCCGTTAGAGAACAAACATTGTATTTTAGTACCTTTATTTTTTTTCCAGAAGTGATTGCCAAATCCTGTAAATAAACATAGTATTCTGCACACTAAGGAACTGGATTGACGTTCAGTGGTATTTCATACCATGTACACTTTAATTAAGACATGATGACCTGGATTCAGTGGGTTGACACGAGGGAGAATTAACTCTCCATTCTAACAGTTCTGCTGCCAAGGACAAATTCTCTGTTACATCGGTGTGACTCAGTTCAAACAACAAACAGCCTTGCAATTTAAAATCCCTACAGGCTCTGGTCAAGTTTCCCCAGTTCTTGGATAACTTCCTCCTTTCCCCTTGATGTTTTTCCTAAAGTGAGATATTCTGTTGCTTTGTCCTGATTTTCCAAGTAACGGGTGGGTCTTTATACTCCTGACAATAAACTTGCCTTCCAAATATTTATCACATCGAATAATGCACTTTTCCATGTTATTAATCCTGCAGAATCTCCATCTTCCCATGTGGTGAACTATGTTGTCTACTATGGACAGCTATTTCCAGATTAAACGTTTCTGAGATTTCACGTTTGTAACATGCATTGAAAAGTGTATGAGGAAAAGAAATAGGGTTGAATTCTGCTTAGTTCACTTTCTGTTGTTGACATTCATGTGGTTCTGCTCAAGTCAGTGGGTGTAACTCAGAGAAGAACTGGGACACATTTATATGAAGCTGAGTGGTTTAAACCGGAGATAGATGAACTCCAGAGAAGCCATACGTATAGTCCCCTGACAGATAGGACTGAAGTTCTTCTGGATTCTGGCTGGCAGATGGACTATCCATTGAGCTCCATCATACAGACTCACATAGGCTCATACTGTCATTATGTTTCAGGTGTCTACAGCATGCTATGGAATTTACTGAGTTAAAGCAAATTAAAAATAAAGGTAGTCAGAGCTGAGCAAGTTTCTCTACTGCAGCGCCGTGCTACTGAGGCCTGAGCTTGCCTCCACAAATCTCCCATTATTTTCTGAAATCTGCCCTTGCCTTCCTCCGAGAGGACCAGTAAAGGACTCTACAGTCCTCTACTGAAAATAAGATAAAGTAGGGTGAAATTCAGCAAAAGACTTTGAAAGCAGTGATGAACTTTTGTAGTTGTCCCAGGTCCTGATGCTGAAATAATCCAGAAAATCAGAATCTTTTCCCCAGATCTTCAGACTTCGTCATATAAGTCTTCCTTTGTTTCAAAAAGCATAAACACATGGACAGAAGATGAAAACTTTATCAGAAGGACAACAGAGTCCTTGCAATGTGTCCTGCTCCCAGCATTAAGCAGAAGGTCCCAAGGAAATTTGAGCAATTTGGTGATTTGACTCACAATGAGTGTCTACCTACTTCAGTGAGAGCAAGCATTACATGAGGTGGTTTGCTGCAAAAGTTACTAGGGACAATCTGCTGCCTGTAATGGGAGCCTGGCTTCACTGTCCTGGAGAGTTTACAGGTTTTGATGCTCTTCTGGAAGGCTTTGAATCCACCTGTGTGGCAAAGCCACCACTAATAGTATAAGGATGGGATCCACACATTGCATCTGGCTCCATGTTTCCTAAACACTGTTAGTAGCAGGGTTTGGATAATTCTGTTGGCAAAGGACTTTGAAATCAGGCCTGTTTGTAACCTCTGGAGTGGGCCAAGAGGTGGGGCTGCCGTCTCTGCTGGGATGAGTGAGGGCAGAACTCCTCCACGACATTACCATAGGTGAATTCCTTGCTCCCAGCCTTTCCTCATCTGACCCACAGATCAGAAGCTTCAAAGATACTTTTACTTCATTCTCATGTTTTAAAGATGTAAACTTTGCATGGCCTTTTTTTTTCTTGGCAGATTCCTTAGAAAAGGAGTATTCCTGAAGCTCCGGTAACCCTTAGCTTACCTCTCCAGGCATAGAGAGCTCATGTTCACACACAGCTTCCCCTCTGCCAGAGATTTTTTTTATATGGCTCCACATACCACAGGAGCTGGCTGCTTCTGAAGGCAAAGGCTGGCTTGAAGTTCTTCCCAATGGATACAGCTTGTGTGCAACTTGATGGCTCCTGCAAGGAGTATCAGTCGCCCTGCACAGTCTTCTGTTATCCTGCTTCGTCCAGGTCTGAGGGGTTCATGACAGCTGATACCATGGAGTCTGTGGAGCTCCGGAAGATGTGGAGAGAATAAATTCTGTGGAATGCACTTGTCTCACTCCTCCATCGATAGCTTCAGACCACACACTGGTCTTCCATGCAGGACAGCTGTAAACACTGCCTGCGATAGAGCTCTGGCAAAGGCCAGTTGTCCTCCAGTGAATCCAGATGGGTCTCAGAGGAGAACAGCTGTGTGTGAACAGGAAGGGAGAGCTTCCTCCTGCCTCTTCCAAAACCTACCACTCAACCGCTAAATAAATCAACATCAGCAGTGACTCTTCACAAGTCGGAGTGAGCCAAGCCCAGGCTGGGAGTTTACCTCAGTACACAGCAAAGGGAGAAGAGCTGTCTGCAGCAATCCAAGCCTTTCCCAATGTAAATCTTTAGGGCATCACCAACTCATTTCTGCTGTGTTTTCATACAGCTTCTTTCCTAATGCTGTTTGTGCTGCTTGAAGTTACAGCAACAACAAAACGTGTATCACCACATGCAGACAAGGCATTCAGAGTGTAGAACAGGTGAAACAAAAATCACTTTCAGCTATACAGCAGCAAAAATACCAAGCAGAGCCTTGGAAAGTTTTGGGCTGCGTAATGCAGGAGGTCTGATGCCTCCTGTCACTGTCAAGAGCAGTGGAAGAAAACCTCTCCTGCCTTTGCACAGAACACAAGACACATGTGTAGGCTGCAAACAGTCTTTTATTTCTCCAAGAGAAAGACTCTTTGCAAGTCTTTTATTTCATCTGTTCTTGAAAGAAAAAACAAACAAACAAACAAGCTAGACTGTTTGTATCTGCTATTCCCCGAACAGAAATGTACAATTTGTTGTCATTAGACAACATCAGAAGTGACAAAAGAAACTGCAGTTTGTCTGGGGTCTTCATAGAGCACCTTACTGATCTTTCATCATTTTTAAACAGAACTTGATGTACATGAGTGTCATGTAATCAGGCTCTCAAGCCTCATACCCGATAATCTCAATTTCATTTTAGGACGTACAATAACAGGTGCTTATTTCTCATCATCATCATCACAAATATAATTAAAGTACAGTAGAATAAAGGGAATCTGATGGGGTTACTATATGTTGTGCTTGGCATGCCATGGTTAGAATAAAACTCATTTAGGCTGGAAGGGACCTGATACATCCTCTGGTCCAGCACCTATAGCTTGGGATGCTCATATGATGTACCAAGAAGGAACTGTGCAGCACACAAAACATGGATTAAACTGAATATTCATATTCACTAAGCTGTCTGGAGGCATCCATATAAATGTTGAGATAGGACAGCTTGGTCTTTCAAATGCTGTATGAAATGGTCACTCTTGTTTGTCTGAAGAAGAGATCAGAACACATTTTTTTCCAATAAGATATTTTCCTGTTTAAAAACTGCATTTAAAAGAAGTGCATTTTCCTAGAAATGTGTTGGTTTGTACAAATGCTTATTTAGAAAGGAGAGTGTGAAACATGAAACTTTCAAGCCAAATATTCTCAAAATAAGTCATTTCAGCATATTTGATTTTGGGGGGGTGAGGGGGTTACATCTTGAAAAAACATTTTAGCCTTCTCCTTCTAGGCTGATTATTAGACATGACCAAGAGTTGAAAACAAAACAAAGTAACCCAAAGAAATTTTTTACTCTATGAAATGGAGCTAGTTTTCTTTCTCCAGAAAAAAAAAAAAAAAGAATTTTTGTAGAATCTTTCAAATGTGTTTTTGTTTGTCCCCCACTCAGAAGTCATCTTGATGTGGATTCAAAAATTTTTATCCTTGCTTGGAACTTGAGCTGCAGCAGCTCAAGAGCCAAGGTTTCCTAGCTTGGGTACTTCTTAGTCTTCAAATAGTAAGACTGCAATTTCCAGACAGGAGAAAGGGTTATGATGATGCTTTTTAATCCTGCTAAGTTCTGTTGTGAGCCAAGGTGGTCCATCAGGGCCACAGGGAAATGCTGCAGCTGGTATCACACCTGGGTTTGGTTTCCCAGTCAGAAAGTCAGATTCCCACTCATAGCTACGTGAACTTGGGCAAGATCAAAGTAAGGCTTAAGCACAGGTATCTGGCTTCTAAGGAGTCTGTGCCATACAGCTCTCTGACACCCTTTCTCTAGCTGAATTTCACCACTGCAGGATGTATTCAGGATTTCAGGTACCTACAAACTTAAAATATTTCTAGGGTGGTTTTTATTTTGAAATTTCACCAAATTTAACCATCCCTGTCTCCCTATAGGACAACTCAGCAAAGAAAAGTTTAGTCCTTTCTCATTTGTTTAGATAAAGGAGCAAGAAATAGGCAGGAAGAGTCTTGGACCTTTTTGTTTATGGGAAAGCATATTTTTCCTGTCAGTCTGAAGCTGTCCTTCCTCATGCATCCCAATAAAATTGACATTCAGGCATGGACTATGTTTGGAAAACTTCAATCGACAATGCAAATGCTATGAAAAAGAAAAAATTATGAGAATGAATAAAAGAGGGGTTTAGCATGAAAACTGTTCTGAACCCTTCACTATAAAGCAGTGCCAGATGCCTTCTCTAAAAGAACTCATACAAAATATTGCTCATTGGCCCCTTTGAGTCTACGAACATAAATTAGGGTTACTCATGTGAGCAAAGCATTGTGGGATCAGACTCCTCTTTTGCCCAAGTGTAAGCATCTGTAAAAAACCCTTTGGGGATAAAAGACACAGAAGAACTATAAGACCCTTACGGTTGTCAAATGCAATTTCCTTTACTTACATTTTTCTCTTCCATTTGGGCTCTGACCTCCATCTGTTTATGGAAATATTTAGATCCCTCTGGTGTATTTTTAGCAGATCATTTTGCTTTTGCTGCTGCAATATCATTGCATCATCATTATCGGGTTGCTCAGCTCTTATTCCTTTTCTTTTTTTTTTTTTTTTTTTTTTTTTTTAAATCTTAAGTTTCAACCATTCCAGCAGACACACACGCACAAAGTAAATGCTACACTGTGTTTACACTCACACAAACATGCTGGCAAAGTGCACACAGAGACACACACAGACAGCATGGCTTGTTCTGAGTGTTAATTCTGGGGTTTTTTCAATATTATTTCCCTTTGTGAATCATCCTACTAGAGACATTATGGGATGGGTTGCCTTTGAAGTTCAGATCTCAGGCTCTTTCGAGGTACCTTCCACAAACAGCTGAAGTCTGAAGGTAGACAAGACTGTCACTGTCCTCTGAGATTTTTGGTACTGCACTGTTCAGCCAGCCTCAAATACACATGGTCCTGACACACTCACTTTATCAGTGTTCTGCAGCCCTGCACACACATGGACATATCCTTCTCCCTCAGCTGAACACTCTTCCTTGTGTGAATATGGACCTTTCTTTGACAGTGCACAGTAGTCCTTTCCTACCATCCCTGTTATTCTGCCTGCAGACATGCCACAGCTTCAAATCCTTCCAAAATCAGGAGTTATTGGGGCCCAATTACTTAGAGCACCAACCTGATGGCAAACATTAAGGAGAACACCTGCAGTCTGGAAACTCAGCTGAGACCCAACAACTCATTAAATAATCCTCTTTGTCCCTTTCCATCAGATAACACTTACTGGGTTTTACAACATCATTTCCCATAGTCTGAGATGACCAGGCACAACTGAAACCCCAGAAGATGTTTTAGGTGGACACTGATGAAGATCTAGATAAGATCCGTAGGAATACAATTAGAGCTGATTTCTGCATGAATGTTTGGGAGACACCAAGCATTATGTCCTCTGGGGGAAAAGCTATTCTTTTTTTGTGATAACCTTAGGGAAGCAAATATATGACTTGTCCCTTGGATCCAATTTCAGAATCCTGTATTAGATAACAAGGTAGAAAATGGAATATTACATCATTGGCAAGCTATGTCATTCTTTGGCCTAGCTTTGTTAGTTTTAGGAGAGACAGTGATTTGTGACTCATCCATAAATAGACCTGCACTCAGGAGGTCAGGCTCCATTTGCGCACCTGAAGAGGCTCTGACTAGGCACTAATGAGCAAACCCACAAAAAGTTAAGCCATGTTCAGCATCTGGTCCTCCTAAATGTCTCAAAATTGTGTTGCCATTTGCAAAATTTCAAACTACAGTGGTCTATTTGTCCTTCTTAGCCCAGACAGAGAGTGTGTAATGCTTGCTCTGGACAAATCAAACCATTGTGCCTCTCCAAATGATTTCATCATCATCATTATTTATTATAACTTATCATCCCTGCCATTTGTTACGTTTTTTCCATGCACAAAGAACTGGCAGATGTTTTCCATCTGCATGATCCCTTAATTTTAGATATCAGGAAAAAAAAAAAAAAAAAGGAAAAATAAATAAAGAAAAAAGAAACCATCAAGAATTAAGAAATGCACAGAGTGTCTGCGAGTGGCACTGACCCTCATGTAGAGGTACGTGTATGCATGAGGTCTTTGGAACCAGAGCCAACAGATTCCCCTTTCCTCAGGCTCTTGGCTGACCTGAAGGAAAGGCTCCTGGGACTGCAATGGGTGTCTTCACCAGACTACAGGTCCTAGGGTGAGCTATAAATCACGGCAACAAAAGACCTCTTTAGGAGGTTACTCTGATCCAAAATGTTGGGATTATCTTGCACCAACCCAAACCAGGGTTCAGCCTCCAATTCCTTCTCAGTTTCTTTTCCTGCCTAGGCTCTGCTCTTCCTTATTACCTGATGGCTCAGATGAGCAAAGCTTTTGACTTTCCTCCCTATGCCATGTGAAACCCATGTATCAAGTCAACTGGCCCAAGACAATGCCATGGCAGGAGGAGGTGGAGTTGCCCAACAGTTTTGCTCAGAGCGAGATTTGGCAGAGCTGTACAGTACTTTGGCTTTACTGGGAAACTGAAGCTTTGGATAAATGTACATTTTCTTGAAAAGTGTCTTCTTTCCACAGGAATTTTGACTTTTTGACGAAGACCAAAAAAGTTTTGGCCCAAACATTTTCGGGGTTTTGAGTCCTTTTTTTGGAATATATGGAAGAAAAGACAATCAAAAATTGCCACAACCAAATTCCATGGGGAACGGGTTTATTTTGGTTTCCTTCAGAGTTTTCCCAGAATTTATCTCTCTTCCCAGAATCTTTCCTCTTTAAAAACTTCAGTGTTGATGTGAACACATAGCTCTGCCATACCATCTACAAGCAAGGGAGCGGGCAGGTATCAAACTGAGCCGATAGAAAAGTGAGAGGACTTGTACGATACTTCAGTCTCCAGAGCAATCTAGGTGCCTGAGAGGAAATAATGCAAAAATAATAAAAAAGCAATGACGGGAACAGGAGCTATATTAATAATAATGCACCATAAATACACATGGCCTTTTACAACCATATTATTAACAGACCATATCAAAGACCTTGCAAGAAAGCTCAGTTGCCTCTAGGGCATTTGGAATACAGACCAGGATTTTGCCGATAGAAACTGATGTGATTCGTGAGGTGACACTTTAAATTCAGACATCTGGTGGGTTGTGGGGAATGGGGGACTGTGACTCTGGTATTAATAGAATGTTCCCTTCATTCACTAGTTCAAACAAGTTGCTGTGTTGTTGTTAACTTCAGAAAGCAACCAGGCTTGTGAAAAATTAAGCTGTTTTCTTTCTGCTTGACATATTGTCGAAGAACTGAACAGACGCAGTAACAAGTTCAGGCACTCTGAAGTGTTTTGGTTAGTGATTATTGCTATAAAGTCCTCTGTTTCTTCACCCCCATCACCCTTCTTGCCAAAATGAGAATTTGATGACAAGGTAACTTGACTCTGCCTCGCCCTTAGAAAGATAGAAAGATTCAAAAATAGCTGTAGGCTTCAGGCTGCATGGAAAGCTTGCAAAGAAATTTTACTTGAAAGCGTAAAAGGAAAATTTGTTACATGGAGGCTCTTGAGTGCATGGTTGACCTGAAAATCATGAAAAAAATTTGATTGGGGTGGTAGGTTGGGTGGGGTATCAAAGAGGGTTGGATGCTTCGTGCTGTTGATTGTCTTTTAGGTGGATCAGAATTCCACCACCTTGGGGTGGAACCTTTTTGTTATTTTTCTCCCCAATAAAAACTTAATGAGTATATTTCCAGCTTCAAAAAGTGAGGAAAAAAAGAAAATCAGATGAAATAACTTTATAAAAGTGTAGAAAAAAAGGGGTAGGGTGCACCTCAGTCAAGGTGCAAGTGACAGAAGCAGAAGCCAAAAAAGGTGAGGAAAAAAAAAAGCAAAGGCTTCTTTAAAGAACAATTTACTTCATGGGAATTGAAATAGGCCACCAACTGTTACACTGATTTACAGATGTTTGGATTAATTTTTTCCCAAGAAAATTCTGGTGAGAGAAACCACTCTGAGGTGCTAACAAGTCTGACAAGAAGAGATTTCTCTGACTTTGGGTCTGTTTTGCCAGGTTGCTGCTACAAGACGAGACAACAGTCATCTCCTGGAATGGTTGCCTAATCTCTTACTCTGCCTCCCCGTCAGAGCCTGTTGGTACCATCACGCCCAATGCACCAGGAACAGCACCAGCTGCTCTGGTAACGTTGCCTCTGTGCAGAGCCCAAGTACAACTGAATCACTGCATCTCATCTCCAGCACCTCTTCACTGAACTGAGTTTTGGTCTCAGTTCTGTTTCTCTCTGCCTCACCTTCCCCAATGAGTACAGATACATCTGCCAGGTGGATTTGATGGAGAAAACTTGTTTGCCACCTTCTGCACCACAGCAGCAGGTAAGAGAGCCTCTGATGGGTGCCCTGAAGTGTTGTCTTCTGTGTGCTTCCACTCCTTTGTCCAGCTGCCTGAAGGCAAGGGTGCTAAAAAATAGAAGGAGGAGGGTTTATACACTGAACTTGATTTGAATACTTGAGCTTGATGAGTTTGCTCTGAGAAGCAGTGAGACCATCATTTTACAACAAAAGACAATGGAAATAAAAACAGAATATGGAAATAAATCTACAAATTCACCGTGTCTACCACACTGCTTTTCTGTGTGAAACAGCCTCCCAACTCATCCATTTCATTATGCTCCCACGCAGCTCCCTTTTAAGCTTCCTCCTGCACCGTGCTGAGCAGGACTTTCTTGATAAGATGATGCAGCTGGTGAGCTGTGACCTTTGCAGATCCAGCAGGTCTTAAATCTTTCAAAACCAAGTTCATCTGCTCTACCACACCACAAACCTTCAAGCCTGCCCTAAGAGATGCCTCAGCTCAAGAGCCAGAGCTTTCTAGAAGTTCCAACTGAGGTTAGGCATGTGTTGTGGGGGAGGCCAGTGGCAGAGAGCAAGACCCTGGTCATGAGCTGAGCATGTTGAAGGCCATATCTCCACTTTGTAGCACTGGCCTTGGCAGATGCACAGGATCAGTCAGCACAGCAACTCTGGGTAAGCAGGAAGCTCACCTTGGGAAGTGGAAAGTTAATGTTTCAGCAGGTAAGTAGTCCTGTCCCAGTAGAAAGAAATTCTTTGCATTCAATATCTGTGAAGCTCTATTCAGAATATCATGACAAATATCATCTGTATGCACTCATTTCTCTCATTATTTCAACCAATTTAGAAAACCTTTCTTTCCTCCCACCCTTGATACAAACCTGTCTCTTCCATGATTTTTATTTCTTCTGGAGCTGCTACATCTGACTTCTTATGAATGGGCTGTGTGGAGGGGGTCAAGTGAACTTTTTCACAGCAACAGAAAAGGAAAAGGGTCATCTTGTTTGATATTTTTCTTTCCTCCCTTCAAATTGGGAGTATCAGTTCATTCTCCCAGCCTTTTAACACGATGGCCTAACACTGTCCATGAGGTAGAAATTTATCAGCTTTGTGGAATTTCCCACTTCAGTTTACCTTAGAAAATGTGGAAGGCTAAGAAGGTACAATTCAATCTATTAAGTCTTTCCAAGTGGTGCCATGATGCAGTTTAACCTTTCCCCGCAAATGTATAACACCAGAGCTGTCAACCTGGATACAGCAAGTCTCTACATGTACTTACTGCACAGACAGAGACCAGATCTTTACAAGAAAACGTCTGCATAAGCAACTTTACATTCACTTACTAGTGATTAATTTAACTCTCTGTCTCCTGAGATACATTTTTTCCTCTTTCTAAAGCAGTATATATATGTTTGTACATATATATATAACACACATACATATATTATGTATATATATAATATATATATGTGTGTATATATAATGTCATGATCCCATTGCACTAGTTGTCACCTAATGATAACAAGTACTGCAGGCCATTCCTTAATTCTAATGATGTAGTCCAGGCTTTGACGTTAAAGGTCACAGGTTCATCCCTTTGATAAGATGATGATAATATGCAGTGGCATGTGAAAAACATCTCATCTCCTAATGTTGCAAGTACAATGAAGTTATAGAGCTTAAATTACTTTTCAAGCTGTTTTGCTGTTGGGGTTTTCTTGTGTTTTGTTGTTTTGTTTTTTAAACTGAGCAAAATCTCATTTTCGAGAACACAGTTTTATTGACCATTTTTTCATTTTGATAAATATAACTCACATGAACATGATTGATTTTGGGAAGAGTACTGAGCTGGATTTGTCTTCCCCCATGTTCCCTGACAACAAACCAAAATATCCCCTAATGGCACAGTTCTGGGTTGAGTTTCAGACAGAGTGAAATCCAATCCTGATCTTGCTACTATTTCTGGTGTGAACATGGGTATGCCATTTCATTTCTCTATGTATCTTCTTTTCCTGCTGACCTCTGTTTCATGTAGTATTAGCTGGTCTCCTGCTTTTACAGCAGCTATCAAGAGCTAAGTCCTGATATCACCACTCAGCAGATAAAGATATAGACCTTCCCAATAGATATTGGAGTCTCAGCTGGGATGAATGACAGTGGAGGCTGGAGACCACTTTTAGGCAGTCTATTTGCTTTGCTTAAAACATTTGTGCCTTTAAGGGAAAATCCAAGGTGTGTAAAGACTAAATCTGGAGCTGCTGAGACAGATATATCCAAAGCAACTGAATGTTCTTGAATCATTATCTGATCAGAAATCTATGTTAGATGAGCAGTTTAATTGGGAATAAACTAAACCAATCAGAACTACAATGAACAGGAATTCCATTTCCATGGAAATCTCAGAATGTCTTTTCCTTTGCAAAATGGAACAACCTTTTTTTAATGACCTTACTGAATTTCTCTAGAATGAGGATTTTTGAAGGCATTTGGTTCAGAAGCATAGGAATAGGAGGTTTGGTCCTGAAAACAGAAAATATTTCATATGGAGTGTTTCCCAACCAAACTAATTTAAATAGATGATTTCTGTGCATAAAACAATGTCACTCAGTGCTAGCAAAATATCATGGAAGCTAAGAGCACCTGCCCAAATAACTGTTTTATTACTATCCACTGCTACATGGTAAAGAGGATAAACCCTTTTATTCTGGTTTATTATCTTCCTTCACTGTCAGTGAAGAGATATATTGAACCCCAGTTACTTATAGGTTCACTGAAGGACGTGGATGTGTAGAAGATGGGGAGTGGCAGAGTAGAAGGGCTGAAAACATCTTTGTAGAAGAAACACCAAATGCTTCAGGACTACAGGCACGGTATGTATTACTTTCCATATCTCATACAGTTTTGATTTTGTTTTTTAAACCAAAAAGGAGAAATAGAATAAGGCAAGGAGCAAAAGTAGGATCTTCCAGAAAGGGATAAAAGGTTGAAGTTCTTGATGCAAGAAGTTAGTTGAGCTGAAGGCAGGCAGCCTAGACCAAGAATGAGAAAGACAGAAAGAGGAAAAGCCATGCAAAAGCCAGCATATCAGCAGGATGCAGCCAGGGATTAGCTCACAGGGATGTGACTGCCCTCCCTCTGATGATCAACTCTAGTTGATGTTATTTCTTTTCCCACCACGTGTTCTAACAAACAATATGATGCAGAGAAATGTTGTCCCTTTTTATTATTATTATTTTCTTTTTAATTTTTAAATTAATTTTGTAATAACAGCAAATTAGACCCTCCTGCCAGCCTGTCCCTGGGGGGTGATTCTAGTTCTAGTGCAGAAAAAATTTGTTCCTAAAGAACATCATAGCAGGCATGCAATAATCACCCAGAAATGCGCAGCCTGTCGTATCTTATTGCTTAATTATCCATCTTACCTTCTTTCAACCCTCTTCTTATTGTACATCGTGTGATGCCTGTTTGTTTTACATAATTTTCCCCAGCTGCCTTTCCTCCCTGCCTTAAGACTATGAGAGTTGAAAAGACTTTTCACTTTCATTCTGCTGCCCTGAGGTACCTCCTGCTTGGTCACCACTGCTCGTTCCCATGAGAGATTGCAAGTTCAACAATCTCTGAGAGTGTTTCACACTTTTACGTTCTTGGGGACCAATTCTACCAGCTATAACATCACTACGTTGGAGTTTTACCAGGTGACAATGTGGCCTTTTGGTTTTATGCCCTCAGAATACAGATCACTGTGACATGGTTCCTAAGAAAAACCTCTCTTGAAAGAAAAGCAGATGAACCCAAAGAAACTAACATGCAGCAGCCAAAAAACCTGTACGAAACTGTGGCTAGGAGTTCCTCACCTGGATGTCCTGGGATTGGCTTGGTAGAGCATGTACAAAACTGTGCAAAAAATGCTTGTTTATTTGGGTGTGCCTCAAGATCCCTTGACCTAAAAGCTCCTCTGGTTTACAGTAGTTGCTAACCTTTGCCAGATATTGAAGCCGCAGCCAAGCATCTGGTGGTATCACAGCAGGACAGCTCCTGCCCCTTCCATCCAACCACATGGAAATAAAAAAAAAAAACCAGTTCAGTTTGCATCGTTTTGCTATAGCAGTTCAAAGAGATGTTCTTTACTGAGCAAAATCTGGGACTCCATATCACATCTCAGTAATATTCCCAAGACAGTTTGAGAGTAGTTCAGAAATGTAAGTCTGAAGCTGATGAGAGGAAACAGCTGTGTATCTCACTGGAAAGCTGTGTTTGCTGCTCTCTCAAAAACATGAGTAAGTCTATGAAGTTGCTGGAGTAAAACTATCAAAATGGATCAATTTTTGTCCATATTGCAAATTCTCCTTGATAATCTCATTTCTTGTGTTTTGCATTTGGAACCTAACTAGGATCAGGACAGCTGGGTGCAGCTCTTGAGCACTTCAGCAGAGACACCCATGCCCAGGAGACAGGAAGAGACCTGGCCAGGGGTGGGAGAGCAAAGGTGCCAAAGGGAGCTGGGAAAAGCCACATTGCTCAGAGATCCCAGTGGAAGCCTCATAGGCTTCACCATAGATGTAGAGATTTAAATTGTATTTGACTTTACTCTTTCTGCTTTCTTGGCTTTTTATTCTTGGATGGATAAAACAAAAGAAAAGAAGTGGAGGGGAGAGAGTCCTTTTTTTGTTTAAATGAATTTTTAAGAAGATTTTTTACGAAATGAGAGTGAAAATAAATAGTCATTTTTACAGCAACATTTTAAATTCAGTGTTAGCCATCTTTAAACACATGTAAAAATACAGAAAAGTAAATTAACTAATTTATTTTCAAATGAAGACCTATTTCCAAGGCAAATAATGGAAAACATTTATTTTCCAACCTACTGGAATGAAATGATTGGACGGGAAGGGGCTTTGGTATTATTATTGGGTGCTTTTTCCCTGTCTAAATTAACTGCTCAGGGGAAAAGGCATGAATTCATAAAACATTTTGGTACCACTAAATCAGGAGGGGAATTTTTTTCTTTTTTTTTTTTTTTTTCTCCCGGTATAAAAAGCCTTAGATGAAAAATATCACCTAGCTCAGTTTTGGCACCATGGCTGTCTAGCATTAGCTGGGGTTTGTACCTCAATCATTACCCACCATGTCTGCCCTCATGGAGAGCTGGGAGGGCGAGCCCATAATTCTCCTTGGCAAGTCCCTGCTCAGCCCCCCTGAAGGCCAGGTTTGCTGTCGCCGGTGCAGACCGTGGAGCTGCACAGACGGCCACCCGCACATGGGCTCCCGCCTGCCGGGGCACTGCCGGTGCCGCAGCAGAGCCAGCGCGTGGCCAGGGCTCACGGCAGCTGGGTGGTCAGCCCTGGGTGGGACAGGGAGTTCCCAGTGCTCACATCTGCACCCAAGGCGGTGCTTTATGTGCAGTGTGGACACAAGCCCAGCCAAGGAACATCACTGGTAATTCCTCCCTCCAACCTACCAACTTTATTTTTGTTCCCTAAGATATGCAAGATACGTCAAGGCTTAGCTTAGGAAGGGCTTTTAAGAGATCTTTACTGTTCAAGGCAGGCTGTGGTTTCATTATTTTTATTATTGGTAGAATGAGTAACAGGAATAATAGTAGCTGAGGGTTGTTTCTCTTCATTGACTCTGTGTTGGGCTTGGAAGCCATTCGACAAGGACAGTCAAAACACAGACAGGAAATAATCTATGATAATGTCCAACTGGGGTATCAATTACGGCTTTGGAGTTTCATGTTAAAGGGATATTGTCAGATCAAATTTAAAACAAAAGTTGTGGGTTGCGTTTTTCAAATACATAGATATACATATAGATATGTATACATACGAGAGAGAAAAATGGAGACTGTTGAAGCATTTATAATTCTCTTTTCTTTTCAAATAAAAGAAAAAAATTCTAAAGCAAACAGTCTCCTCCCTGCCATATGTGAGCCTTGACTGCTATCCTTAGCCAAGCCTGTCCTTATGAGCTTGCTGGGGTTCTTTTAACATCCTCTCCTAAAAGACGCTGGTGGGTAAAGAGACTTACTCCCCAGAGACTAGAGGAGACACTGGGTTAATCTATCACAGTGCCCCATGGCAACCTCTGGCACAGGAGTGGACAAATGCCTGCACAGAGGCTGAGCAAATGCATCTCTGACCGAGGTATGGTGCATCCAAGCACAGACATTGATGAAGCCTTTCTCCAGTTCATGGGAGCTGAGAGAGGTATCCCACAATGAAAACCATGGCAGCATTTTCAACCTGAGCACTTCAACCCAGCCTCGCTCAGCATGGACAGCCTTTCTTTTGGCCAGCGTTGGAGAAATACATGGGACTGATACTGCTGCTGTTTGAAACTAGCTTCTTTCTGGACATCTGTTGTTAAGTCTCATAAAGATAAGATGGCAACTGCTGCCTGGTGTTACAAAAAGAATCACTGGGTGGTCCCCAGAAAACCATGAAAAATTCCTCCATGTCAGGATCACATAGTTAAAAGAAACATCATACACTATCATTTTCTTTCTCCTTCTTCCTTTTTTCATCAAGAACTGGCAGAAATAAATAGAAGGAGATGTATTCTCAAACGAGTTTGTGAAACCAACCTCTGGCAAACATGTGAGAATAAACTCCTATGTCCAGTCCTGGAGCTGGCACTTTAAAAAGAAAACTTGGAGGAAGCTCAAAGAAGAGCTGCCAGAAAGATTTATAGCCTGGCAAACATGCTTACCAGTGAGAGAGGAAAGGAGAGCGATTTGTGAGATGGCTTATGGACTAACAGGTTAATAAGTGATCAGGGGACTCATGGAGTGAAAAACTCTGATATAAAATGGATCTTTGATCTAGCAGCCAGAGGCATGACAAAATCCACGAGGCTGCAGCTTGGAAATCAGAAAAACCCACAGAGGAAATACGCTGTGCGTTTTTGTGCAGAAGAGTAATGCAGTACAGGGAGAGCTACACCCCAAGGGATAGGGTGGATTTGCCGTCATTTGGAGCCATGGGATGACATCCCTGGTCCCAGCCCAAGTGAATATAAAATATTACATCCCATGCTAAGCACAGGGCCAGATAAACTGGTGAGAGAGATGTCTTCCAGATCATCAGATTTGAAAGGTCTTCTGGGAAGTAACCATCAGTGCCCCGGTGTCCTGGCCATGTGAGCTCTTCAGTGCTGGAGCAAAGTTATTTTCTACATTTATGGAGAGAAAGGCACTTTCACATATGTGAACAGAGGGAAGGGTCTGATTCCCCAGGTGACGCCTCCATCCATAACATGTCACAGCTGGATCTCACCCACATGCCAGCATAGCTGATCAGGCCTGAGGAAGCTTCACAAGCATTTGTCAGGCACAGAGGCCAAATGGCAGGCTCTGAAGAGAAACTACATGTAAAGCCTTCCTGGTAGCTAAATATGGCTAGTGCAAGCTCCTTGGCTCACAGAGAAGGGACCTGAGGCATTGTTCGAGTGAGGTCCTGTGCTGGCATGGTAGAAGTCTTTGGCCTCACGTAGTGACTTGCATGGATTTGGGACCCTGTTGAAGGAAATGAGAATCATTTTTCAGCTCCAGGGGATTGAGGTACACGAAGTAGTTAGCAGGCTCAAGGTTAAGGTTAGAACAAAGGAAGTTTCAAGCATACAGTCACACATATAAGACAGTGATTTCAAGTAGGAAAAAGCATCAAAAGGAGCTTTTTTTGCTCTTTCTATTCTCTGAGAGACCTTTCACTAGTATTTTCATTAGATCTCATTATTTATAAAGGTCATGCTACAAAAGACCAGTAGCTACCACAGACTTATCTCTCCCACATGTCCATCAGGCTTTGGAGAGGGCCTTCCATCCTTAGGAAACCTTTAAGTCCAGCATGGTTGCAAAGCTTGCTCAGCCTCTAAGAGGAAAGAGTGAAATTCCAGGGGTATTCCAGAAAAACTGACTTATGTGGAGCCCGGTTTTGACCCCAGGATTTGAGTATACTTAAGGATAAGGGAAAGAATTCTTTATATTGTGGAAATACGAAGGAAGGCAAATTTCCAGACTCCTGAAAAGTCTGGAGTTTTTTTGAGATCTGTACGTTCTCCCCTGCTCCCTCTTCTCACAGGTGATATTAAAATCTGTGTTAACCTCTACAGGCAAATAACCCAATCATGGCAAACCGGGAGGTTTTATGTAGATGATGACTGAAACCCAGAACTGTGTTCCAGGATCTCAATGTAGGTAATTGGACCAAGATGTAGAGACTGGACCCACCTGGAGTATAAGGGCAGATGTCATCCATCCCATATTCTTCTCAGTCTAAGGGAACAACCTTCCAAAGCCACTAACTGTGGCATTTGAAACCCTGACCTTAAGTAGAAAGGCTCCTGTTCCACTGCCTGGCTGTGGAGCTTTCCTGTCCCCAGTGAGGAAACTTTTTGTCTAAGTTCTTCTTCTTTCTCTCTCCTCAAGCTCTCTTAGGCAGCTCATGTTCCATGTGACTAGAAACTGGAATGATTAAAAAGGAAGCCTCTGATTATAATAAAACAAAAAAGGCAGTTTGTTTTGTTTTCCCTGAAAGAAGATCCGGTGGCTGGCCATTCTTTAGAGAGTTGCAATTTGGACAATTTGTCAGTGTGCTCAGGGCAGAGGAAAGCATGTGACAGTGGATTCAGGGACCATGACCATAGCTTGGGACAGTGAGGGGATACACAGTTGACTGATCCCAACAGCTATTCTGCTTTTTTCCAGAGCCAATAAACAGCCCACAGTGATAATTAAGCATCAAAACCACATTTTAAACTACTTTACCAATTTTTGTCCTTATTCTCAGCTCAGGCAAAACTTAATGTCAGAGCCCTGTGTAGAGATGTTCATGGTTTTTCACATAACCTTAAGGACCAGCCTAAACAACCCACCTGCTGAACTGGGACATATCCCAGACTAGCCAACAGAAGGTCAAGTTTTAACCCTTTCCCAAGAGTCAGAGTGCCTGCAGGACAGGTTTCTTCTCCACAAGTTTAGCAGCTAAAAATCAGGCTTCTAGCTAAGGCTGAACAACTCTGGAAGCAATTTATTCTACCTGGAGTTATCTACAAAAAATTTAATGCTGCTTTCTATTGACTTGCTAAAAAAAAGGTGGCATTTTATTTTAGGTGGCTGAGGTGTAAAAAATCCCACATTTTTGGGATGTATGCATATATATACCCAGACGTGTGCACGCATCTACTCTAGGTATCAGGACAGAGGAGCTAAAGTTGTCTGAAGTTTAAGTTTGATGATAAATATAATTACAGTACATTTAGGAAATTTGCTGGAGAGTAGAGTCATGGCCTAAATTTCCAAGATAAAATACCTAACCTGGGGCCCTTATTTCCATGTCTAGACTTTAGGTTCAAAACACTGAGAACACCTGGGTCTCACAGAGGTCAGGCAAAAAGAAAGTGAAGAGAACAGTGTTGTCTATCACAAAGAGATGAATTAAAGTAATGCTTTTTAAAAATATAAAGGAGACAATCTGTCTCCCTTCTTGATGATAAGGAAAGCCTCAGCCAGAAGAACCAAAAAGTGACAAATTCCATTTTAGTGGAAAGAAATGAATGTTTTGTTTTCATGAGACAGTGGGACTCATTGCCACAGGAAGGCTGGAATGCAAAGAGCTGAAAGTTTAAGCCATTGTCTAGTTATGAGCAGTTGGGAACTTTTCAAGTAGAGAGGGAGGAAAGAACTGAACAGACCATTCAACAACTCTCTGTTTTGGACTGCATGACCTGTCATCTGGTGCCGATCATGACTGGAGACAACCTCATGTTCAAATTAATCGGGAGTACCCTGTGTCCCACTGATTTTTGCAGGAGGCACATACAAATGACTTGACAAACAGACACAAGCAGAAAAGCTCTGAAAGAGGCTCTCAGATGCCTCTGCTTCATCCACCCAATGCTCACCACTTTCGTATTGTCAGGCACCTGACCCTAAAGCTGAGATCCTCTTCCCAATGCATGAAGACAAGTAAAAAATGGCTGTATCTAGTAAAGGAAAGCATAAGGGTGGGAGACAAACCTGGCATCAATAGAAAACTTGGCACAGATTTTCAAGGAGCTCCAGTAATAGCAGACATGCTGTCATTGAAAGTAAGAAGAGGAGGGCAGTGCAAAAATATATAGGTTTTATGGGGGATTTGGAAGATTAGAAGAACAAATAAGCAACACAATGGCTGGATATTGACTCATAGAATACTTGAACTAGATTTGACTGGCAAACAGTCCCAGTCTCTATTTGCCAACTGCTTGGAATTGTTTGAGCAATGACCTTGAAAAACATACAGCAGATTCAGACTGGGAAGCCAGAAGGCCACACCACACTGGTCTGATCCAATCCCCTGAACAACAGCGTCCCTCCAATGTCACCTAGCCTCAACTCTGACAACTTTTTAAGCCAGCAAAAGTGGCTCAGCCACTTTAAGATATTAAGCTGGTATAAAGAATTAAGTCCTCCTAAATCTTGAAAGCAGTTTAGCAGATCATGCTGCTTTTAAGACCCTAAATTCTTAAACCACCTTAGCTCTGATGGAGGAGCTGAGAGCTTAGTGTACCAGAGCCATGCCAACTTAAGAGTTTAAACTCTTAAGACAGTTTTCGCATTATAAGCCCAATTCTGGATCAAGCATAGTGCCCACATTCTTGGTTGGTGTCAGTTCAGATGTTCAGCATTAAGTGGGCTTCACCCCACTCCATGTTAAGAGACTTGGGGCTAATGTCTGTTTTAGTGAATTGACTGCTTTGCCAAATCACTTGTCTTTCAAGATATTTTGTTCATATCAGTCAGTCCTAATCTATAAAGTTTATTTTGCTCTGCAGATAGTTTTTATGTGGTACAAGAGTACATTGGGTAGGGTTTTTTAAGTTCAATTTATATTGAAATTTTGTGATGATAAATAAAAATACAAGGTCACATCCAGATCAGCTGAAAAATCCTAGGAAACAGGTCTGACCCCAACACATTTTAAGAAAAGGCTCCTGCTATGCCTTTGTAACTGGAGCAGCACATATGCAATTAGGTTTAAAGAATGAGGTAGTTCAGCAGTCCTGATTCTTCAGCAAACACCAGTCCAGGAAACTCACCTTTCAGCAGAAAGTTTTATGACTGGTCACAAACTGCCTTTACTCTGGATGTACAGGGTCCATACTTAGAGCCTCAGAGGTGATCTTTCTTGGGACATGCAAAAGAATACAGAATCCAATTTTTACCATAGAAATGGGCTCACCCAGGATAAGAGAAATCTCCTGCTGTTTAGTGGAATATGACGACTCCTACTCCACAGTAGCTGACTGTGGCAAAGAAAAAAAATATAATTTTCCAAACAGGCAATATATAATGCACAAAAGAGTTTGTATTGCATTTTGGAGGTCTCCATGTTTTCTAGAGTGAATGATTTAAGGAATAGAGAGACTCTTTGAAAGGGTGGTTCAGAGCAGAAGTGTACTCAAACTGTATTTTAAATTGGGGCATGCAAAAGCTTGCCCATACAAATCTGGACCATGTGGTTTGGAGAGAGATTTGTGTGTGCATCAGTCCTCACTGCAACTCCAGTGCCACCATTTCCACAGGAAGGACACCAGGTATGTGGGACAGAACGGAGCAACAGTGTTCTCAGTTTGGACCATCAAGAAACAAGGACCTGTGTGTACTTCTCACACAGAGTGCCCCAGAATATCCCCCACACACACACACCAGGATTGGCATCAAGACCACCGTCTGGAAATACTTCACTGTTAAAGGGTCTTTCGGCTGAAGATCAAATGAAGGCTGATCTTCTACAGACTGGTAGTGAGACCTTCAGATGATACAAACTGTGGTCATGTACTAAGTACCTCAGCCCTAGACCGTATTCTCTGCTTGTTCCTGCCACACGGGGGTCAGTGGTGTAGAGCTGATGATCTCTATCTGTCCATTTATTAAACTCATAATAAACTCAACATTGCAGAGTTGTTTAAGAAGAAAGTTAAAGCAAGACACAGTTAAAAGCAGCTTTGTTTTCTTGAGGTAACAGGTTTGCTCTGTACAAACAGTATCTCTTATCTAATAGCCCTAGAAAGGCATGTAGAGTCAAGCTGATACTGTCTTCATGCTTGGCTTACTTTTGCATTTCAGCCCTGAGATATGCAGGCAACCTGCCATCAGCTGTAAAACCACAAACCTCGATCTGTGATGGGGACTGATAAGGGAAAATATATGAAAACAGACTCCTTAGAGCTTGACTCCTTTCCAGGAGGCTCTGGACAGAGATCTGGCATTTGAAAGCGATTGTTCATGCATTAGAAGAAGTAATTTTTTTATGTTTCCTTTTTAAGGCTGCAGAAAGGTTAGAAGAGAAGTGAGCTGGGGGGAAATCAACATGATGTTATTAAGCTCTCATCGTGACATTAACAAGTGCAACATCCAGTAGAACAATGGCATTGACCTTTGAAGCCCCTGTGCTCCCAAGAGTCTTCTCCTCATTTCAAAATGAGAAGAAACACCATGTCAGTGGGTTGATGTGATTCACAGGGACAGAAAACAGAACACAAAACTTGTCAGCTTCCACTCTGATGGGCTGTTTATCAATCCATCTTTCCCTTGCTTACTCATCTAAGCATCCACTTGCTGACCCTAAACTTTGGAGTCTTCAAGTTTTCTCAGAATTCCATCTTTCAAATACTTTGCTTGTTGAATATAGGACTTAGGTAGCATCCCTGGGTGATTGCTCGTGATACTGTTTGTGTTGTAACATTTCAAGATCAAGAGAAATCACCTGGAGTACCTGCAATACCTGCGGTGGACATGGTGTAATGGTATGCATGCTCCCAGGCCCAGGGCACAACCATACCTACCAGCTTCCTTTGTGTTGTTTGTCAAACTCTGCTCTTTCTCACAGGATTTTGGCCTAAAGATAGAACCGACGTAATGGAGGAAGAACTCTCTCTGAGTACAAAAATAGAAACAGCAGGTACTGCTGTCACTGATGTGTGAAATCTGCTGCCCAGAAGGAAGTCTTTGTAGCTATTATTTAGCCTGCCTCCACCTCAAAACACCAGATTCCCCGCAACTTGAGCTAAGAGGGTATTTCAACCCTCTGCAAAGCAGAACCTTAGAAACACTCCCAAGCTGTTGTGTTGCTACCTCCAAGCAAAACCACCCCCACACTGCCCTGCCTAATAAACATTTTAAGGCCTTGCATTTCTTTCTGGGAGCAAGCCCCAGCTATGGGTGGGGAGTAGATCTTCCACCTTGTTGAACTTATGGCATTGACCTATCCCCATACTTTGCTTTTCCAAACTATGGAGAAGCACCCATCTGCAAAGCAATCTAAATGGTTGAGGAGCCAACAAGTACACTAAATGGCTTATCTGATTCCCTGGGAATCCATCTGGAGCCAGGAGCCTTTCCCCATCTGTGTAACAGTAATTACACCACATTCTCACCATCATCCTCTATAAACTCTTGTAATCCTCTGCCCTTCTATCCAGACAAGGGCAGTGATTCTCTCTGGAGCAAAATGAGCTTGCCAAGGGAGAGCTTTGCCTTATCAGGAACACACCAGCCTCCGTGTTTGGTTAAAGGGCTGCCATCCAAACAAAACCTCCAAGCACAGCTCTTGCTGCCTCGGACGAGGAACGAATGAGTTTTGCTCTGAGAATGCTCTGGATGTACAAAAATATTCTAAACATTTTGATGATCCTGTGATAGTTGCACCTACCTGGCGTCATTCTAGAACACCTTTTCTGCATACCCTGAAAGCTTGAATTCTTCAGTGCATATCTTGGGACCAGTGCAAAGGACTGACACCTACTTCCCACTGTGTATTGCTTATAGGTGTCAAGGACATGTTCTTGACCTCCACTGCAGTTACTGGCATCCTGGTCCATGTGGCTCTATTTGATGGTTCTCTGTTGAATTTCTCCTCTTTTCACAACTCTGCAAGCAAGAGGACCAAGAGCAGAGGTGAGAAAACCAGAGTTGAGGATAGCACCAGTGTACAGAGCCTAAAAGCTTTTTTACTTTGTGAGATTTGTGAGAATTGCAGGAGCTGTCCGGTGCCAGTTGTGGGCCACTCTCCAGCAGGCCACGGGCAATGAAGGAAACCATGGAAGAGTCACAAGAGAGTAAGCGTATAGTGACGCCTTCCTAGAACACTATCTCAGGCCTCTGATATTTCAGGCTTGTAGACTTCCTGAGCCACCTTTGGTGCCTTCATACTGAATGGCTCTTGATGGAGTTGAAGAGATTAATAACTTACTTTAACCACTTACTTGCCTTTTGGTTTGTATGATGCCCGCCAATTTTTCTACCTTTTGAGTAACTCTTCTTTTATTTGACCCAAATGAGTTGCAGAAGCTCCTTTTAATTAGTTTACATAGAATGACAATCTTTATTTGAATGTGGAAGTTGCAAATAAAGACAAGATCTGGACTGATTTCCTCTTGAAAAACCTATGATTGCCCAAACATACCTAATCACTTACCTTAACTAGCCCATATTTTTCTTATTATAATGATTTTCTGTCTTTGACTATATAAGACTTTATTTTTGTATCCTGGGGTAGCTAAATGAATTTGAAATGAATATGAATTTCCTGCTGATCTCACTTAGTTTTGGTCTTCGCCCTAGAACTGAAAACATCAATGCCAGGGTGTGTTAGAGGTACACTTCTGGAAAGGCAATTATCCTATAAATGCTCAGCTGTAACTTATATAATAATTATTTCTTCAACTGAAGTGCCTTTTGAAGTGCTTTCCAAAAACTTACAATAGCCCTAACCCATAAGCATTTTGATGAGGCTGGGAGACCAAATTCTGCACTCCATATGAAAGCATTCTGCAGAAACTGTGTCTGAAGTGCACTGGCATTGGGCATAGCCCTCTCACATTAGGTGTTTGGAAATCTGTCTACAAAGCTGTATGCCCTGCAATATTTACTTTTCAAGTATTGCTTGGAAATTATGTGATGGATGACTGATATTTTTTTTTTCATCCCCTCTTGGCTGAGGGTTTCCCTGGAACTTGAGACATGTCTCTGCTGAAAAAATCACTCAACGTTTATGAAGAACAAAAGAAAGAGAAGGTTATTCAGTGTGTCATGTAGTTTCACCTGAGCCCCAGTGGTTTCAGGGTGTATGAGACATACCAAGCATCTTGTTCAAGTCAAAATCAGACTGCTTGTAAAACCTAAACTAATTCTAGTGATGCCAGTCATCTGCATGAGCTGGTTGAATAACTTCCCTCTAATACAGCTGTTAACTGAGGGGAGAAGGATATGGGCTAAGAATCAGCGGATTCAGGGATCAGTAATCTTTGCTGATTCGAGTAACTTTGGGAGCCTCCTTTCATTTCCCTGGAGCTCTTCCTCTCTCTTCTTGTCTAAAGCTTCTTCAAGTCAGAGAATTTTTTCCCTGTTTGTTGTGCCTTGTTCTTACACAGCACATGGTACAGGGAACCCTCAACCATCACTGGAATCCACTGTAGGCATTGAGTTCATTTAGAAATAGTATTAGGCTTCAGCATTTGGACGCATGACATTGGTGAAGAGCAGCCACTGGGGGAGGTTGGACTGCAGCATGAAGCTGAACAGCTGGAGGAAAGTAGAGTCTGGTGTTTTGAAAAAAGGCCTTTTAAAAGCCAGCATGTGCTTAGGATTCAGTAAATAGTCACTGAGGGGCAAATTCACCCTTGGCAAAACCCCGACCCACGGTCACATTGGAGGTAAGCGTGCTTCCCTTCTTTCAGAGGGATTTGCAAGCAGAAAGAATTTTAACAAGGTCTTCAGACGTGACTAAAGACCCTGTTTGTTTTAGATCAAGCTCACTCCACCCCAGAGCCCTGAATACATCTCCTGCTCATAAAATATCACAAGCGCAGATTTGTGTTTGTTTTCGGGGGAGACTCCTCCCCCACACTCAGCCCAGTTCACCTGTTAAAAGCTCGAGAGAAATTGTATCCACAGCATTCCTGTCCCTGTAACACTGGCACATGGTGAAAGCCAGCAAGCTGGTTCTCCTCATGTGAACATGCTGTCTTTTAAGCCTCTCTTTATCTGAAGCACACTGACTGTTCCAGGGCTGGAACTTATGCATCTTAAAACACAGAAAAACACTCTCAGAGTCTCTTTAAGAAACAAAATAATAATAATGATAATAATGATGATGACAATGATGATGATGATGATGATGGTAATAGTAGTAATAATAATAGCCTTTGAGTTTGCTGCAGTACCCCTCGCAGCTCCTTCTGTTAGTAAGAATCTTATTTCATGGGCTCAAATGAGAAGTCACAACCAATTCAATTACTCGAGAGTAATATCCTTCATAAAGAGGAGCCCCTGCCGCTGTTCCTTTGGAGGGTTCTCCTTTCCTGCTCTAAGCAGCTGTGTTGGTATTTAGACATAGGATACCAGCTCAGACTCTACTTCCAGCACAACACTGACTTATATCCTTCAGGCTTTATAAGTCCCCAGATGGTCCATAATGCTTGTGTAGCAGTTAGCCAGCCAAACAGTGCTTGCTGCTTATCTGGTGTATAACTCTCTGGAATGCGTGTGTGGGGAGAATGAGAAAAAATGCCAGATCATCTTCCCACAGAACATTTCCTTTCTTGTCCTCAGCCTCCCCTCTCTAAGCCCAGACAGAAACAAAACACCAGCTAGGGAACCGGCCACATTTGCGTTGCAATGGACTTGATCCTCGTGTCTTTTCAGAAGCAGCCTGGTCTTTTGTGGCTGTGAACCTTTGATGCCAGGGCATTTATGCTGATCTCTGAGCGTGTGACAACCTGTTTAGCTCTAGCTTAAATGACAGCACCAGATGGAAGTTAGTAACAAAGCATGTCCAAAGCTAGCAATTTTCAAAATAATGGAAATTCAGAGGATTCCTGCTGGCAACAAACATGGGACAAGAGAGAAAGAAGTTACGGGAAAGGGTCCACCACACTGTTAACTTTCATAAACTTTTGTGAGGATCTTTTGCTAGATTACCCTTCAGTCTCAGCTTTGGCTTGGATCTTCCTTCACCCTATGTAAAGCCACACTGATAGCCCCCAACATTCCTGGTTCAGTTCTTGAGATTGGCCAGAAGACGTGTCTAGAGTGAAGGAAATATTTGGGGCAATGAATAAATCAGGGATACCTTCAGGGAGTATGAAAATTACTGAAGAGGTCTCCAGTGCCAGTTTAATCTGCTCCTCCAGCAGAGACCTGAGTTTGCCTGCTTGTTTGTTCTATTCTTGACTTAATCAGTATTGACAACATTTGGGTGATCCCCATCCTAACACTGTGGGCAAATGAGACATTTATTTCTTTTGCCAGTGTTGATCTGTTCTGATATTCAGCTACCCTAGAGCAGAGTAAGGGAGGCCAGGGGAACACACGGAGACACAGATGGAGGTTTTCATTTCAGATTCACAGCTTCAGAGATTCCACACTTTAATGCAGAAAGGGAAACTTCTGTTTAGTGTGAAAAACAAATTAGTAAATGTTGCTGTTGTTGCTCAGTTTTTTGTTTTCATGAATAACTGCTGAATTCAGAAAGTGTTGGTCTTGAATGTCACTTGTGGCTGGGCAAGCAGAGTGAACAGATCTCACTGTTCATGGACACCTCAGGAAAAGAGGAGGTTGTCATAGATCCCAAATTCTTTATGTTTTGTTACAAAAAAAAAAAAAAAAAAAAGACAGGGTCAACACTTTGCCCTGAGTTCCAAACACTGTGACATTCCTGAGTAGGAACCCTGGACTCTATAAATTATAGAGTGTGACACTGATTAAAAAAAAATACAAATGTATTACATAGAGGACAGCAGTAGCAAAAGAGCAGTTTCATATTCTCTTGGTGTGATGGTGTCGATATATATTGTGACACTCCAGCAGGTAACCATCCCCAGCTTCATTACCAGGTATTACATAAACAAATGAAAATGTATTCAGCCTTCTATTTCTTAATGGGAGTTCCTAAGTTTCTTTATGATTTTATCTTCTGTGACTAAGACCTTAAATAAGAGGGACTGTGGACAAGAGTAAAGTGAAACAGAAGATGAGTCACAGAAAGATCACTGAAATATTTTGGTTTCTTTTTCCTAGTATTTTCAAAGGACTTAAGGACAACATTCAAGTGATACAGAATGCATAAAACCCCAGTTGTAGATAAGCAAAGGTATTTAGTTATCTATCTTCCATTTTACTCAGTGTCTGAGTCTCCCTCAAACAGCGTTTTGCTGTCCAGAGCCCCAGTGACAGTTGGCCACCAAAATCTCTCAGTTGTTAGTTGTTCCCTGATGGCTGAATAAGTGTATTGAAAGAGTTAATTCAAAATATACCCCACTGTCTTGGTGTTTCCATCTTTTATTGTAAGTTTTTCTCAGTGCCTGCTGAGTGTCTCTAAATGGTCCCTGCTCTTCCATAAAACATGACCCATACCTAAGACATCAGACAACTGAGCTGGCCAATGAGTGTGTCTCCCAACAACACAGCACTCACCTAAAGATGCAAGATTTGCACTACCATGCAGCAGTCCTCTTGCTGACATGCTTTGAGGGTGGCATATTACTTCTCCTTTTCTCCTGAAATGATTCCACAGGCTTTAAGCCTCTACCACGAAAACAGAGGGGGTGGGGAGACAAAAAACGTGACATTAAAATTCAGATGCCAAGTTCAGTAGCATGAATAAAAATTGTTTTAACCTCTGAGGTCAAGAGGTCACCAGCTGGAAGCGGAAAATCACCACCAGTAAATTGCTGTGGGTTGGAATGATGAATGCTGGTTAGTACCAGTGAATTTCAGAAGAATCTCAGCTGTAGGGAGACAGGGCATCTTGGAACAAGGCTGAACAATTCCCGACTGTGTTTTCTTTCTTCAGTCTGTCTTGTGCTCTTTCTGCTTCCACGGATTTCTCAGTTGAGGCAGCAGAAGATTAAACCCTTGTGGGAAAGTCTTGTGGCACATAATAGGGGTGAAAGCAGTGAGATTCCATAGGGATTGAGCGGTATTTTAAGGAAATTGCTCTCAGATCCTATGTATGTCAAGAGAGGGGAAAAGTGCTTCATGACTTGTGATTTGCAAAGCTGACTGGAGCACAGAGGTGTATCCATTGCCCTGGTAAGCTAAGAACAGTGCCACTTATGTCAAACTACAGCCCAGACAAACTGCAAGCACCCTGTACCGTGTACATTTTCCTTGCTTGAGCCTAAGTTGGAAACAGTTCAAGTTAGGAAGGTGCCGAGTTGATCTTTCTCTGCTAGTCCATCTTTATCTTGCAGGGTAAACATGGGCACATTTTGTCTGGGTTCCCCATTTTATTGCCATCATTCATCGTTCCATTGCTGTGAATGTCAGCTTATGGCCTTGTGGGATATAGTCTCTGCTCCACCACTATCTAGAATAATGGGTTCTTGCTCTGTTCATAAGATGTAAAGCAGTGAAGTAATACAAATTAATAAATATCTATATGAGTGAATAGATGTGTCCAAGTCACTCAGGCTAGTCCAGAATTCTAGGGTAGGGAAGATTTCAGGTTAAGGAGATTGGACCACACCACAAAATGCTCCAGTAATGATACAGTTCGCTACAACACTTTATGGGACACTTGAATTTAAGCCCTTACTATTAAGTTTGGTTTGAGGTTTCCATAAGGGAAAGGGGCCAGCTTGCATTTCAGATGTCATTGGTGTAGGGGAAGCTGGACAAAAAGCAGAAAGTTGGCAGCAAAAAGTACCAGGCTTATTTCTCCTTCCTTCCACCCCTCTCCAACCTCTTTGGCTAATCCCCAAACCATGGCAGAAGCTGAACACTACTTTTCATTGAGTGACATACCTGGCTCTAGAAGAACACGCCCTTGTGGAATTGGCACTCGGGCAACTTTTCCATTCCTGCTGTACAACACTCTTCTTTAATTCCTTCCAAACTAAAACAAAACCATGAGGATTTGCTACCATGTTCTGCTCATTATATTGGTTTTATGAGGGTGTGGAGTTTTCTTGCACCATGGCAGGATGGATTTGTCACTGAAACCTAAAATGCAGCAAAAAAATATAATAGATGTGGACCTTTTTTCTTTTTTTCTCCATCCGGCTTTTTATGGGTTTGGTTTGTTTCTTGAATAATTACCATTTCACCCCAAATCAATCCACAGTCATTTCATGTGCTTTTTCAGGAACATGTTCAGCCTTTAGAGCTAGAACAGCATTGGGAAATCATCCTGGACTTGCTACGTGGAAAATACAAAGGATCATAGCAAACAAGACTGCCAGAGACCTCCAAAAGTCACTGGGAAAAGTCATTCCAGTGCAGCATGGTTATACCTGTGCCATTTCTATCCTCCCCTTCCAGATTTTAGGGCTTGTGATTCCAGAAGCCCTGATGGACATATCTCCCCATGTGATGTGCGCGTTGTCCCCAAGTCACTAAAGCTGTTTTGCTTCAGTTTTAACCCATTGCCTCTGTCTGCACTGACAGGCAGAGCAGGTTGTTCCTTTTTTTTTTTTTCACAGCTTTGTATGTGTACAAAGACATCTATCATAGATCTCTTCAGTTTCTCTTCTCTAGACTAAACAACCCTACTTCTTTCAATCGTTCTTTCTAAGTCAGATCTTCAATCATTTCTGTTGCTTTCCAGCTGGTTTACATCTTTCCTGAAAAGCAGTAATCAAAACTGCACAGAGTATTAAAATTGAGTCCCTACTAATGGCTATATGAGCGGAAGAATTGCTTCAAACTCACAGGCACTTCTCCCACTTATCCATCACAATATAGCGCTTGTCTCTTTCCACGCACCATGATTATGTTCAATTATGCCCAATATCCAACCTGGTCCAGGCAATCCTAGTCCAACCTCTGGCAACTCAGCTGAGCATTCTGCTTAAGGGCAACATCCTGTATGTTTCTTTATTGAAATTTATCCTATTTTCCCTCTACCTTACCCAATCTCCTCTGAAGCCAACAGAATGAATAGACTGTACTTACATTGGGATGTGTAATGAGGCTGTGATCCATCGGTGAGCATTCTCCATAAAAGCCATGCAACATGCTGCTTAGATTGCAGCATTTGCCAACTGGACATTAGAGGAGCATTTAGAGACATAGGTAAGAAAGCCATGTTCTTGACCAGGATACACTACCCTGCTGTTGCATGGCACTTCATCCTATTATCCTCCTCAAGAACTTCTGAAGCCTGATTCAACCATAGGGAGATTAAGAGTTCATAGGGATATAAGGAAATTACTTTCAGGTCTTGTGGACTGCAAGGGGGACTGAAATGGTTCCTTGCGCTAGTTGAGGGAATCTCTCTAGTAAATCCATGAAATGTGTGTCTCAAAGGACGTCTACTGAGGCCATGAATATTGAAATTAAATTCACAGTTCCACATAGGTATTCTGTTGACTTTGCCACTTCCCACGCTGTGCAAAGGGCTTTGAGATCCCTGGGTAGGAAGTTGATGTGGGAAACCAAAGTTCTCATTCCTTCAGCTGGCTGAAGGCCTGGATTTCAGTTGAAAGGTTTTTATGGTACATATGGTTTTTAGGGGTGGGGCAGGCTATTCCAAGCTCCCACATGAGTAAAAGACAGGAGTAAAAGTAAATTGAGGCAGATGGTTTACTTCCCTAAGCTGGCATTCCTAACAAACAGCTGTGTTTGCACAAAGCTTCAATGGACACATGGATGGGGAACAATATAGCTGGAAAGATGTCATATTAGTACTGCCACCTTCCAGCTTCTCCATGGGTTAAAGGGTCCAGCACGGTCCATTGCTCCTCCTCCTTCCTTCTTTTCCTAAAAGTCTTGTAATGTGTTTCACAGAAAGTACCTTTTCTCTTCCTTTTGGTGTAATATTAATCTTGGGGGGAAGGGAGGAGGGGTTGGGGGCAGGGACATAGTGTTTTGAGGTTCATATTCCCCTTGCAGTTAATCTCTTTAACAAACCCCTTTAACAAATGAAAGGTCTGACAGGAGGCAGAGTCATTAAAATGAATTAAAATGCATCCAGGAGAGATTAGTAATGAAGCCACTCACCAGACAATGCCCCTTTTCTTCTCCATGTGGACTGCTAGGAAATATCCCAGATTACAGAACAAAAGGGTTTACAGTTGAAAATGCTGATCCTTGAAAGATGCACTATGTTCTCTTCTGTCCTCGACTCTTTGCTCTACACAACTACATCTGCAGCCAAGAGATCCAAGCATAATCTCCTCACGGGGAGGGTCAGAGGGATTAGATTTAAGTACCATCGAGCTTGCAAACCCTCACACACACTGAGGACAGGTCAGCAGACAGCAGTGGTGAGCCCAGCAGTACACGGTGTGATGAGACACCCAAACACATCTACCCCACTGAGAACCAGAGGAGATTCAACCACGGCCAAAGGATAAAGATACACAGTATGGCACAGGAGGGGAGCTAGGGTGGGGTCAGCAGTGGATGTTGCACACAAGCTGCAGATGAGAATTTTGGGGCAGAGAGGTAGCAGGCAGGGGAGGAACAAGAGCAGTCATCAGTGAGTTGGGGAGGAACAAGAGCAGTCACAGGTACCTTGGTGGACAGAGACAATGGTAATGAGAAATGCAGCTGTGGAGAGAGAAATTAACTGGATTTTGAAAATAGGTTTTCCCAACTCATACAGTGGTCATTCAGTATTCCAAAAGAGTCTATATAGACCCTCTTTGCTTCAAGAAATCTGTTATTTAGCTGAAACCATCCTGTTTTCTGGTCCATGATGGAGAGAGACCCCAAAGACAAAGCTGCATACCATATGTGACAACGCTAACAAAGACAGAGATATCTGGGTGATCTTTTCCTCCAGCTCCTGTTGAAGGCAGAGCCTTGTAATAAGGTGTGAGAGTGTAGCCTGGGCTGTCAGGTGTAAGTCAGTCAATTTGTGACCCACATGCGCATCTTACCACCAGCAGCAAAAGAGACAAGACAAAATCCTGCGGGCTAAAGTTGGTCTGCAGAGCCCAAGCCTTCACAGAGAGTGTTGAGAGGTCAGAAATCACCAGTAGGTTGAGAACAACTCCTCGAAGTGAATGATAAAACAATAGATAAACAATAGATAAACAACAGATAAAACCTGGAGGGAAAGAAATCAGATTTCAAAATCTCCTAAGATTTTAAAAATATTATTCTCACTGTGGGAAGGTCTGTCCACCACTGCTGTATCTCAGTTCTTTCAGATCTCTTCTGCTTTTCTTTACAGTGGGAAAAAGGTGCAGAAGTTCCCTAAACATCCAGCCACCACATTTGCAGTTTCTACAAACCAGAGTAAAAACACTTTCTGCTTCCTAAGGTGACAAAATAATAAAAAGAAAAATATCTTTAGTTTTGAACAGTCAAATCCAGCTGATAGAAGCTCAGTTTCCCAACTAGCCCACATTTCTGTCTGGAAAATAGCTCCTGTATCTCAGGTCAAGGCTATTGATGAATAAAGATTCCCATCTGCAGCTAGAAACTCAGCAAAACTTCCAGGGAAATAAAAAGCCATAATAAGCTTCTCTGCTGACATGAATGAAACTCTGAGCTATGTCAGCTGAGACTATATCCCAAAGTTTGCTGCTGACAGAAAAACAATGAGGTAGTGAATTGATGAGGGACCCATTTCACTTGTGGTCTGCAGAGTTATTATATCAAAATATGTCCGGCAGAGTTTAATAGTGTCAGCATTTAATGTTCAGCATAATGTCATTCCTACAGACCAAGACAGACACTTCCCATAGGTAATTAATCTTTTACAAGCAATTTAGCCATCGTAAGCAAAAAGGGATGAAATGTTTTAATGGGGGGAAAGGCTAGGGGCAAACCATGCATGGAGAAACATTTCTCTGCATTAGTCCCACAAAATTACAAGTGAGTTACAGCTGATAGATTTAGGACAGTTCCTGTTGAGTAATTGTATTCCTTGAGGGTTTTCAATACAATGTGATATTCATTTTCACTTTATACAGTAGAGACAATAATGGCTACAGGTGCACAGGCTGTCTTGCTGGGAGGAATAAAACTGTGATTGTTTAACATCTGACTTTTCTCACACAGTTACAGCCTTTAGATTTGAGCTATATTTTGCACATACCTCAGACTTGGATTGTTGGGGGTTTTTTATACTCCGAGAGTCTAATTCTAAAAAATGCAGGCTCTAAAGACCCATTGTCAAATGAAACACATTTCCCTCGTTTGATTTGTTTTTTCCTCTCTTGCAATATCAGCTTTCACTACAGAAATGCAGACAACCCCATGTTTGGGTAGAGAAACGAAACCACCAGCACACGCAGGATGCACAGCTGCCAGCCCAGGCTCCCAAAACCCAACTCCCAAAACAGGAACTTCTGTGTGCACTTCTGAAAACCTGGACATCCCCGTAAACGTCCCTCCATTCTGCAGGACTTTATACTGTTGCTTTTTGCTTTGGCACCTGATCATAGCTCTGCTGTGTCCTTCTGGGACTTTCCTGATCTCTCAGACAAGAATAACAACAACAAACACAACAAGCCAAGCAAAGAGAGAGGCTGAACTTTCTCCTGGAGAAGACAGCATGGCCTGCCAGCTGCCTCCTGTCTCAGAAATGAACTCTCCTTCCTTCTGCTCCCCAGAGACACACCGCGCTTGCTTATGACGTGACTGCCATTAACCACATCCACCTGCCAGGGTGACTCTACTTCTTTACAAAGGACACAGCATCTGAGCTGAAGGTGGGATGGGAGGGAAGCCCAGCAGCATCTAGCAGAAAGTTTCTGTAGAGTTTTCTCTCCACCAGAAAAGCTGTAGGTTCATTCTGATCAGGAAGTAACTCGTGGCTTTTTCATGTGAAAATGCTGGATCATTTTAATATGTTTATACCCTATATTTCATTTTAGGGAGAAAACTGATTGCCCCAAAAATTGTTGTGGTTTCCTGTCATGAAACACTGAATTATTTCTTCCTTCATACTTCAGAAAATTTAAACATGTATTTAAACACTAACTTTTTCTATTTTGCTGGGAAGGGGAAAAAATAGCAAAATGGATTTTTTTTCTTTAAAAAAAAATCCCTCCCTCCTTTGATTTGGGGAAATACTGAGTTTCAACAGATTTATCTTTTTTAAGTGTCTCCACGTTAACTGCCTTTGGATTTTGCTCTTTTGCATCTCTCCAGGAAGAAAATAAATTCTGTCAGTTTTGCTTCTAGGCTTGTAGGGACCAGCAAAAAAACTTTCCAAACCATCTTGGTGGCCTGGGAACATAAGCTCTGCATCCACTCCCTGGGCTGAGTACCCGGAGTTCTCTTTTGACCATTTTCCTTGTATTCTTGTAACTCCTGCTACGTGCTGTTCACAGCAGCACTGTAAGACATGACACTAGTGGTGATTTCGTGTACTTTTTCTCTCCATGGCTGTGCCTTAAGGTGCAAGTTCCCATCACAGTTTTCCCTGTGGATGAACCAAAATGTCTTTGTTGTGTGTGAGAAGAGGCATCCTCATGCTCCCGCCTGCACCACAGTGAGAGCCGGGGTCTCTTCAGCTGCCAAGTTTTCTCAGAGCTTTTAGGAATGTAGCATTGTTGGTAGCCATGCTTGTCTCGCAGATGGGAAACCAGGACTCAGAAAATCCTGGGAATGGCACAGACAGACACACAGCCATGCATGCACAGAAAGAGCCAGGTAGCACAGGCTTTGCTTCTTTAGGAAACAAGGCTTAAAACAACTAGTTTTAAGCATGCACCCAGTGTAAATCATACAACAGCATTCACTCATGCCAGGATTTCTGAACCTGTTTTTAGAGCATTATGTTTAGGCCCAGCATTAGCTGAGGGTCTTGTTGTTCATCTGAAACCATTAAGCTGTTCCCCTTGTGAACTCTAATCAACATCTGAACCTGTGTATCCTGAGCATAATGTGTCACCTTCCCCACTCTTGGGAAATGAAGCCCTCCAACAAGCGCTGAGGGGATGAAATATGGATTGCAGATGTTGAACCAGAAAAGGACTCAAAAACAAGTTTGTGGAGCTGAAATACAACTTCCAAACCCTGTTTCCCTCTGACATTTCAGTCTGCAGTTCAACAAGTCTTTGGGGGGGAAAGGGCTGCTGTTTCTTCCCTTCTTCTTCCTCTCCCATTTCAGTTTTGCATTTTTGGACAATTATTTATTCTCTTTTATCTCTAATTATTTATACTCTGTGCTTTAACATCAACATATGTTTTGGAAGTCGTCTCCAAAGTTTACTTTTGTGATTGCTTGTTGAAATGTATGAATCTGCTGTGGTGCAGGCAGAGAAAATCCTGGGCTCTTCCAGATCCTATGCATTTGTTTATTTTAATTCAAATTCATCTTTTGTAGGGAATAATTCTAGTAGACACTGAAGGACACAGCAGGGCATGCGTTGCATGCATCCAGGGCAGGAGAAGGCTCCTGAGATGGTCAGGTGTTTCCACTCATACAATCCAAAAGCAGGACTCTAGTTGAAGGCATATTGAGCAGAACAGGCTCTGGAGCCCAGGCAAGTCATTAGCAGTCTTTCAACTGACTTTGAAGCAGGTCTCTGAGACCCAATCTTTTTTATATGGTGGAATGTGGAAAAACAACCACTGCAGCTAATAAAAAGAAGGGGAAAAAAGCAATACTCCTGTGTGCCTGCCAACCCTGGCTTCTCCTGCCCCTTTGGTGCCTGCAACTGGCCAGACTGTGCCCCTTCCCCACTTGACTCCTGTAATTTTCTGTAACTTCCCCTTTTTACATCACTCATGAATTTGAATGCCTCCTAATTTTAGTTCCACCTTATAAATCCAGTGGAAGCGATTGTGTGATCATAAAACCTTGGACTGGCTCCCAGAGGAGCTACTCTGGTTGTGAGCAATACGCTTGACACCAAAAATGGATCCCTTTGGAACTAGCACACAGGCACACACCCTCCACACTCTATACATGAGGACACACTCACACACACCCACGTGAGCTAAAGCTACAACAAAACCTGAAGCAGGAGGTATGAACCACGACTGCGCACATGAAGCTTCCGTGTTTTTCAGTCTCTGTCCATTTCACAGCCAGATCTCTCTGGACAACTTCACACTTTTCTAAATAAAGAGCATTTAAAAACGCTCTCTCAAAGGCTCCCTTGAATAAATAAGATCAGGGCTGAGGGCTGATACAGATCAGAGGAGTGGAGGGAAAAGGCACTGCCCTTCCAGCCTCATGGCCTGCGACACACACAGAAGTGTCAGCAGTCGGTGCAGGTAGCTGGAGGCTAACGTTTATTTTGGCACCTGCCAAGGTGACTTTGTTGTTGGGATCTGGGCTTGGCCAGCAAACTGTGCTGGTAGGACAGCATCCAGACCAATGTAATAAGCCATATCTTGAAGGAAGCCAAAAGAAAAGACAAAAGAGACCACACACGACTCGGGGTTGGTGCCTGGATTTTACAGGAGATTGGGGGGTGGGAGGGGGTGTCTTTTTTTATTGGTTTTTGTTTTGGTTTAGTTTTTTTGTTTTGGTTTAGTTTTTTGTTTTAAACCATTGTCCTTATTTTTTTTCTTTTTGTGAAAACACTTAGGGACTTGGGAAAAGATTTGAGTCATTATGAAAATGTAATTCTATCTTATGATACAGATGTAGTGAGCCAGGGCAGCTAGATCTGGGGGAGTCAGCAAATCAGGCTCTCTGATTAGGAAGCAGGAAGGCCTTTGGTCAAATTTTATAGAAATAGACTTGTTATATTTGAAACATTGTATTTGAGAACATGTTCTCTCTTTAATGTTTTCTATCTGCATGTCAGGCAGTGGGACACTTCCTGCAAGAAGGGCAGGCTCTCAAGAAGACTTGAAGATGTGTCTGGGAGGGGGAGAAGGAGCCATTAAGATGATTTCTGGCTATCAGAAAGCTTTGTCCAGGAAAGGTTAACTTCTATGTAATACGGGTTGCCTGTAGAAATCTCTCTCCCTCCAATAATATAGAGGAGAAAAAGCCTTTTACTTTTTTCATCTGTCAGCTAAAAGCAAAGCAAAACACACCTCATGATATTTACAGGTTAGGTTTTAGACAACTGGCTAGTCTCTCTCCTCCCTGATGAATCACTGCTATTGATTTAATGAGCTTTAATGCAGCAAATAAATAGTAAAAGTCAGCCCAGCTAAAACCATCAAAACCACTGGGAAGTCCTCAAGTCTTTGCAGTGGTGTTGCCAGCCTGTAACAGTGATGGACAGAGACTCTCTGCCAGTCCAGTTCAGGGGCAAATAAGAAAAGATTTGCACAGCACTTAGTTCTAAATGACTGTCTATGGAATGCAGAAACAGCAAAGGAGAGAGTGAGGCAGTGTAGTTTTAAATTATTACAGAAAGTTATAATTTCCCTTAATTCTTTACTTAAGAGTCTCCGTCTGAAATACTTTGGACAGTTATGGGCCCCAAGTGTGAGACAAATTCAGAGCAGGTGAAGAGGAGTCAGTAGAGAGCCTCCGAGATGGCTGGAGAGCATGAACACAATGCCCAAAGAAGGGCGGAGGCAAGAAGTTGGGCTTGAGATGTCCACCAGTTTCAGAGCATAAAGGGCAGGCTGGTAAACATCTTTTAATAGGAGGAATCTATCTTCCCAGATTCCAAAAATCCCATTGGATAGATTGTGATGGATTCCATGGAGAACTTCCAAAAGGAGATTTTTTTTTTTGTCTGATTCTGTTTTGGTTGTCTGTTATGACAGACCCTCATGGAGTCTATATCTCCTATGTCTCAATCTTATGTTTAGCCAGGAGCCATCTCTCTAGACTTGTCATTCACTCTGATCTCACAAACTACAGGTGGCCTCCTTTCAGAAGTGTCCTTGAAGAAACTCTCCTGTGAAAACTTCTTTGAGTAGTAAAAAACTCTGATGAGTTTTTTCCTCATCTGACTCTGTGACATTTCTTTAGAAAACAAAATTAAGCTAAATGTGGAAAAACAAAGTACATACCTCTCAATAGAGAGTATCGACTGCAAGGAGCTGCTGTGTTACCAATTTATTTTACAGAGCAGATGTACAAAATGGAAAGACCCTGATAAATTCTTCTTTATACAGTTACATCTGATAGCAGAGGTGTCAACTGTATCTTTCAGTATTTTACTCCTGAGGGGCTCCATCACCTTCAGACACAAAACACAGGACTTCTCTTGAAGTTTGGGACTCTCTCTAAGCTGCAGTTGCAATTGTCTGCTGGATTCTTAATACCATGAACAGATGGATACTAACAACTTTCCCTTCCTTCTCTTTCCTGTCTATTTTTATCTGAGTAGTCTGAAATGTCCATCACCTGAAGGTATTAAAAAGATTGGTGACAAAACTGTGTGTATTTCCGTCTGTTGTTATTTCTTGCACTCAGACATTCTGCCTGCTCAGAGTTAATTGTACCTTGGCTTTACTTCTCATAAAGGACCCAAAGGACCTTGACCTTTGGCACTTGCACAGGTTTTTTACTGTAGTCTTATGCACATAGATTATGCAGCCTGTGTGGAAAGGAAGTAGTTCGCTGAACCTGGCTTTGGAAGTCATGAACTCCAGCACACGTACTGGAATCTAAGGAGACCCTAGAAATTTAGCATTTCCATCTCATTTTGCAACATGAGTATCACCATTCTGATACAAAACACCTACAGACTTAATCTACCCTTGGGTGAAATGAATTCTCTCATAACTGTAGCTTAGCCCAAATAATTGTATGCGCTGTAGACACTTGACACAGTGGGGTAGATTTAATAAACCGGAGCTGCATAGACCATTCCTGTGGTTTAGCTTTAGAACCTCTCTATCGAAAACTTAGGAAATGAAGAGTTAAAAAGGAAATCCACATGTGTTTATAGCCAAACGGACTGTAATGAATGTGTGAAATGAATTACCAAGAAAACCCTTTGGTAAAATATGGTTTAAGCATAAAGGCCAGTCAAAAAAAAAAAAAAACAACAGATTGAATGAGAAAATGAAAGACATAAAGTTCAGAAGGTGACAGTTACAGGCAGCTGACAGGCTTGTCAGAACCAGCATACTCCTTCTCTGGAGTGACTCATGGTTTTCATCTCTGTTACCACGTGTGTCCTCTCAGAAAGAGCAGACCACCTATGTGATGCTGAGCTTCCCCTCCACATGCATAGATATGCCCATATATTTATAATCAGAAAGCTGTGTGGTCTAGGATTTCAAGGGGGAAATAAAAGTTAGATTCAAGATCCTGACTTTTAATCCCAGTGGTTCCCAAAGGCTCACTGCACCAAACCTGAGAAAGTCACTTGTTTCTATCTGCAATTAAGGAATATGAGACCTTTGGGGAACCATGCTTTCTAATGAGTAGATCTTTCTTATTTCCTTGCTTATTTCTGAAGAGGACAATAAAGACAAAATGGGCCTATTTAGATAGTTCATCCTTGTGTTTCCATTCATTCACTTCTTTGTTTTCTTGCTTTGTCAAATAGTCCAGGCTGCAAGTAGCCCCATTAGGAAGAGCTTGTTCTGGAGCGACTGAGAATAACCTAAAAAAAATTTTTTAAATAATTTAAGAGATGCCCTCTTTCATGTAGAACACTTCTACCTGAAGATTTGGCTGCTGTTCCTTGTGAGTCAGCCCCAGACCTTAAAACTACCATAGCCACGTACCTTTGCCCTACTTGCCTGACTCTCCTGGAATCAATCAGAGCTGCTTACCCAAAGTCCTGACCTTCTTGTTATTGCTGATGGCTAAAACCTTGTGCAAGTCCCAAAAGAAGCAGGATAAGAGACATTTATTACCCTTTCATGCTAAGGCAATCTTGTTCCCCTTAGGTGCTTTCTCCAGGCTAATTTTGAATAGCTGAGTAATAAGACATTTTCATCCCTGCAGATTATGAGGCTGCAGACTGATGGCATCTTCTTGTCTTGGTTTAGCAATGTAGTGCTGTTACTCCAAACCGTCTTTACATCATTTTCTTGAAACTGATGGCCTCCAGAAATGTACAGGTGGCTTCCCTGGCTGACGTGCACTGGAGGCTCCTGGGCATGCTAAGGTTCATAGTATGGAAGAGTCACTGTAGGGAGAGATGGTGCCAGGCTTGTATTTGTATTGGAAAGGACAATTGTTTCTCAGGGCACTCTTTTGCATCATGCAAAATATATATTTCTTCAAAACTTCCAGCCATGGAAGAAAGAAAGTTTTTCCAACTGAAAACACGAAAACTTTCCATTAAATGCCAGATTGTGTGATACAAAGCACTGATGGCCCTCTGGCCACAGCTGCTTCTGTTTAGTCATAGTGTGAGCAAAAAGACACTCAAATAACATATTTGCACTGGAACAGCCCTTGCTCTAACTTGCGTTACTGCAGCTGGACTCACATCAAAACCCAATGCACCGTGTGGAAAGCAATTACCCACTGCAAAATGGTGGAATGAAAAGCACTCTTCAATATCCCCTTTCTTAATGGTGCTGAACCAGATCCGGCAACCCAACAAAATGCTTGAGACTCTTTCTCTCTCCCCCTCCTCCTCTTTCTTTTCCTCTTTTCCTCTGTTTTCAGCTGCATCGCAAAGATCCATCAGGCACGCTAAGCTGAGAGCAATTTTACCAGAGCTTTTATTGTCCCATCCAGGTTCTTGACTGGCCTGGCAAGACTTGTGTAACTCCTTGTAAAACTGTGAGGATTCTGGTTAGGGGCCACATTGCACTAATTTACAGGATATAAACAGATACTGTGAGACCAACCATGAGATATGGGGAGGATTCAGCTAAGCTTCTTGAACAGACTCTGGGGCCCAGCTGGTGGCCAGACGTAACCCGGACACATAGTTTTAAATCTGGGAAGGGATGAGTCGGGGAGCTGTGGGAGCAAAGCACTGCAGAACCCATGGCAGAAAAAAATCACTATGTGCAGCCTTTTATAAGAGATGAATGAATAAAATGTTAGAGGTCCCACTTCACAAAACAGGTGTTTGTTTTTCTTCACATACGTGAGAAACAAATCTCTGTAGACCAAAATGACAGTTCTGTGATACAAAGGAGAGATTTTGCCGAAAGAGCTTCGCATCTTCAAGTGTGTCCAATGGTGTGCCTTATTTGGGAGATGCAGCCTGTCAAGTTCAAGTGAATCAGATCATTGATTTTCTGCTGCAGGAAGCATAGCAAGATTTCCCGGCAACCAGGAGAGTGGTTTGTTTAGGTTGGGGGTTTTTTAATTAGAATTCATGTTTTTCCTTGCTGTCAAAATTTATGTCAGAATACAATGCCATTTGTAATCCCAATAATTTAGAGCCTCTTTTTTGTTTTTTTTCAGTTGTTCCCCTTTTTGTCTCCCACCTTCCTATGGGAAAGGACCCCACATTTGGAACAAAACATCTCCATTCAGTGGCTTGGGGTTTTCTTTTGCCACCTTTAATACTGTCTGTCACCTACTAGCAGGCTAGAAAGCCAACACCCTATCAAACACCTACACCTTATTCTAGATAATACATAACCTCAAATGAAAAGGCAGTTCCTTCCTCAGAGAGGTTGCTATTTAACCCCACAATAAAAAATGCAATATGGATAGGCACTAACAAAGCAAAGAGCACACGGAATTAGTACTCCACATGGAAAGATAGTCAGGTCACCCAATTTCAGACACCACCCCTTGTTGCCCTTCACTTCTGACGTCTCAGCATGCACCATGACAACACTCAGATTTCCCATCCCATAGCAATTGATGGTTTGCCAAGAGTGTAAGCCTTGATGTAGCCTTACCCCAAAGGGCAACACTTGTAGCACACCAACCCGTATGGCACACCGACCCCACGGGTGGGACCCACTACAAGTGATTAACCTGGGGTGGCACTTTGCAGAGCGCACAAACTTTTCCCCACCAGCTGGTGAGTGGATCAGTGAGTATGAAGTGGACCTGCTTTTTCTGAGCCGCTGTGGTGGCTGGTCAACATCAGTGGTATCTTCCCACGGAGAAGTGACTATGTGACGATTAGGCAGGGCCAGCACCAATAAAGAGCTGTGGAAGTTGCTAAAGGCATTTTAAATGAGCGGAACGTGAAGAATACGTCTCTGCACTTGAGAGGTGGATGCTCAGCAGTTTTGGGGACAGGCACAGAGTAAAGCAGAGGAGCTGTGTCTCAAAAGCTGCCATTGAGAAGCCTTGTTGTACTGAGTGCACAAGGACTTAAGGGGGGCGGTAAAAGGAGAGCCTGCTGGGAAAGCAGAAGGCGCTAGCGAGAAGAGCAGTGAACAAGCACGCTAATTGCAAGAGCAGCAAGGAAAATATGACAGGGAAAAGAGTCAAGGGGAAGCCAGAGGGGCCCCATCAGCCTGCTGCTTGGTCGGGTGCAAATGGTTTCAGCAGAGGCAGCTCACAGCTGTAGGGAGCAGGTGCAAGGGCAGACGGATGCTGCCCTGAACCTGGGGAGAAGGCTGTAGGCAGGAAGGAAACTGGTTTTCCCAAGCTCCAAACAACAGCACGCGAAAGAGGGAGAAGAAAGGAGAGCAACATTCAGACAGAGGAGAAACAGTTCTGTCACTCTGCACTTCAGGAGCATGATGGGCAGATGAAAGATGAATTTACTTCAGCCAGTCCTGTCAGATGTTTCTGAGCTATGGGACTTATCAGCTGTCAGAACAGAAAAGAATAAGCTAAACAAAAAGCTTTCACAGCCCTCATTCCCAAATCTGTGCGTCATAGTGTGCCACAAAAAATGATTCCTGGCTTTTTCTTTTTCTTTTTTTTACCCCCTTTTCTCTGCTACTACTAAATACTTTTTCCTTTCTCTCACTGGACAGCTGGAGAGAATCCAGACGGCTGCTGTTTTTGTGACCGCACAGTGAATGCAACGTGGGGATGCTTGTAGGTGGCTTTCCAAGTAGCCAAACATAATGGTAGCAAGGGGCAATCTGTGTGTGGGGAGCAGAGAGCTTTTTCTGGACTGAAATGGCAGAGGCAATGTCAGTGTGGTAATTCAGGGCTTCCTATCTCTTCATTCTTCCTTTATCTACCTCAAAACCTTCCCCTTCTCTTCCCCTGTGCCACCAGGGCCAGCCTGTTCAAATGGGTGCCACCACACAAAGCCCGGATGTCTCTGCACAGCAGTCTCCCTGGTGGATTCAGCTGGTGGCTTGTTTCAATTAATTCCTTTTAAGCTGGAGCCTGGAGGTAATTGCCAGTCCAGATACTCTTGACTAGCTCAAATGAATACTCAGTACTGGGCTGGAAGAGAAGGAGGTAAAAGGAGCTCTGCTGTGACAGACAAACACCCCACTGATGTCCCCAAATCAACAAGTAGGTTGAGTACTGAGGACTCCTGAGGACTCTTGTAATTGAATTATCTGATGATCCAGTGAAGTGTCATCTCTGCAATAGAGGCCTGGGGCAGATTGCTGGGGAATAGGGCCTGCATGGAGTCGTCCTTCCCTTGCACAGTTCATGTCTCAGCAGATAAATCTCACACAAGAACCTCTGAAGCATAGACTTCTGAGACTTTTACTCATTCCTGACTCTTCTGATAGCATTTTAAGGTTATTTTCTAGATGATCACTCTCTGAGTGTCCAAGAGAATCTGAGTAGCAGGGTTCAAAGAGCGGAAATGTTTAACAGCTTGACCCAATGGGGAGCCTGGCTTGAAGAGAGAAACCAAACCTCACATTCTTTATCCACCAGACACAAAGGGGTCATGCTTCCTTCCAGTTTATCATGGCTTCTTGGATTACTAAGCATCAGCTAAGCTACTATATCAGTCTACATCAGCAGTCTCAGTGTAACAAACACAAGGGAATATGGCAACCTATGTAAAAGAAGAATCTCAGATAAGCTGTGTTACCCTTTGCTTGGTTCAGGCCAACAGGAAACACCCAGGTGGTTCCTTTAGCTCTGCTGATGCCTGGTAATTTGCCATGCTCTTTATCATTTGATTAAGACCATTACACTCACCCTGTGGACTTGGTTGACAAGTTTCCTTCCTTGTTTTTCTCTGCACTTTTGCTGTATCTTTGCATCCTGTCCCTGGTTTGTTTCTGTCAATTCTTTAAACAGCTGCTGGGTTCTGCTCCAGAGGTGGCTGCATTCCAGCAGTGGGGAATGTGACTCCTGACATATGGGAGAGCTTGGTGCCGTGTGTCAGGAGCTGTGAAGCTGAGAGATGTGACACATCCATGTCAGCTTGTCAGCGCTGTGCAGCCCTAGAAGAGGTCCCAGTTTGGACATCCATTTTATTATCTTCATGTACTTCAGCTTGGTTTCTAGCAACAGTTCCTTGTGTTCATTTCCCAGCCTTTAACTTGAGTCATGCCCTCTGAAAGTCTCAGCATTTGCTGTACACTGAATAGGCTTCACACGTGAAATCCCATGCTGGAAATGACCCTCAGTCATCAACTGCAAGCAGCAGCAGAGAACAGAGCTGCTGAGTGTGATACTGGTGTCAAGTATCCAAGCAGCTGGGATGCTCTTTGCTTTCCCCATGCTGTGTTAGGAAGGGTCATGCTGCATTTGCCACGCTGGGTTGGGTCCCCATTTTCAAAATATTTTCTGGCTTCTCAGGAATCTCCCTCTGGCTCCCTCAGTTATTGGCAGGCGCTTCACCACATCCCTCTTCTTTCTCTCTTGTGGTCAGCTGGTGCCAATGCCCTCCACAAAGAAGGGCATTTTCACCCATTCACTGCTGCCCCTTGTGTCCAGCAGGTTCCAGTGTGTCTGCAGCCTCCTCTGCTTTTTTCCCAGGACAGAAACAGGATATTGGCTGTACAAGAAAGCATCTGCAGGTTTGATGTGTTCATTTTTTTCTCTGCTGTTTCACAAGCCATCATCTGAGTTCTCATGGACCAGCAGTGGTCTGTGAGCCATCAGCTGGGAGAGTCAGAAGTAGAGAATATAACCTTTGACTCAGTTTCCCACAGCTCAATTCCTTTCATGGCAGTATCGACCAGTATCAGTAGCAAGAACTCCAAAACTCCACATCCTACTCACAAGATGTGGACAGTGATGCTACTAGCATAGAGTAACACGCCAACATGGTGAGAAGGCTGAGATCATGGCAGAAAAGCTGAAGTCACTGTATCTAGCAGGGGCTTTTCTTCTGCCCTCTTACAGGAGAACATGAATTTGTAGAGCTCTACCCTTTCCAGCTGAGAAATCTGCCACACTCCTTTTACTTTAGCCACTATACTGTCTCTGCTTCCCCTTCCCTCCAGAAGATCTCTTTTCAACAGCTGCTTAACGTGGACCCTTTGCTTAGTTCTTTTTCCAATCTGTTCAGCCCAGACTCACCAATAAAGCTCATCAGTTAAGCCTCAGAGAGCGTCATCTGCTTCTCCCCAGGAGCTGAATGGCCATTTCCATGGATTAATATCCCCACTCCGCTGAAAAATCAGCCTACAGTCAGGACACTTAGGGTACACTGTGTAGCAGACTGTCATGAAAGCTGTTGCTGGCCTCAACTCGGCTTAAGGGGAGAGGAGGAAGAGGATCTTCAGCTTGGCCCATAGTACAGGTCCTACTGCCATTCCCTAGGGCCAGGAACAGACTCTGCTCAGATGATCTCAATGCCAGAACACATAGCAGAGAAACAAGCCTCTACAACAGGGTGAAACCAGGGTCTAAACTCTGTACACCTGGAACATGCTCTAAATTGCTGGAAGTCCAACAAGGACCATTTTGCTAGCCAAGAAGGACTGTGAACCCCAAGCACTGGGGTGGCAGCCCACAGAAATTATGTGGGGTGGGAATCCAGTTATGCAGAATTAAAGAATATAACTTTTCTTTCTTTTCGAGAGAACAGGTTTCCTATGCTTCACTTTTGTCCTTTACCTGGAATAGGGCAGAAGGAGCAGCCTGTGTGTGCTTTAGCTCAGAACAATGAGGACATATGTCTTTGGGGATGAGAGAGAAATTCACTTCAAAATAAAAAGTAAAGACTGTTGGAATAGCCCAAAGTACAGCTGTAAGCCGGAGATATAAACATGTTTCCAGCCTCCAGGAACAAGGAAGGGGGCAAAACAGGCAAGCACAGAACCAGGAGTCACACGTGCACACTCTGCACTTACTTACATCCACCACTTACTAGTACCACTAAAACCCAGTCCACTAAATTTTTACAGCAGGGAGAGGAAAACCATGCCTAGCCAGAGCCATTTCTTGGGACATTTCCCCATGAGCTGCTCCTCCACTGATCCAGCAAAGCCTCTTCCTTCTCATTATTCTCACACGTTATACCTCTACAAACTCTGGTCCTTGCTTATTTCTCTCCCCTCTGTTCATTCCCCTGCATGGTGTGTGGCAAAGCCCTAAGTTCCAAAGATAATGCTGTGCCAAGGCACTTAGACATGGCTACATCTGGACACAGAATATTTCTCTCTGATTCTCAACAGTATTGTCTGAACATGTCACTGCTTGCATGGAGACAGGGCTTCTCAACCTCTTTTTAATACAGGACAGGACTTTTGCTCATCCAGGGAATATATAAAATCAGTCAGAATTAGTTGGAAACTTTTCTGGATTAAAAGGCTGAAGACAGGATTTTGTATATGCCAAAAAAACCCAAAAGCAGTAACACCTGTGTCTTATCTTAAAATTATTTTTATACTACTGGAGTGTATGCAGATGAAACACAACTCAGTATCACAAACTATCAACAGAGATGTTCATGATACAAACACGATTATTATTACATTATACATACAGCAGTATACATACAGCAAAAACAAGGGGCTGTGACTACTAAAGGAAAAGTGTAAATTGAAACTATCAGCACAAGCCACAAGCTGCTGATCCATGTTTTCTACAGGAACGATGAAAACATCACTGCTGACTCACTGCTAAATACGTGGAAACGATTGCCAGAGGTAAAGTTGGTGGTACAGAGTGATGCACCTGTAGTGGTGTCAGTGCTATACAGTTTTTCTCTAGCCCAAGAAGGCATATGCCGTTTCACACCAAAGGATCAGAAGATTAACTTTGTACAGCTATTGCAGAGTCTATAAGAAAAGAATAAACTACAACGCAATGCTGTTCTTGTGGTGGAGGCAAATGGCAGTAATTTCTTTGCTTGCCAATGAAATCAATCCTACATATAAAGGACTGCTTTCTTGGGCCAGAATGCTGAAGCATGATATTAAACAACCAGAGATGTTGAGGGGCTTTTCCTTGTACTAAGCCAACCCAAGGATAAATTGCAGTTTATGCATTATTTTTCCTGGCTTGTCTTTATATTGGCTTATCAAATTGTGACCATCATCACCTGCCAGGATGGAGGAGATGTTTTCACAGACAGATCACCCAATTTATATTTCCTAGATTCATGGATGCTAGGATCACTGCAATAAACTATTCCTGTTTCCCTAGTAGTACAGACTAGAATCAAGAAGGGTGTAAAATTTCAGTACCACTGCAAGTAGGACAAGAGCACATCTCTACAACTGCAAGAGGGCATTACAGGGGTCTAAACAGAGAAGACGATTGTAGCTTGGCCCTCATAATATAAGGCCAAAAGGAGACAGGCTCATAACAAAGAAAACTAAGCCCTCCATATAATTCATCACTGAACAGTTCATATCTGACACCAGACACTGAGAAAATGGAAAGCTTGCATGGATTTAATAATTGAATGGGTAGATTAACGGAAAAACAATCCATCAAAGGGTCCTACACAGAGATACAGCATCTCTGAGCCACCAGATGTTAGCAGAGTTACCTATGATGCATCTTCCTTCACTAGGCACCCACTGTTGGCTTCTGTCAGAGAGAGTTTGGGGCAGCTGGACTTTTTGTTTGATATTGCTCAGTCTCTCTTATGTGGAAACCACTGAGAGGCCACACTGAATTTTCAGGACCATTCCGAGCCTGAGATCAGACTTCTCATCTCTACCTGTAGGCAGTAGATCTGCCAACATAGTCCAAGATCATACTGAATCTGGGGCTGGGGCATCATGTGTTCCATCAGGCTTGGTCCCTGCTTCCCCCAGAAGTGGCTGAACAGATGTGAAGTGGGTTGATCTGGGATCATCCTCCCAATCATTCCCAAAACTACACTTCAGTGCAACGCAGACACAGCCCTTGGGACTTGTGCTCCTCTCTTTGAAGTACAAACCCTTCATATCAGTTGTCTTCTAGCCTTGGAAAAATACTTAAGGTGCTTAAGTGTGAAACCAAGCGAGTCTCCCCCTTCGTCCCTGCCAGGAAGTGCTCCAGAGGGGTGAAATTTGTTTTTCCGATTAGACTTCATGCAGCACGACCTTTGCCATCTCCAAGCCAGGTCAGCCTGATTAATGGGCTGTTGTCCCAGCACAATGAGGACCAGAGGGTGTGAGGTTGCTAGGACATTCTCCTAACAGCTTCTGCAGAAGAATCACTCTTGGATTGCTCTGCACCATTAAGCAAAGAACCTGGGGGTCTTTAATTTATCAGGTGGGAAGTGAGGATAATTACTTTTCAAGCAGCCAATATACCCAACGTGCACTCACAGCGGAAGCAAAGCAGGGAAGTTGGGGGATTCAGACACTGTTTACATTCCAGTGAAACTGGATCTCGGAGCTATACACCAAAATTGGGAGGGGAGTGTCGGACTGGGATGGAGAGGAGGACAGGCTGTTATACAGAGTGACTGACAGATTAATCTAATAGTCTGGACTCTGAGGCTCCACAGGTGTTCAGATCAGTGATCAGCCCAGCCAAATTTGCAGACAATAAATCCCAAACCTGCATGGGGCCATCGTGACTAATTTTGCTAGGGGCAATGTCAGGTGTGCGATAGGATACAGGGGCCCCCTCCACCACGAGGACTGAAAGGATCCAGTGAATATTGAGAGCATTTTGAAAAATTAATTTCTTGCTCCTTTCCTACCTCTCTCTGTTTCTGACATCACACTTTATTGTCAGGATCTTTGGTCATTACATAAACATAAAGAGAATCAAATCCCGAAGGGGGACAACATTTTCCCTTCTAAGCAGAAGGCTGGAATTGTTTCCTGTCACAACAGGACTTCAGTTACTGTTTATTTAACTTTCAGGGGAGGGATTGAAAACATGATGGTCTCACCCAAGAAAAGCTTGCCTTGTACCTTAGCTTGGGATCCCAGCACCTCTCTGAGTTCTTTTCCAAAAGTGAAGCAGTTGTTTGACAGTGACAGGTCTCTGGAACTGAGGTGAGTCAGGTGTACCCCACCTGGGAAATCATTTGGGATAAGCATGAACAATGAGGGATGATAGATTCCTCCCAGCTGTCAGAGAAGCAGGACCAATGAAGCTTGCTGTCATGCTCAGGAAGATAACCATTGGGAAGAAAGCAGACAAAAAAGTGGAAATCTAAATCTGCCTTTAAATCCCAAAACATCTCCAAAGCTAACCAAGAAGCAGGAAGATCTTTGTAGGAAGCACAAGAGTGTTGGGGCAAAGACAAAACTTTTATCTGAGAGGAAAAGTGACTAAAATCTTGCTATGAATGTTGCTGATAAGCCTAGCACACAGTCTTTCCTCACATCTAATGCAACCATAAGACACAGAAGATTCCATATTTTGATGTCACACACAGAAGGCTCCATATTTTGATGTCACTCTCCATGTGACATCCCACCATTGGATAAGGGGAGCTATCACTGAGCTATCACATCCCTCTCCCCTTCTCTGCACCATCCCACAAGAGACATGTAAACATCGTACCTCTCCCAGCCTTTAGGTGAAACCAACTCATCAGTGATATCTTCATAATATTTAGCAGATGCTTGCACTTCCCCTGGGCTCAATAAATACGTTCTGGACTCAGTAAATACATTCTGGGCTCATCTCCTATCCCTCTTAAAAGCACTACTTAAAAGAACAGAAGAGAGGAAAAAATAACCCCAGATGCAGTGCAGTACCCTGTGGAATGAGGCTTGGGTCTCAGAGCCTTCCTCACGCTGAAATCCCCCACGAATGAAATATGTCTCACTTGGGGCAAGAGGTAAAGAAATGGTGATCTATCAGCTGCTAAAATGCGTCAGCACCAAGCAAGGAAGGGGAGAAGCAGGCCCTGCGGGGACAGGCGGGGATCACTCAGCAGCACAGGCAGCAGTGCGAGCTGCAAAGGCGTTTACGGAGGCCATCAATCCTCCTGCTTCTAGGTCTGGGCGGCCCATCAGCTGGGATCCAGCAAGAGTTTCCTCCCCTGCATCATGCAGCACTGGTGCCAAGGACTTGAGTTATGATGCTGAGTAGTGTAGGAGGAAAGGGCTTTTTGTCTTTCGTAATATACGGGGTTGGCTCTCCATCAAAAACAGTGTAACAGGCTGCACAGAGCATCAGACTGGGATGTCCAAGTCTTGAAGCAGCAGGATGGCTGCAGGTGGCTGCAAGACAGTTGTATCTAAGCACATTGCATTTGTGTTTCCAGCTCCCTGGGAGAACAAACAGGATGGTATCATTACTCCTTCCTCTGGAGTGCCAACAGAGGTCCACAGGAATAACTCCATTAAATGCCAAGGGAGGCTCTAATTCTTACATTTTCCTGTGGTGGTGAAAGGAGCTCCTGATCCATGACAAATACTGGGCTGCAGGTATCCCTTTCACGCATTGTCCTGTTTCCCTATTTTCCAGGACTGCCCTGTGCCTCAGGTGTTGTATGTGAGGTTTTTAGGCAGAGGATGAAGGCTTTGCCGTGTGCTTGTCCAATGCCTGGCAGCTACAGCCGTTCCCCATGCAGGGCAAAGAGGCACTAGCTCCTCAGCTCTAGAAATAGTAAAGTACCACAAGCACAGTGTAGTTTCAGTAAAGAAATGTAACCACAAGTGAGCAGGGGGAGTTCAGCTTTCTGGTGGAAATAAAAGGGTAAAGCAATGCTCTTAAGACTAATGAAATTTTCGTGGCTGTCATCAAGGCTGGCTGAAAAAAAAAAAAAAAAAAAAGGCTTTTCCTGTTGATTTTGCTATTTCTTCTAGACAGTACTTATTTCCTTCATTTTCTTTAAGCTGTCACACCTTACCCTCGTAATCTCAGCAGTTGCAAGGATCCCACTCTATATATTTATTGAGACATTTTGCAAAGGTCCATTTAGACACAGAAAACTCTGTACTTTATATGAGCAAAGTCATATGGGTAAATTGTCAGTTCTTTTAGGAATTTATATGGACAGAAAGTCAGTTCCTGGTACAATGGTGTTAGACAGGCATCTTTAACTTCCCCAGTTTTTCTTCTTGCCTAACAGTAAACTGCCATATTTTCAAATGATTAAAAAGAGACGGGCACCTCCTACACACACACACACACACACAAAAACCCACACACACATGCAGTTTGTTAGCCCATGAATTTAACCGAATCATGAACTTAACTGCATCTGTCAAAATGGGATCCTGACTTAGGATCTTCCAGGGACCTTAGCACACATCACACATCATCATTATGCTACACAAAGGTATAGAGATTCATCTTACTAAATCACCAGTTATCTCCATATTACCTCTGACATTTACAGGTCCTGACCAGCTGCAAAGTGTATGGTGGGGTAAGGCTGCAGATAACCTCTTGCCCCTTTGTCTTCTAAATGAAGTAGCCACCTGCTCAAGGTAGAAATATGACCTCCACAAAGGCATTGAAAATGGGCATTAACAGGGTAACATGGCACTTGGCAAGTCAGAGAGAAAGACTCTGTTAAAAAAAGGCCTAAAATGTTTGTAGCGTAGTCAAGAGCTTTGAGAGAGCAGTTGGCCTGACTGCAGCTCTACCAAGTCAGTTGAAATGGTTTCATGGCTGTGAGCAACTTAAAAGAACTGTTTTCAACACCCACCGTGGTACATATGCTTAATAACACCACTTGACCTGACGACTACACAAACAGAATCCCCTTTAGAGGACCGTCTTGTAGCACCTGTCAAAGATCCTCCTGACACTCTAATGCAAGGTCTAAGCGAAGAGATGGGGAATCTAACACCACACCCACATGCTGCCTAACCCCACAGAGAAAACACAGGCGATGTGAAATCCTTCCCAATCTGTCATCCACAACCAACCTGCCAGAAAGCAGCACGTATCTGTAAATACACTGTGGGAAGGAAAACACATTGTTGCTACACATAAAAACGTGTTTCCACCAGGAGAGAGGACTGAAATGTGTTCAAGACTAGTTCAAGGCTAGCCAGAGTAAGAGGGTCTCCAAAGTACATACCTCCTAAGAGCCCTCAGTTCTTTCCACTGTAAGCACCGAGCATGGCTTGAATCAGTATTGCCAGTGCAAAATGTGTTCTTCATCAATGGCACAATGTTAAGGTCAGCCTATGCTTTGCCTTGCCTCTCTGTAGGAATGGATGTGAATCGTCGGCTGCTAGGATCATGAGTTAACCCTCTGGAAGATATCAGTGAGATTGCTGACGGTTCATTCATGTGGGAGTTTTTCTGCATTTGTCACTGGACCGAGGTGGACTTTTGCAATAGATCATAAATTTTACAACCTTACTGTTCCCTGGGTAAGTGCTGTTCCTGTCAGAGCAGCAGAATTTGGCAGTGCTGCTCTGAACTTTTCTCTCTAGCTCTGCCAGTTTGATTAACAAATGCTGAGATGAAGAGCGCGGTTTCTTTCCCCTAATTATGTTCAAGGTTTAGCACAGTGGGGATTTCTAATCACTAGAGCTTTTAATTGTGATGTAAATATCATAATACTTTATCATGTCACTGATTGCTCTTGGAGATGGTCTGGGTATTTTCAGGGTGGGATGCTACTTATGAATGTGGAGCCCTAAGTAGTCTCCACATGCAACACATGAGACTAAGGTCCCAAGTAATTAATGCAAATATAACATGGACTGTCAATACATGACCAGAGTACTGGTCAGATGACCAAACTTAGGGACCTACTCTGTTTATAAAGCATACAAATATGTAGCCTAGAAAAAAGAAAGAGGGGATGTGATGTCTAGGATATCTCACAGATCTGTGAAACAAATGTATTGGATAGATAGTGAGATGGCAGCAAAAAAATTATTTCCCACAAACAATAAGTACATCCCACAGAAAATGAAGTACTCTCATAGGAAGTAAGGGAAAGATGTGACATCCTGGGAAAAGAGAACTTTGCCTATATATTTGTAGAGTACCACAAAAATTGGCTCTATTGTTGATCTGAAAATGCAGGACAGGCAGAGTTCACTGGGGAGAGAGTTCATTCATAGCAGAGGATGTTAAGTCATTTCTCTGAGTTAAGCAGTAATGGAAAAAGGACACCTGTAAGGACTATTTGTAGGCATCCCTATGAAATATACCAGGGAAGAGATGGAAGAGATTGCTCAGTCCAGATTACAGACGACTCCATCACCAAAGCTGCAAGACCAAGCCTATGAGCTGGGCCTAGGAAGGTGATCTACCCTTCCTTTCTCGAGGCTCCCCACCGCGATGGGAGAAAGCCATTTCCTTTTAGAGTTTCTTTCCCTGGTCTATGAATTAAAGCACTGCTCTCCAGGGATATCCATCTGGAATGCATCTGACATATTTCTCCAGTGTTGCATTTGGCTCATGGGAATTGCTGTCCTCCCAAATAAGATCAGGGGTCCATCTACCCCATCTGCCTGTCTCCACAAACAGACAACACCAGATGCTGGAGGTGAAGCTGCAGGAAACCCCTGTGGTCAGGAGTTATAGGATATCCTACCCAGGGAGACATTTTCCTTCAAAAATCCTATTGCTGAATGTTAACAAACGGGCAGGAACGTGAGGTTTCTGCCTTCTCAAAGAATATGTGCCTGCGAGTGAACACAAGAAGTTACTATTTATGGGTTACTCTCCCTCAGCTGAGCCGCTGTAAATAACCATATATGCCGATAGCCTGCTCCTGCTGAGAGAGAATATGTGTTAGCTTAAAATTCAGTGAACTCCTGGTTCAACCCTGGCTCTTCCTAAAGAAATAAACTGCAATAAAATAAGAGTTTGGCTCATGTTTGATCCATCTGAACACACCCCACTGTTCTTGAATCAAGTATGCATTGAAGCAAGATCATACTGGAATTGCACAGCAAGTGAAACTGTGAGAGCTGGCTGTGTTAGGTGCAGTGCTTTCACAACAGGACATAAATCTTCTCCTGAGAGCAGGAGGACAAAGGGAAGTTAAAAAGAAGAGGAAAAACAAGGTGATGTTCTTATTTTATATGAAGAACCCACACAGAAAATGCAAGCTTGAAGTCTTGACATGATATGCTTAGATTCATACTTTTGTTTTACAGACTGAAAAAAATAATAAAAACCTTACATTCCACAGCAGCAAGTCAGGACAAAGAGGAGACTGAAACCATGTCTGCAGGAGGAGAAACTGCAAAGATGCAAGACAGTTACCAAGTGAGAAAAGGAGCCAGCACTGTGGGATTGTGAGCTGTACCTCCAGGGCTGACTACTGGGAGACTGAAAGTAACTTTCCAGTAAAGGCCTGATCCACAGAGCAATGTGGGTGCCTGAACACAGGAGTTCCCACTGACTAACTTCTTCTTCTGAAAAGGAGTTGACTGAAGATAATCTTTAGGAAACAGAGAGAAAACACACCTTCTGCAACTCCATGAATTTCAGCATTGGATGATGTGGAAATCATTCTACGAGACTCATCAAACTGTGTTTGATTGTTTGCATCTACTATAAGGCATTAAATGTCTGAAATCATGTCAGCAACAGTGAGAGCAATGGCCAGAGCTCCAGAAGGAGAGGTGTTACATACCTGATGGATGAGAAAGGGTTAGGTCTGATACAGCGCTCTTGGACTTCATCACAATTATCTACCTTGTGCCAGTTCTGATCAGGCAAAACCAAACACAACTCTGGGGCTTTTCAGGTCTCAGCAAGTGTCCTATCCTTGGCATCGCTGTATGGAGTCAGGCTAGCTTAGCCAGCAGGTAATGCGAAGCTAAGCAGGTCATTTGGCAGACAGGATGACTGCTGAATCCCGGGTTCCTATGGCTTTGTGCCTCATGAGTCATCACCCATCCCAATTAGCTAGTATTAGAAAAGACTGAGCTTTCTCCAGACATAGGAAGTAAAAGAGTTTCCCTTTTCAGCCAATTTTTCCTCTCATAATATGATTCAATACACATGAGATGGTCAAGCATTGGAACAGGTTGCCCAGAGAGGTGGTGGAGTCATCATCCCTGGAGGTATTTAAAAGATGTGTAGATGTGGCTCTTGGGTACATGGTTTAGTGGTAAACATGTCAATGCTGTGTTAATGGTTGGATTTAATGATATTAAAGATCTTTTCCAGCCTTAAGGATTCAGCGTTATGGGGGAAGAAAGACAAAGCCACGCAGTGTAGTCCTGTTGCTTTAGGAACCACGGTGAACAAGACAACAGCCCTCCCTGAAATTACTGCCTCTGAGAAGTCACCCACTCCTGGTCTGCAACTGAGACAGAGTCAACACTGCCAACCCTTGCTAGACAAACCCTCTGGACTGTTCTTAGGGACTCCTAGACTTACACATATCCAGCCTCTCCCAGTAGCTTGTAAAGTTTCAGTGTTATCCTGCCCACCTGAAGAAGAAAACATAAGATTGAACAGAATAAGGCCCTGAGCAACTTGTCCTAACTTTGAAGTGAGCCCTGCTTTGAGCAGTAGTTTGGATTAGAGTCCTCCTGAAGCACCTTTTAACCTAAACTGTCCCAACATAGACAAAGCCCCTCCAAGGGGACAAACACTGCTGGAGATGTGCCACAACATTCCTGCTGTTGGGATGCAATTAGGCATTGATATGATGAGCCTCCGCAGCAATGCGCTGGTTTGATTGCTGAAAGACAGCTGCCTCCAGCAAAGGTGGAAGAGGCAGTCTCCATTTACTGGGTTTATTTAATCCTCCCAAAACTTGTGCCAATCAACACAAAAGAGCTGCTCTCAGCGGGGGGAGCGGGGGGAGAGGAAGAAAGAAAATTACTTAGCCCTGATTCAAGGAGCTAACCATTTTGTCAGCCTAACACTTGAAGCTCCTGAGGACTACCTTGTATCTCATCTCTCCTCTGGCATTTCAGATTCTGGATTTCTCTTTTCCCTCCTCTCCCATTGCAACAGTCTTTGAGTCAGTCCTGGCATCTCTCTCCCTCTTGTGCAATGTTTGCCTACTACATGATCCCCTCTCCAGCAAGAAGTTCTCCTGCTGTAATGAAGCTGACAGCAAACAGGGACCAAGGCTCTTTTTCTGCAGAAATGCACACACCTCACAGATTCCTACATGCTTCTTGCTGTTGGCCATAATAAACTCTGCTGGCAGTCATAAGCAGAATTAATGCATGTTTGAGTCCCCAGCTGGGGGGGCTGATGGCACAGTAGATAAAACAAAAACAACTATTGTATTTCCAAAACAGCACTGGGGGAGATGTCTTTTCATGTGACACCACATCGCAAGAAATCACATGGATTTTCTCTAATGTGACGCTTCAGGGGATTATTGTGTGAAACAGAGAGGCAATGGCTTTCTACAGCTCTGCATCTGAGTCATTTCCAATTGTCCATGATCTCACATGTATCAAAGGCTAAGTCTAGAAAAATCTAGGCAGGATATAAGGCATTCAAGAAGGAGATAATTCCAGAATAAGATCTAATAAGTATCTGAAACCCCCACAGCACAGAGCTTACTAGGTAAATCCAGCAGTGTCCAAGATTGCTTTATATCCTCTGTTCTTATTGCAGAGTTGACCACGAGGCAGAAATGTATATTCCTCTGCCTTTCCTTTCTCCTTCCAGCCAGGATAATGAACTGAGCTCCCACAACACACTCACTTCCAAGAGATTCCACAAATATTTTCAGTAGCAACCCTCTCCTCCCTGCTGGATACCATCTCATGTTGGTGAAACATGGTAGGTGTTTAAACAGTCTTGACCTCATAGAGCAGATTAATTCCGCCATCCAAAGAAGCAGAAAGTCTTTGGGAGGAACAGCATGCAGTTACCCAGGCAGGAATGAGGTACAGGCAACAGAAGACTTTCCTACAAGTCTTTTTCAGAATGCTTTTACTGACTGAAAGGAGCCTGTGTCCCCTACTGGTATGTGCCTCTAAGCAAATATCTGTCTCTCTCATCCACTGCATGAATAGCTGAGTCTCCGCAGTAGGAGGCCCTACCAACACAAGTTGCAGACCTCTCAGTGCTGCAGTGAGACGTTGAGGACTCATCTGCATGAATTAGATGCAGAAAAACTATAAACCAACTTCAGAGTTCCTGGAGCTAGCTCCTGTTCACTACTGAGACGAAGACTCGAGTGCTTCCCTTGCTATCTACACTGCAAAAATTTATTCATTGGGATGCTCGGGCCATTTGCATTCCTGTACACCGTGCTACAACACTCTTGGGAGATAGCATCTTCTCTTTTCCAAATCCACTGGGCTAGCGATGCACTGACCTACAAGATAGTCCAGCCAGGCAAATCTAGCACTTGTCTCCAGTAGATTTTAGGGGAGCAATGGCAAAATGCCACCAAATACCCAAGGTCTAAATGAATTGTGCACTAAGCAGACCAAGTGAGAGACTATCTTTGCACTCAAGACATTATAACAGTACAGAGAAGATAATTTAGTGAAAAGATGGTGGTACACCCCAAGGGAAATTCCCTGCCATAGGAGCAGTGGTGATGCCAGGTTTTGGAGATACCTGTCTCTCTCCATTAGCTTGAACCTCAGAGGTCTATTCCAACCTCACCCATCTTACAATTCTATAAGGAGTCCACACTACTGACTTAGGTTAGGCACTGGTCTGTAGACAGAAGATCCCATGGCTAAGTGGCTTTCCTGAGTTCCACTGAGGTTCCTGGCTGAACCATGCACTGGAGCCCCATTCTTCATATCTTTCTAAGTCTATCCATCCCTCCCATTACTGGAATTTGCTGGTTTTGTCAAAGCTTCCTGAAAATTAACAAAACTGCAGCATTCAAAGCTCTGTCTCTTTAAGCACCACAGTTCTCCCAAAGTACAAAAGTCAGTCCCACACAAATGGCTAGTACCAGTGGTTAAATGGCTTTCTGAACTTCTGCTAGTCCTGTCTTCATGTCTGACTTCCATCTCCAAAAACATTTTGCCCTTCTCCTTTTATTCAAAACTGCTAGAAAAGGACTACTGTTTCTTCATCATTTTTTTTAAACCTTGGTGATTGTATTTTTCATTTCACAAGAGAACAGAAGGGATGGGGATTAGACATTGCCTATAGCAAACTAGCAGTATTTCACTACCTCTGCAATGACAGAGTTTCCAAACCTCCATAATCTGCTCATGAAAGAACACACTGACAGTGAACTTATTTCTTCCAATATAATTTGCTAGCTTTGACCTTAGACCTTCCTTCTTGTTTAGGATATGGGCTGAAATCTTGCTGTTGGGATTAATATCTCTCTCTCTCTCTCTCTCTGACTGAACTCTGGAAGGGATAACAAGGTTTGCCTTACAGGGAATTAAGAAGTTTTGCAAAACACCCAGAAAACAATTAATGAGCTTTTTCCCTATGCACAGCAGTGTCACTGAAATAGAGATGTGTCACATGATGAGTTGGACCCAAAAGGAGTAGGGAGCATGAAGCACTTCCTGTTGGAATCAGTTTTCTCATTTCTGTATTTTATCAGTTTGCTGGGAGAGGAGAATGAGAAGCACAAGTGATGTGTCTGTTGCAGTAGAGTGACTCAGTCCCAGATCTGAGACTGTGAATGCCCCTTCTTCTCTTAGCCTCCTGTCTTACTCAGTCAAGGCCACACAATGTCCTTAGGCTGCTGACAGTTCCTCAGCAGCTGAGCCATAGTTTATTCCTATAGGCTTTTATGGCTACATATATCATCCTGAGACAATTTAATCTCTAAGTATCATCAAGTTTATTTTCTTTGATCTGACAAATCCAGCCTCTTTTTTTCTTTTCTTTTCAACAGTCTTTGTGGTTAATCTTTTGCCCACTGCAATGTTGTTGCACTGCAAGTGTAGCAAGTCAGGAATCTCAGCTGCTGACTCTGCAAATATTGTTCTTAATCATTATTTTATGTGCTTTCATCCATAATGACAGCCAAAAATCCATGAGCATGGATCCTGTTCCATCATATGAGTTACCTGACTTTAGATAGTTGGACCAAATAAACCTACACAGACACACACAAAACCTACAGCAAGGACTAAGTGGCTATAGGAGAAAGCCACACAGCAGCCTCCAACCAGGAAGCTTAGGGCCAGCTGGTCAGCTGAATTCCCTTCTTTTCAGTGACCCAATTCACTCCTATCACTTGTGAATCAGAGGCATCCTTCAGGATTTGGCAAGAGAAGGGGTGCAAGATTCTTGGTCCAATCCCATCTGATGAACCCATAGTCCATTCTCCCTTCATAAGCCCGAGTCCAGCAAAGCCCTTAAGCACATGCAAAAACCCCCTTGACTTCAGTGGAATTTCTCACTGGCTTAACGCTAAGCATGTGGTTGCGTTCGTGCCACTGCCTCAGCGTGTTTCTCCAACGGCTCTGTAACGTGCCCGTGACCTGGTAAGCAGCTGACACATTCCACCCAGCAGCAGTTCTCCACTCTGGAAAGTGATTCCTGCATCCAGAGAGTGGGGGATCCTTCAGCACAATGAAAGCCTAATTGCTAAATATCCTTTTATTTATTTCTTATCTCTGTGCCCCGTTCTCAGCAATATATTGAACTGTCAGAAGAAAATTCCTGATTAGTTTGCTTCTTATCAATCACTGAAACAGGCTTGTAAGAGGAGAGGGAGCACGAGAACTGGAGTAAAACAGACACATGTAGGTCCACTCCATGCGAGAATCATAAGGATGTTATATGAGGGAGGGAGAAAGAGACTTAACACCTTGAGGAAAAGATACTGAGTTTAAAGAGAGCTGGGAGCAAGCAGGAATCTGCCTGTAGGAAACTTGCCTGACAGCTGAGAAAAAGAGAACTCAGCAGATGACAAATCCATGGCCAACAATTCATGTCCCCTTGATCTTTTCTTTTAATAGAAGCCATGCTTTTTCCAGCTGCTTTTCTTCATCCTTTTTCCCTAGGGTCCTTTTGGCCTCCAAAAAAAAAGTTTGGGCAGAGATTTTCTCACCTGCGGGGCTTGTCCTTCTCTTCTCTCCCATAGCTGTGTTGGACAAAGAAACATCACACTTTGGAGGCCAGCTACACACATGCCTGAGGAAGCATTGCATGGAAATTACAACAGGGACAGGACAGATGGGGCGTACAGTTTAAGCCCCTGCCTGTTCTGTCACATTTCCAGTCCCATCTCACCAATGTGAACACACTGAGGAGGATCTTTAGCAACCCAGACTAAGAAGATTTATTCAAATGTTTCCCAAAGGAGAGAGCAGAACCTGGACAACTTCTATTGATCTTTTACCTGTACCTGTGTCAGAGGACTTAGTAAAATATACTGACTTTGTGTTGCCTTTATTTGTTAACCTCACTGGATTTCACTGCTACAGCTCTACTGTCCAAGCCATGTGTATGCTTTGGCAGAGGGTGAATAACTTCTAAAATGTTGACATCTGCCCCATGTTTTCTCAGCAGGGTTTGGAGTTCAAGGGCAATCTTTACTTTTGGGAAGCTGTGGGGAGAAAGTTTTTGACTGAGACACAATGACTCAACAAACAAAAGGCTTGAGCTTGAAATGTGAGGTAGACCAAATTCTTCCCCTTGCTAGAAGGGCTACAGTAATTTTTAAGAGATAAGAAATCATGTAAACTTGTACAGCCCATCCCCACCTTCCTTCTATTTGCTTTGCAATATTCAAGTTATAAATATTTAAAGAGCTTTGTGTAGCAAGAGCAGTCACAAGGCTTGAACTCTTCAAAGCCTTTCTGACTTTCCACTGAGCAGTTCATTTAGAAATTATTTTGCCCTGTGAAGAAACATCTGTCATTAGCCAGCATTGGCAAAGTAGTGACATGAACATGGGGAGAATACCCCATTTTGACATGGTGCTTCTACAGACCCAGGGAGCACAGATACTGAAGGAAAAGAACAAGACTAGGATAGGAAGCATTGCCATAATCCTACTTCTTCTAGACCAGTAGATACAACGGATGTCTTTATGTCATGACCTAAGCATCTTTAAGCAGTTAGCATACCCCTAGAATGTTTTTCTTACCCTTTGATCCATCCATCCATCTACCAAAAATGCCACCCTACTTTTTCCTCAGGTCCAGGCGAGGTGGTCCAAAGATTCACTTGTTATTAGAAAGGATACTGAACGGGACTGAGCTACTGCTTGGGTAGATATCCATGGGAAACTTGTATTTCAGATCCTATCTCAGAGTGCTAAATTAAGACTTTCCAGCTGAAGATTGTGGTATATGAAATTTGACAATACAAAGGAGGTGTTTGCCCTGTGTAGGTTACTGGCTACAGCTCATATGATGGACTGAAAGTTGCTGAGAGAAGGTAGGTGTGACTGTTTCTGCCATAAATGTGTGTCTGACTTGGCAAGAAAATAACTTTTTTTTCTGCAGTAAAAGGATATAAAAGAATATTTTGTCATAATCTCTGCACCAGGATGGAAATACATCAAAATAAATCCAAATGAAAATTGCCAGCTGGTCACAGCTGACAAGGAAAATTTTGGAGGAGAAAAATGGTTGTGTTGGTTTTTCAATTCCTTATTTCTTCAAATAAAAGCAAGTTGAGATCGTGCGATGGACCAGTGGAAGATTCTAAAGTGTAATTTTGGCCTTCATAAGAATCCCCTTCTCTGGAAGGAATATTTTCATCTGTCCCACTTACAAAATGGATTAACCAGAAGTAGCATAGTGTGCCTCCTGGTAAAGGATCTAAGACAAACATCCTGAGACTTAATGACTTAGCCTTAGATTAGTCTCCCAGGAGAGAAAAAAACACTGGTCCCATTTTCTAAAACATTCTAAACTAACCATATAGCTGTGATAATTAATGATTTATCCTTTCAGTGGACAGAGAGAACAGATGAGGAGATTTATAGCTTTGTTACATCTCCACTTTGATATCTGTAATTTCATAAACATGGTACTCATGTTGAGTGTTCATCAAAGTAAATAATAATGCATTTTGAAATCATGTAGAAAAATGGATAAATGTTCCATGACCACAGGTCTTCAGGGGATGGCAGAAAGCAGCTTGCTTTCAAGGGCTAGCTTCATATAATACAAGTTCAAATGATGCACTAGAGATTTACTTGGTGACTGCGGCTTTTTCTCTTAGCAACTGGTCATGACCAAGACTTCAGTATTCTCAGAAGTGTTCAGTATGGAATATTTATTTGTGAATTTCTTAAGCAAGCAAATTCTGTTCCACAAATTATTAATATCTCCAACTGTTTTAGAATACTCATACTTCTTGACCCTTTGGCTAGCCTGACATCAGTACATGGGAAGCTTTATGACTTTTGCAAGTCTGTATTGTAAAACAAAAGAAAATAGATGGAAAGTTACTATATTTTGCTCTCATTATCACTTAACTTAAAAATTGACAAGGGAGAAAAAGATCCTCTAATGGTACCAGTCCTTCACCTCTGACTATAGCAAGATCCTAGAGAACGAAAAAGATTACATCTGCCTAAAGCCTAGGATAAAGTGCTGTGAAACAAATTCCACTTCTAATTTCATCCTATGCTGCATTTTCTCACTCCTAGCTGTTAAGTGGATTTGGACTGAAGAAAAGTTTTACTTCATGGACACCACCAAAAGTGGCTCTCACTGATTAGAAATCCTTGTGGAGCACCTTTCCAGGAAAGGCTGAGCCTCCACAACTCTGAGGGAAATCCTCAGTAACTCACCACATTGGCCCCTTCTCTGGTTGGTGTCCTTGCTGCCAGCAGCATTGCATTTCAGTGGCATATGCTTTTCCACACAGAGAAACACAAGTAGCAGGTGCACACAGAGGTTATTAGAGCTGTCTCCAAATCAGCATACAGATGAATACACTGATTTATTGTTTACTAATTATTGTGCAGATTCACATAATGGAGGAGATAAAATCCTCTGTATATTTAATTACTGATAAGCTAAAGAGCCACAAGGAATGAGAAATGTAATCTAGATACTACCACCAAAGCAAGAAGAGTAAATTTCTGGAACAGATGGCCTGGAAAGTTTGTGAAATCTCCATCGCGGAGGGATTTTAAGAGCAGGCCAGGCAAAGGCTGCTTTCAGTTGAGCTGCCATTGTCTTGGTGAAGGTCAGTGCAATGAACTGCCTCTCAGGATCCCTTCCATCTGTTTTCCATGGCTCTAAGTGTTCCCTGTTCTCTGAAACACTCGAGATGTATTTGCACACAAGACCCAGGTGCACTAAAGTGTTCCAAAGGCATGCAGCTTTCTTGTAAACACTTTCTCGACAGATTGCCTTGTCTGCACCTCTGTGCCCAGCAGCTAGAAACACCTAGGCACCCTTGGGATGCTTTAATAAACACCCTGACCCAAATCTGGTTCAGAATCAACAGCCCATTTCTCCTGGAGGGCAGCATGCTAGACCTTCCCGGGACACAACAGCCGTAAGTTGACAGCACAACCAGAGGACACTGTCAGCCCCGAGTCTCAACTGCTAGGTCAAGATCTCCCAGCACACCGCTCCTGTCCCGGACCAGACGTGAGAGAACTGCAGCTATCCTGTTTTCCGCCACCACTGCTGACAGCGTTTCTCTCCAGCGAAAACGCCACTGGCAGCAGCCTCCTGCCCTTCCCGGCTGGCCCCCGGCCACGCAGCCCTCCAAGTTCCGACGCCGACCCCAGCCTCCCCACGAAGGCATGGAATAGCTCTTCACAGCTGATTCCTTCGTTTCAAGGCAGAACTCGGGTCGCAGCAGACTCATTTGTTTGCTTATATTTAGAAAGAGGGGGTGGAAGGGAGGAAAGGAGGAGATGGGACGGGAGACACACAAACCTTTTGTTTTCAGGCAGAGCAAGAGCACCCTCTGCAGGTGAATGCCCAGAGAACAGGCAGGCTGCGAACAGGAGGGTGGATGCCTCCAGCTTTGCCCACCTCAGGGAGAAGGACTCAGACCTGTTAAGCAGACCAAGGTACATGTAGGCTTCCAAGCGTCTCCACTGCCAGAGGGCCTGGGGTTCAGGGCAGGCTCACGATCACTTTGATGTGTTGCAATTCTGCCCTGGAAAGGCATTTGTACCAGCTTCAAGGGCTGAGAGCGGGCCAAGGCTGCTCTGACCTTTCGGTTATTGCAGTGTTTGCAGACGTAAGTATTGGAGCATCACAAGGTGGGATTTCCTACACCCAGAGGATCAGAAAATCAGAGTTGCCTTGGATGTTATGAGACTTCACAGGAATACAAAATTATGTTTCTTTTTTTTATTGGACTCTGAGTGCTTTTTTTCCATTAACTTGGGTTTTTCTTCCTTATTGCAGAAGATAGAAGATTGTTTTCTTTCTCAGAAAGTGAAAGCCAATAACTCTACGTTACGAAAAACACATGAATCTCAAAGCTGCAGCTTCATGGTAACAACCAAAAACTGAGGAATGAGGAACACAACTGTTCGTCTCCCCCTCCCCTCCCCACTTCCCAGCTTCACTTAGGAACACAGGTTTGCATCCTGCTTGCATTAAAGATCAGATTATTTAGTGTTTAGAAGCAAAACAAAAGCCCCTCATCCATCTTCCATCTGACCTTAGAGACAGTGAGGAACTTCTCTGCTGCAGGTTCACAGACCCTCTGTTGATTGTTGATTGAAGGAAATATTGTGAATTTCATATCCAGAGCCATACTGGATACCTGCAATAGCACAGAGATGTGTAGGGACTTATTGTGATGCAGAATCCAGATCTCTGCTATGGCAAGTCACCAAATCATATCCTATTCATAAAATTATCCCTATCCATTGCACAAGAACATCCTAGTTGTTATGTGAGAGCTAAAACTTTTATGATCCTAGTGTAACATTTTCTACAGCTTTTTCTGACTACAAGGAAGCATAGGACAGTTAATGAACAGACTAGGAGCTGGGTGGTTAATTGATTATGGGCTAAATACAACTAGAAAAGCCTATTTATTTTGTGGGCCAGTGTCTCCTTGGCATGTATATTCAATAAAATAGTTTGGCTTTTCCTGTTGAATCCCAAGAATTAAATTATTTGAGGTCTGTAAGAAAAGAAGAATGGACAATTATTAGCTTTTGGCTTGAAGTAGAATTGGTATGTTTTTCCATTTTCAACAATAAAAGAGGTAAAATGGCACTTTTGAAATTCCAACTCCTCACTATGAAAGAACAAAAGCCATTTTGACATTGTTTTCAAGGACACTCGTTCAGCCACCCAACAACTCTGAGATACACGTCACTAGAGCATCAAAAAGAATCCCTGTTCCTTGTCAGCAAACACCAGCATCTTGTTGCACCTGGTCATTTGTGCAAAAGTCACATAGACATGAACAAGTTATTTTTTGTGAAATTGTTTCAGATCTATTTCTGAGGGGAAAGCAGACTAATAAAATAATAACCCAAAAACCCATTCTGTGGCTTTTTAGAGCTAGAATTTGATCCAGTTTTTCTCTCTCAGTGTAATAGACAATTGCAAATGGACTGACTGTTCCTGGACTCTTCTTCAGCAGAAATATAAGCTGAATTTTGCTGACAGCTGGGACCCATTTGGCTTACTTGGAGATCTGAACCATATTATAGTAACTAGAAATTACACAGCTGAACCCAGGGACTCCAGAATTCTAAGTGCTGGAATCAGACCTGACTCATGTGTTGGCTGATCTCATGTCCAGAACTATGAACAACCCTTGCTGATGAAAGGACAGGTTGACTTGAAATGGACCAAAGTCATTAGGTTCCATTGTATTTCCTTCTGCATATCAGCATACCCAAAATGCTGGCATATGTCTTCTCTCTCAGAACCTCTGCATCTAAGCATGAATTGAAAGAGCTATAATACTGCTTTTTGACCTCACCTCTACACACATTTTGCCTTCATGACAGGTCTTGGAAAGATGGACTGTGCTTCCTGAAGCACAGTTGCACAAACTCCTGTGGTAGTGCTGTGAACATGGCAACACCTCTACATCTTCTTGAGGCCAAGAACTTCACCCACATCCTGCAGGTGCTCTTGCTGCTCTCCCACAGCAGTCCTCAAAAGTCAATCCAGAAGAAACAGAAAGGATAACTTGGAGGCAGTCTTCTGTTTGCTCAGGCAAAAGCACCAGTTTTTCTGAAGGGACACAATGTTTGGTGCTACAAGGAAAGTCAGGAGGCCACTACCATTTGCACGCTACAAGAAAAGCACGCTGAGATTTTTTTTCAGTGCTGAAGAAAGTCAGGAACTGTTCTGTTCAAGCCAGATTCATTGATGCCCTGCCATCTCTTGCACACACACAGAGCTGCTTGTCCCTAGTTAGTTTTCTATGCAACTTATCCCTTAAGTAGGTGCTCTGGTCACAACCCGAGGCAGGACAAAGCCTCTCATCCCAACAGGGAGCAGCCGAAACAATCTAAGCAGAGAAAAGTGCCCCTCAAACCACAGGGATCTGACTGTTCTTTCATTTAAATTCTGTATTCTTTTTGCATAGTACCTCATTTTGCATTTCAAAAGCCAAGCCCTAGCCTTTCTTCTTGCAGGTAATTAGCTGGAAAAAAGTCAGTAAGTCCCAGTGTCTTTTTTGAGGCCCATAAGGTGTCATAATATTCCTGATCCTGCTCACTGTATCTCCTCATTAAAATCAAAATCCTCTGCAGCTGACCTTGATCACTGCATAGGGCAAGTTCTCCTTGATGTGTGCTTTAACTTCCTGATGTGGGGGTCGTGCATTGGTGATGCTCTACCCACCATTAGTGGAGGAGCACTTTCAAGGAAAGCCATAGAATCACAGTGCCACCATATCCTAGACAAGGTGAGGCAGCAATACTGAATGTTCACCCCCAAATTGTCATCTGCAGATACCAAGCATCCTCCATCTGAGTTTCAGCACGTTCCTTCCAAAAGGCCTGAGATTATGGTGCTGCCTGTGTGGCCTCAGAGGCGGCTGCTGGGATCACAGAAAGCAGCCTAAAATCATGGGTGGGTATGGTTAAACAGTAGCTACATGAGCCTCAGTTGCAACAAGAGGGGATTGTAAATTGAAGAGAAATAGACCCCTTCCAAAGGGAAAACATGAGATTCCACCCACGTTTAGGCTGTGCCTAGTTGACGAGGATAGTTAGGCATAATTACCTTCAATTTTCAAAAGAAGGGAGTAAAACACAGAGGTTAAGATTTTTGCCCAAGGGCACTTTATGTTGCATGGTGTGTCAAAGACCAGCATTTTGAGTTTGGACTCTAAAGCACTGGTTTCAAAACTGGGATTTGAAAGGGTTTTCAGGCAAGTATCTTTGGTAAACCAAAGAACGTCACAACCCAGAAAACCAGCACAGGCTTTCTCACTCCTGACAAATAGTAAAATTTTTTGGGCCAACCAGATCTTCTCGGAGATGCCTCATGTTGGTCACAATTGAACAACTAGCATATCTGTCACTACTACAAATGCAAGTGATAAAAAGTAAATAATTTCTCTGTTTTCCATTTTATGTAATTCTGATAGCTTCAAAGAAGTTAGTTGAGCAATTAGATGTGCATTTTGCATGCACACTTACACATCTATACTGTCTAGAATCTTGTTCCAGGCTAATGCTTGCCAACAGTATTGGGCCACCGGTGTTTAGGCAGGATGCAATGTAGCTCACATTTGAATTATGCCTTGCTTCTGTACATATGATTTCTTCTGTGTGTCCACATCCAAACAGCAGCATTGCCAGCTCCCTGCAGCTCCTGCTGTCCAAGAGCTACTGTGTCTCCTTGTCACCCAAGGCAAGAGACCTCTCCCTCACTCCGAAGCCAACTTACATGCCTCCAAATTTTGCCCTAATTTCCTTAATCAAACTGGTGATGTGTTTGGATATGATTTCTTCACTCTGTAGTCTCTCCTGTCATGGCCACATGCTCCTCATTTTGCATGACATTTTTGCTTGCACAAACAATCCTTTGTACGTGCAAAAGCTCACATTTGTGCTTGCCAGTCAAGCAAGCCATTGTCTGTTCAGCCTGTCTTTGTGCTTGCAAAAATTCTAGGGCAAATGCAAAGGCTGAACAGAAGAGCCTTTGGGACTCCCAATTTTCTTAGCAACCAAAGCCAAATGCATTTCTAACTCACAACGACCTCATCGCAGTGAATGCAAGCACACATCCATCCATCCATCCATCCATCCATCCATCCATCCATCCCAGCACAAAGGCAGAAGTCTTGGTCCTGTACAAGCTGATGGGAGCCCTGCCTCTGATTTCTGAGAGATGCCTGAACTTCCCTGGACTTCTTTTCCAGTCTCCCTTTAGCAGAAATGATGCTCCTCAGTTGCATGTGCTTTGCCACTTGCAGCAGCAGAGGCAGCCACATGACCCAAAGTAATTAAGGCACTGAGCACTCCGACCAGCCTGCTGTCGCATTCTGTTTGGTCACAAAAGAGCAGTCATGGACCATTTCGACCGAAAACAGACCTGAACACAGAGACTTCATTGTCCTGAGGCCAGAAGAGATGGCTGCTGGGAAGAATTTGAAAGGCATAGGTTTCAGTATATATGTTGCTTTTCCATGAAACTATATACACTTTTGCAAATTATAAACTGTTTCCTGTCTATGTTCCAGCACTTTGGGCTCAAATTAAAATCTCCTTAAAATTGGACCAGCAGGAGGGGGAAGAAGGAGGAGGTGTTTGCTGGAGTTCTTGAGCAAATGGGAGGAATTTAAGGTCTTGTCCTCTGTAATTCCTCCCCTGTAAAGGAATGTACTTCACCAGGTTGCTACATACTGAAATAAACTTGGCAGCAGTGAGACAAGCAATGTTTTCTTTCAGGTTTTTAATGCTTTTGGCTTGGACTGCATTCTCATTGCTTCTTCCTATTGCATTCTCCTGCCTTTCCATCCAGGTGCCACTTAACATACTGGCCATTTTGCCCAGAGACACAGCAATAAAAAAAAAAACATTCCACTAGGCTGTGATGTTTTCCTTCCCCTTTGCCACTGGTGACCAGCAGGCCTCCAGGCACCAGGTACTGGCCAAGGGATAGGTAATGTTTTATATGCCCCTTGCATGGGGTTTGCTTGAATACCAATTACAGCCTGGCGTGCCTCTGTCCCCCCAAGGACTGAGAACATCTGGAAGCATTCACAGGCCAAGCACAATCTGGCTCAAGTCCCAGATTGGACGGAAAACAAACCAGAGAGCCCGGGAAGTCATCAGAGCGAGGTTCACTGAGGCGCATCAAGGACCTGTCTCTGATGTTTGTTCTCCTGTCTCTGCTGTGTCATGGGAGTGCTATGAGGTGAAGAGATCCACCCATCTGCTGACCCCATGCTGTGCCTCTTTGACATCACCAGGGATACTATCATTCATGCAATGGATCTATTTCTTGGACTACTTGCCTTCTTTCCTCAAGAAGGACTCGGTGTCCTGGTCTCAAACTCAGTATTCAAACATTTCAAGCCTTGATCTTTTCCAGCCTTCTGAAACTTGTTTCCAGTTTCCCAGCATCAGATTTCTCAGTGCATCCTGAGTGCCTTGAGAGAGCAATAAGCCCCACTGAGACACATACAGGCACTTCAGCTCACAAGGAAGGACTGTTCTCTCTAACATTAGTGCTCAGTCATGGCCCATCTTCAGGTACCTTTTTCAGCCAGTGGAAACAGTTCAGCACCTGACAGAGGATTATTCAGGCCATGCACTTTACAGGCTGACGACCATGTGATGCCCTGAGGAACTGATCTGCCTTTGCTGACGTTTGTCTGGAGGGATGGGCAGTCCTTCCCCAGTTGATGCTGCAATAGTGCCTGCAGCACAGTGCAGGCAGAGTGCTCAGTGGCAGCTGGCTGGGAGAGAGCAGAGCGCAGTGCACAGTAACCCACTCCTGAGGCAAATTTTCTAGGCCATGTTGGTCTGTCTGGATCAGTACTGTGCTCTAGACCTCTGGTTTAAAAGCTGAAACTCAAACAACTGAGGAAACTGAAGAGAATAGTTTGGTGTAGAAAAAAATATGGACTGGTCTTCAAGATTTTTTCCTGGTAGTTGTGATCATAATGAAAGATGATGCCATACGAGAGGCATCTATGCACCAAATATGTGCACAACTTATAGCCCAGCGTGAGTTCTCAGTTCAGATTTGCATCCAAGATTACAGAAACCAGGAACAGTCTTTCTAGGCATATCCTCAGAGGAAAACAGTGGGGAAAATGTGGAGAAAGTTTTGGATTATTTTCTTTGGCTTCTGTTCTGTTCCACATACACATAAAGGCAAAGAGATGAAGACAGGAAGTAGGCAGTTAATATGTTGGTTTGCTACTCTAATTGGAGTAGCAGAGTCCTACGAGGCATGTAGCACAACTGTGGTCTGATCCCACCTCAGCTTTCCGGACTATGTTCAACTGCAGCAGACCATTGCTTCATTTGCAGATCGCTCAGAGTAAAGTGCATTTCAGAGGAATAGCAGCAGAATCTATATCCTCCTAAATCTGGAGTAGGGAAAGGAGAGAGATTTTGCAGTGTCTGATGCCTACAGATCATGCTGCCACAGGACACTGGCCTTGGTAACTCCAAATCTTGAGCAAGATCCTTGGCTTTTCAACATGGTGGGAACAGCAATCCGTGTTTCTTTAAGTTATGTTGGGGGGGTTGTGTTACTCAGCCAGCTCTGTTTGACTTTTGTGGATTTACTTGATGCCCCCCCTTGCACAGTCTTATTTATAACTGACTATTGTTCCTTTTTTTTTTGACATACCTACAATTTCAAAGGCAGAGCGGATGGTTGCTCTCATGAATCCATCCCAGCAGAGAACCAAGGAAGAAACAGAAAATCTGGTGGAGAGAGCATCCTATAGCAAGTGTAAAGGACATGAAAAGTCCTCTACCAGGACACAGGTATCCTAATAGACAAGGACATATGTTCATTTCAGACAATATAAATCAGGATTCAATTGTGGCTTCATGTTTCATGTGGGGAATTTCATGGCAACAGATAAGCCTGTAGTCTGGGAGACTAAGACAAGTCTGTATATGAGGTCATCACAAGCAGGTACAGAACCAGCAAAAAAAAACATTTCTCTTCCTGTATTCTCAGCTGGCTTCAGCTCTGCTGCTAAGGTTAAGCAACACTGGGAATAAAGAAATTCCTTCATTTTTGCAGTTTCAGCTGGAAGGCCCAGAGATCTGAACTCAGCTAAATAAGCCAATTTTTCCCAAGCTGAATTTTATAAAGGAGAAAAACTAATACAGAGAGCACAGCAACAGAGAAAACATGCTGTCACTCCTCCATGCCACTGTGTGCCTTCTGCTGGAGAATGCAGACATGCGGAGTGGATGTACGGAGCTCAAAGTAGTGCCCTTCCTACTCATCCACAAAAAATTGCCCTAGGAAGAGTACATGTGTAGGTCCATGGCCACTCTGGCCCCATGTCCATGCAGAAGGCAAAGGAGGTTATAAGTGCAGCAGGCAATTTCCAGTTAGCCAGTCCCCAGCTGCTCTTGGGGCCATGTTACTGCTCTGGTCCCCCTGCTCATGATCAGCTGCTTGGGATGTGTTGTGCAGGTTCCCTCGCTTTGCACCTCATCACAACCTGATGTATTACCCAGTCCCAAAAGAGTTAATAGATCTGCCATATTGTTGGGGGATTTTTCCCCCCATAAAAAGAAAAACACAAAAGCCTGTGTTTAAAGGCCTGTCACAGATAGGTATATTTGTTAGGGTGCTCAGAAAAGGTACTGACAAAGCAGATTTTTGCCTAATGAGGGAAAGAAAGAGGGAGAGAGAAAAAAACCCTGGGGAATCCTCTTCCATTATACTTCCATTAGCTTTTCCACTTGAACAAACAAAGCAAGGTAACTTTTGGGACAGCATTTGGGATTTTTCTAATCAGGATGATTAAGTGCTGTCTGAAATCAATGCAGTCAGCTTTTCTTTTGGTCTTTTGTCAGTGCTCCATGTGTCAACCTAAAATGCTACAAGCAAGGTGGGTACTGAGTGTGCAGCTGAATTTGGTCATGCCCTTCTCCCCATTTTGCAAGAGCACCAGGGTAAATACTGGTCTGTGAACACTCTGTGCATGCTAGAGAAGATGGAACCGCTATGTGTTCCAGTAGAGGCTGAAGGTGGGAGAGATTTAAGATCGCTGTTCTAGATCCCTGATCAGGCTGGAATTCTGGAGACCTACCATTGACCAGGGCAGAACTGATTATTGCTATACCTGGCTGCTCAAAGCTCTGTTTGTAGACAGAGAAATTAGTATCTTCAGAGATCAGTTTATCCAACCTTTCTTGCTTCATTCCTGAAAGGCAATGAACCCTTCCAGTCCAAAAAAAAAATAAAATATAAAAAAAATTATTCTCTATTCATGGATCCCAAGCTTTCTTACACTAAGCAACACAGGCTGTATACTGTTAATTTGGTTTCAAAAAAACAAACAAGCAAGCAAACACCAGTGGATGCATACATGGACTTTATCTTATTCCTGATTGCCCAGAGTGGCAGGACTCCTTTAGCTCCGTTTCCTCATGGAACAGGAGCACAACTTGAAGGTATCAAGTTCCAACCCACAGGGAGAGTTTATGAGCTGGACATAAGAGCCTGAAACGCGACTCCAAGATGTGTTTTTCTGAATAGTGCCACTGAAAGCCTCTCAACTGAAAGTGCTTCATATAAAAACCCTCATCGAAGCAGCTAAAGGAGAATGCTGGTGTCTGAATACAGACCGAGGAATAAGCAAATTCATTTGAAATTCAGATGCCAGCACTAAGACACATATGGAAATAGGCCCTATCCTTTCTAATATATATGATCATGGGGATCAGGTTCCTTGCAGGACCCAGGCCTCAGACAGACAGGGGATTTAGGCAATGGATGACCTTGAAAATGCCGCAGCATAAATCACCATGCAAACCCAGGAGGGTGGGTCTGTTTTCCCCATATGAATATTTAAAGAACACTCATTTTTTCTAAGTGATAGATGACAAGCAGGTGGCCTGAAAACTGGAAGTATTCTTGCCATTTGTTCTGGGAGATTTCTTCACAGGTTTTGCATTTACTTCTTTATCTACTTATTTATTTATTGGTGGTTTGCCATCTTATTCTCCAAGGCCAGCAGTTGGTTTTGGAAACTTTCCTGGAGAACAGCGCTCCTGCTCTGGGACTGCTTTCTAAGCATGCTTTTGATTTTAAGCAAGCAAGATCTGATTTCCCTGCTTTGCTCCAAGCTACCTTGCAGACCACGCTTTGAACCAGATCCTCAGTGCTTGCTCCATGGTTGGGACTGTGCTGATTTCACTAGTGCATGAGTACAGCCAGATCTGATCAGCCCAAAGAACCTTTTCTTTGACATTATGCAGTAACAGGTGCCCAGAGAAGAATATAAGGGCCAGGCAAGTGCACAGTGATGCTTTCCTGGAGTGCTCTCCCACTTTCCAGTAAGACAGCAGCTTTGTGTTCAAAAGCTCTTTATTTATCTGGTTAGTTTTTGAAATAATGGCAGCTTTTTTACCTTTCCTAGCCTCCTGTGGCAAGGAGCTCCTTTGGTTAATTTTTGGAATCATGGCAGCTTTTTTACCTTTCCTAGCCTCCTGTTGCAAGGAGCTCCTTTGGTTTATTTTTGGGAGTTTATATTTGCCTCCTTGCTTGTTTGTGTTCCTCATATGTTTCCTGCTTTTACAGATATTTATAAAATCCTCCCTTGGATATCTTGTTTCTTAGCTGAAGAGTTCTAGTCTGCTTATTTCTCTTACAAAAGCTCTTCCTTGCTTCTGACCACCCCTGTCAAAGATGCATGAGACCCAGGTATGAAATCCATCAATAAGTCCCACCACACAATGGGTCTGGGGAGTGGGGCAAGGCTGTTCATACTTCTACTAGAGCAGAGCTTGCAGACATACATAACAAATCTCTAAACAGCACAAACATATCTATAGAGGGCATCTTCTAACTCAGTAGTTTTACTACATAGATAGGAACAGGAGGGAATAAAGCAAGTCACAAGTCATAAGGCACAGGGCAAGGTATTTTCCTCAGATAACTTGGTGACTTCGAAGTCCGATTGCAGGGTAGGTTATGTCTAAGATAGATTATCTGAGTATTCATGGAGACATCCACCAAGGCCATTTTCTGGACACAAGAACAGATTTAGGAGCAGGCAGATGATCAGCTCTGTGAAAGCACTCTCCACTGGAAAAAGTGGTGCTGAGAAAAGGCCTAGAGAGACACTGGCAGGGAGAACAAAGTTCATGAGCCTCAGTCTGCCCTGGCTGATTTCCTCCCCCTCCTCATTAGCATGAATAATAATGAGGTAACCCGAGGAGGGGGCGTTGCTGGCAAGGCTGGTGACAGAGCTTATGAGTCCCTAAGGAAAGCATATGCAATTATCTGACTGAATTAATACTGAAGCCAGAGATAACCAGTATGACTAAATGAGCAGAGATGAGATCAGGCTGATGTCATTCACCCCAGAAAAATTTTAGATATCTCTCCAGGCGGAAGTTTCGCTAACCAGCACAGTGGAAATAGGAAATTAAAAACAAGCCTCCGAACCATGAATTTCACCATTGAGTGCTAACACAACTTTCTCTCCAAAGCCAAGGAAGAGGCCAAATGAGGGAGAAAATATCAGGTTCCCATTTATCTCAGAACTATCTTCTGGTCCCAGCAGAGCTTTGACATGGTTGTGTGGCTTCCAATGGGTAATTCCCTTCAGCCTCCCCTTCCAATCTTCTTCCACCTTGTGTAGTTAATGCTGGGCTCATGGAGGTAAGATAAAAACACCCCCACGGTGGTCAAACCTAACAGTCCTGATATTTGCCAAAGCTCCAGCAGTTGTGCTAGCCATTTTTTGGAAGTGTTAAGCACTACTTGACAGCAACAAGAGTCAGAGAAACTCAGCAAGTTTTTAAAGCAAAGCCAGAAAAGAAAATTGAGCTACTGATGTCTTTTTTTTTCTTTCTTTTTTCAGTGGAAGCATATGAATTGAGAGCAGAGCTGCTGACTGGCCTCCCGGTGAATGACATGCAACCTCTTGGTGAAGACATTAGCCATGGACACAAAAGGGAGAATTCTTGTGCATCGTCTCCTTCGTTTATCTCACCAGCTGTATTTATAGATTTGCAGAGTGCTTTCTACAGTTTGCAAATGACTGCCTCATACAGCTCTTTCCATCTTTAAGATTTTTATGATGTGGAGCCAATCCAGCGTCTAGACCAATAATGACAGCTCACATCTCAGCCAAGCCTTTTCTTAATTGTCCACAGGGCTGCCAAGGAAATCTAAACATTCATACAAACAGCAGCATTACTAAAAAGACTTTGACCAGATGGCATCTTTCCCTGCCAGTCCTGGGGCAGCTTCATACTGTATATTTCCTAGAGCTCAATCCAGTCTGGTCTTTAAATAGCCCAAATGATGGTGGTTCCCTGAAAAAGAGAGTGTCTGCAGAAAATGTAATGCCTTCTGACTCTGTCCATTGGGGTAAAGCTTTGTTACTCCTTTACTCATGTGTTGACCTCAGCTTTTTTTAAACAGTGTGGCAGAGACGGAGTTTTGAAGTTCCTTCTCCCGCACTGATGGAGCCACATCTCACATATTGAAGCTCCAGAGCCATGGGACGTTCCAGTGTCAGCTGTAAAGTGTCTCTTGTCCCATTCAGGATCTACAGAAGCTACCATAGTGCAAAAATATCATTGTCTCAACAGATGGTATTTCGTATGGGAGAAAGTTTGGCTGTCCCACAAAGACATATGGCTATGCAATCCCTTTCTTAAACTGTATTCTGTTCTTCTGGACCCTCAGCATCTGCTGAAGAAGGTTATGTCCTTTGTTTGCAGCACAGATTTCTGTCACTTCTTTTCCCAGCCAGCTGTCCTGCAAATGGGTGATTTTCTCATTCTTCCACAGTTTCTCCAGCTCACTTTCTCTCTGTTCTCCCACTTTGGCTGTGTATCATTGCCAAGAGCAGGTCCAAGGCCAAGCATTGTGATACAGGTGTGGCTGTATCATCAACCCTGACAAATTCTTCCCTAAATTTCTTCAAGACTGAGATCCTTGCAAAGATTGTCATGAAATCCTGAGACTACATGGTCCTGTGCCTTTGTGTTCATCTCTCTATATTCACCTATTTTTGTATTGCAGGAGATTGTAAATTGGCTGGTATGGGGTTTTACTCTTAATTTTATGGTTTAAGTAGCATCAGGCAAAAGGAGAGAGAAGTGGGGAAAGGAATGAGTGTGGCTCCTCAGTGTTCCATCCATGTCAATGAATATTAATAAGATGAAAAAAACAAACTGCCCATCTCTTGCGCTTATAGGGAGAACCCCACCTCCCCAGCCCAGACCTTGTGTACCCCATTCCATCAGGTCCTAAGCTTCATTTGAAGTCCAACTCGAGCTATACTTTGTGGCATTAAATGGGAGTTAAATACTGGGCAGATGTCATACAAAGTCTGTGCAGAGAGGGAAATTTCACCACAGCAGCATTATCAGAGATCGCTGACTCAGCTGCTGCAGCACCTCATTTTCAATTGCACAAAAGCTGAAGGATCAGACGTTGATCCTGGGGGGCCAGGGGCTTCAGGGTTTTGGTTGGTGCTATGTCCTCTTGCAAATTACCCTTTGAAGACACAAGCAAAGCTGTGGGCTTTATATAATATATAATATGAGGCACTTTGATGCAGATGGGTTGGGGTTTTAAAATAACATGATACCATGCAATGAGAAGTTGGGAAACAGAGTTAGAGAGAGTGCCACTCCAAGCCTTGCCCACTGGGAGACAGCAGCAGAGCCAAGAATTAAACCCACAGCCCCCAAGACCCAGACTAGCAACTGAGCCACAGGATCATTCCTCTACCCTTCCTAAAATCACAGCAATTGCCCCATCTGAGGGCCTGCAAGTTCCCTGCTGTACCAGGACCCCACAGGCAGAATAGCCTTCTGAAACATCCCTGCCAGAAAGACTGAAACAATGTCGGGGCTTGTCCCTGTGGAACAGAATGTGCTCTGTCTGCCACACAAGACATAAGCTTTCTACGCCTCAGTGCCACTCTTGCTGGCAAAGCCAAACAACTCCAGTAGTTGCTTCCACCTTCAAAGTATTCATCTTCCTTTCTCATATACTAGAAACCCATGGAGTTCAGTTTCCTTCATCTTCCAGAAAGATTCTTTCCACACCATTATAAAAATGCAACCATCCCATTTCATCTGCACAGTAAGAGAAGGAACATACCAGCCCTGCATGCCATCAGGTTGTCAGTGTCATGGAATAAGGGAGGTGAAATTGAAAGCTGAAATGCATGGTGCCCTGGATAGGAAAGCATCAAGCTGGGCAAGTCCATCAAAAAGAGCTTTCACCAATGGTCACCACGTGTTCACTTTTGTTCCTGACAACCCCAGTGAGGAAGGGAAGGAAGCACTCAGCTGCTGAGTTCAAGCAATGAAAAGTGCTCACTCTGCAGGTGAACTCAAATAGAGGTGAGTTTCAAATGTTCACCAGTGAGCAATTTCCACTGTGCCCCAAGTCATTCAGAAACCTTACATAAAGCAAAAAAAAAAAATATATCTATACCACCGTGTCTAAATGAATGTTGCACAGGAAGACTATTTCCAGATATTTCTGATCTTCTGACCTTGAGTTTGCAAGCAGAACACTCTATTCACTTCATTTTTATTTGGTGTAATATCAGCAGAATTCCTTCATGTCTCTGTTTCTCAAAGGATTGTGTCAGCTCTTCTAACCACATCATTGCACTAGGAATGTGTATTCAGCTGCACATTCACCATAAACTCTGTCTTTTGCATAGTCACCATCTTTGGAAGAACAGCTTTTCCTTTCTTTACAGTTTGCCTTTCCTTTCTGTTCGTAGATAATATGTGCATAGCTACATGCATGTGGCCCCATTGAAACCCACTTCCATGTGCAACCAACTGTTCAGCTGGTTATTAGCAGCCAAGGGATGGACAGATCACTGCAGACTTGTGGTAATGACAACACTGCCCTGGCACACAAATGATAGGGTTTCTCATGTCCTCTGCTTCATTGTTGCTTAGAAGTCTAGGTCTTCCAGATTGGAACACAGCACTCTGAGTAAACTAGGGGCATTGGTACTATAGGAAAAAAATGGATGGGTGGATAGATGGTTGGAGACTTGCCAAGCCAAAAAAAGTAGCTAAGCAATACCATAGCTTAAGCCGTGAACAGATATCGTATTCCGAAGATGCTCCTGTATTCCCTGCCAGGTGTTCAGGCACCAGGCAGATGCAGCTTAATGTTGCAACTTTCCCAATAAACCCTATCAGACCCAACATGGATATACGTTGTTCCCAAAATAAACACTCCTAGGATGGTAGGTCCTCCTGTGAACCAAATACTGGGACCTGCATTCAACTTCTGGGTTGTCTGTTAGTCAACTTTAAACAGTCTAAACAGAGAAAGTGAATGTGAGATGCAGCCTTCTCTCTCGTTTGACAATGCTTCTCTTTGTAAGGACACAAGGAAAATAGCACACATTAAGCAGACCATAAACTGCTCTAGGCATTGATTCCACACAAAATTTCTCACATTTGGAGCATAACATCAATTTGGATCAGTGATGACATGAATTCCCAGGCCTGCATCACTACTCTCCTTTTTGCTTCTTGGGTTGTTGCTTACATACAAACTCACATTGACCCCATTCCCCGAAGACTACAGAGGAAGCAAGAGCAAGGTCAGGGTTGTTTTTGCCCCAAGGGCTAGAGGCAGCTCCAGAAATGTGATGTAGAATTGACAAGTCCGTCTTCAAGGGGGAGGAAAGAAGAAAGATCACAATTGCTTTGGGACAAACCTGGCATAGCTGTTCTTTTTTTGACACTCAGTGCCCAGCCTATCTGGCCATTCTGCAGGAATGTTTCATTGTCTGTCTGCATACACGATGGGCTGCACTCATAGATCATGGGTCATCTGTTTATGGGGACACAAGACTGAGGTTTAGCAGGTCCATTCCTCAGTGGGCCACCAACCATTTTGAGGGATGTAAATAAAAACGATTTCTACATGTAAATTGTAGAATATTTCTTTTTAGACCTTCTTTGCTTATTAAATTTATAATCCCTTTATAATCCCTTATGTTCATAGTCTAAAAAGCACATCACACCATGTACACCCAATTTCACACAGAGTCATTTAGGTTGGAAAAGACCCTCAAGATCATTGTGTCCAACCATTAACCCAGTACTGCCAAATCCACCATACAATCATGTCCCTAAAAACCACAGCTATAGGTCTTTTAATTACCTCCGGGAACAGTGACTCAACCACTTCCGTGAGCAGCCTTTTCCAATGCTTGACAACCATTTCAGTGAAGAAATTTTTCATAATATCCAATCTATACCTCTCCTGGTGCAACTTGAGGCTGTTTCCTCGTCATATCGCTTCTTACTAGGGCTAAACACTCCCAGCTCCCTCAGCAGCTCCTCACAAGACAGAGGATGCATCATTCCCATCACTTCTGACCTGCCCAGTCAGAGCAACAAGGTAGCTTTTTTCTCAGGGTTTGGCAGCAAGTTTTTTGTTTGTTCTAAGTGTGAAAGAAAATATGAACTCAAGGCCCTGGACCTGCAGAAAAAATGCTTGATTTGCTTTGGTATCTTGTTCCATCTGGAAACAGCTAATTACAAACTAAACAAAAAGAACAATGTCAGCTCTACTACTGTGTGCATGCTTGGAAAAATGTAACCCATAGATCTCCAATAAGTGCTACTCCATCTAAAGTACCAGTGATGTAGGCTGTGAGTAGCTCTGAATTCAAGCAGAACTCTTAAAGAAGTGGCATGGTAAGCAGGAAACTGGGACAGTCATTCCTAGAGCTAACAGCAGGAAATTAAATTTGACACCTTTCTGGCTATAAAATGCAAACTTAAAATACTGCGCGCTCACTTTTGGAATAACTTCACTGGAACTGCAGCAGATTTTCCATCCTTTGAAGCCCTCAGAGAAAGACTGAGCCCATATTCAGATGACCTACTCTTGATGCTTCATTTAGTCATTGCACATGCTTCTCCTAAATAAAAAATAAAAAAATAAAAAAATAAAAAAAAAAAGGCAAGGAATTCTGGTTGTCTTCTCTCCAGGGCTATAAGATCATTGGATCTCTGTGCAGTCAGTGAAGAGAGATAGTCATGGCATTAGGTCAGCTTCCTGGAATTGTTGGCCTCAAACTGGTGAATTCAACATATTAATCACCAGAGAAATTTTTACAGGGTTTGGTTTATCTGCCACATGTCAGGATTTACCTTCATAATTGTCTTTTCTAACCATCTAAGGGCCTGCAAATTCCCTGCTGTATCAGGACCCCTCAGGCAGAAGAGCCTTCCAAAACATCCCTGCCAGAAAGACTGAAACAATGTTGGGGCCACCTCAGGGACCAACTCACAAAAAGCCTTTGGGAAGAACTGAGGAACATCGTAGAGATTTTCAACTGAATAAATGACAGTCACCTAATACTCTGTTAGGGGACTTCCTGCTGGGGCTACAACCTGGGGGGTTGTAGCTAGAACAGGGAAAAGGAGAATAGCAGAACAGTCACTTCCTCCTTCCGTGGGATTAATGTATCCAACAGCTCCCTAATCTGTCCCCACTGGTGACCATCCCTCCACTCCATGCATGAACACCATAACAGGCGTAATCCAATCACCATTTGTGTTCAGCAAAGAAAGGGTTAAGCAGAGACAAGAACACCTTGTAAACAGACTGAAAGCGCAACCTTTGCTTATAAATCATGAGTTCAGCCCCAGAACATGCCTTTAATCCTGTAATTACATTCAGACTTGCTGTTTCAGTTAAGGAAATACTAGCTCCTCTCCAAATGGCACAAGTGATGACCTTAAATTATATGTTAGCTCCCCAAAAAGGCCGCAGAGCTCCACTGCTTCCAGCATCTCATTCCTGGGCAGCGGGACAGGGAGGAGGACGCACCCAGCTGTGTCACCCTGAGTTCTCTGAAGCTCGCCTGTGGGGCCCTGCCTCCAGCCAGCAGTTCCCCGAGAGAGGAAAACTGCCCACAGGGTCGGGTTGGCTTTGCTGTTGTGGCTGACGGGAGCCCAGATCGTCAGCGTCTTGGGAACACTCAGGACCTCAGCCACTGGCCGTAGGGCAACGGGACAGGCATTACTGGTGGAGTGTGGTGTGCCCTCTTTTGCAGCTCTGCTCCTTCTCTGGGCACAGCCTGTCCCCACAATCCCAGGGGAATGAGCAATGGTCAGAAGCGTCGTGAGGGCAACCAGGCAGCTCCCTTTCTAGTCCCAGCTCTGCACCAACCTCTCCCTGCGAGCACACTGATATCTCTCTGGTCACTGCACGGCTGCAAGAGGCAACACAGCTCACCAGACCATCCTCAGGATGGTCCCCAGTCAGGGTGCTGCCTGTGCCGCTCAACCCTTACTCACAGACAATCTGGGAACTTGAAAAGAGTTTTCCACCACAACAGCAATGTGATGACCACCTGCTCTTGTGTAGCTGTATAACAGTAACTGTGTAGATAAGGTTTTAATTTATTTCCAGGGCATCCATATTATCTTCTTTTGGTGAACCTGGGGATTATTTTCACCCCCATTCACTCCTCTCCCTATCTGTTTCTTGCAGAATGTGTGTACCAACAGCTTCTTACATGTGCTTGGAAAAGTTTTTCAGACCTGATCAAAAACCTTCTACAGATATGTTTCTCTCCAGTAATTTCAGAGTTTCTGTGGGTGCATCAGCAAGAAAAAAAAATATAAAAAAGGGGAACTATAGTGGCAGTATGTCACCTATCCCCCAGCTGATCTGCCCTGGAATACTTACTTGAGCTAAAACTTGCTGAATTAGAGCTTTCAGTTTTCAATGGAAAGTGAAGCAGAGTTCTATATCCATTAGTCTTCCCTGAGATATAACCATGTGCTATTTCTGAGGCATCTCAGTTGGACAAATGAAGCATAGAGTCAGTATCTCCAAAGAGTGCCTGGCAAGATACTACAATGAGCAGATGTTCTGCCAGCGCCTCCTGAATTTCTGGAGTTCTTAACGTTGTAAACAGGGTTATCACATTGCAGTGAACTCAAAGATCTCTCTGGATTGGATCCATTTTCCATTCCCTTCATGGGAGTGATCCAGGAGCTGGATGATTCATTAGCAGCGACTGGCCAGAGCATGCAGCAACAGCACATCTCCTTGGTTTTTTATGGGAGTAGTTGTATTAGTAGTAGACTATTGTCCTCTCTGCAGAAACACTGGCGAATTTCACCTCACAGCTGCCTCGCTGCTGTCCTTACTGGAAGATCTTCCCTTTCCCTTACATTTGCTTTGCCAAGCACCTAAAGGGCAGGGAATGCCAAAGGCAAAGCTGGGCCAGCAGGTCATGGTCTGATAGTGGCATAACAAACAATAGAGTCTCAGATGTTACTTTGCAAACATGCACCCACAGTTTCTCTTTAAACCATGTATCCTTCACAGTGGGCAAAAAATTCAAATATTCACCCCCTCTCCCAAAAACCTGCAACATCTGCATGGATGATGTGGTGGCATGACCATCTGTCTGAGGTCAGATGAGCCCTGATGCAGAGACTACCACTGTTTTTTCCAGGGTATGTAGGTAACTATGGGTTTCATTGTTTGTACCTGCTGGGACACCACAATAGCCTGTTGGCCTAGAAGGAAAAGCAAGTTCCTGGGCTATTCTGCTTTGGAAATATAGTGAAAGCAGTAAGGGCGGAGGGTAACACAAGCAGTTTGATGCTGGTTAGTGCAGTTCTGTAGAACTGGTTGTTGAAGTCATACTTGGTTTTCAAATTTGCTATTGAAAACACTTCTTGCAATTGAGCCAGTTTGTATCAAATTCATGAGTCCTAACCTCTAACTCAGCGACTAGGAATTCACTCCCTTCCTCTTAGAAAGCCTGAGCAATAGTAGTTCTGCAAGGATCCTGAATTTCTAAATGCATGATAATCTTTAACCTTTGCTCAGAGTCAAATGATTTCTTGCTTGAAAAGCCTCCTTCAGTTTTTACAACCCATCTCCCCAAATACACTCTTATTTCCTCCCTTCTCCATTGCAGTATGTTAGCATCCAGACTAGACCTGTGCCATTCCAGCAACACATGGCTGATAGCCTTTGAGGCTTGGCTCCCTCTCTAGTAAAGATTGCCTAGAGCTGATCTGTCCCCCAGTGCTGAGGAGCAGAGATTGCAGCTAAACAGCCTTTTTCAGAGTTACATCCCAATTTTTTTCAGGTCAAAAACACTGAATTTTGCCCGAAGCACTGGAGAAATCTTCCATCTTATGCACGGGGTACATGCCACTGAGTTTTACTATTTCTCTATAATTCTTTCTAAGTCCTTGTATTTCTGGTGACAGCAAGGCAGATCCATTCAATTTAGTACAGAAAAAGGAAGAAGAAAACAGTTCTTCTTTATTTGAGTGTCCCCATCCTGTTGCTGCTGCTCCCACAGAATGTATTTGAACAGTTTAAACTGACCTGCATTCGCACCCTGTCCTTCTGAGATAATACCACAGCACCATATCAATTTAGACTGTCAGACTTTGGCTGCAGTGGTGTGACAGGGCCATTGTAGAACTGATTTATGTGACCAAATGGATGTGGTATGGTTGAATTTGGCTTCAGAAATCACAGTTTTTCCACAAGACCTCCTCCTCTTCCCTTTAGGTCTGCTGTGAGATTTTAGCAATGCAGATAGCTCCAGGATGAGAGGAAGTAGACCTCACATTATGGGTTTTCCCCTGCCATGCAATTTGGGGAAGGCGGAACGAAGGAAAAGGAGATCTCAGACTCCACTCACTGACTCGCACAGGAGTGGAAAATTGGCTGCAGAGCAAGAACCATCAGATAATTCTCAATGGAATTCTTTCTAAGCGGGAAGGAAGTTACTTATGGAATACCACAAGGATTAGCACTGGGCCTGCACAGCTTTTAATTATTTATATAGTATAAATTAGAGCCAGGGAGCACTTGGAACGTAAAAAAATTCCTTACCTGGCAAGCCAACTCTTCTTCCTCCAAACCAAGCTTTTACTCTCTTTCATGCCTGCTCTATCTCTTCTTTCTCCTTTTCAGACCTCTACTGTCCTTTTTTCTCCTATTTACCTTCTTTTGCTTCAAGATTGTATGACATGATGCTATGCTCTGATACAGTCTGTATATGTTGCAACTCCACCACCTTGTGAACTCAAAGAGAGACACAGTCAGGGCTGTTCTGGCATTTTGACTTTTAACCTGTTCATTGCCAGTCATTAGTTATATGCAATTCATCAGATCCCTGCTTCAGCAGATCACTGTGCCCTCTTATAACAGGGGAGAGTTCCTGCCCCCAAAAGCCAAGGAGACATGAGCCAGGCCTAGGCAGGAATTGCAGCTGATGTCTTTGTCCCAAGTACTGCTCTAGTACTGTCCTCATGATACCTGAGCATAACACAGTCCAGACAGGACTTGTACTGACTGGTGGCCTGGACAGCCTGAAGGGCAATGCCTGCCCAACCCAGTGGGTGTTGAAGGAAGTGGATCTGGGGGTCTGGGCTGTATTTGATGTCCAACCTACCAAAATGACCAACATATTGGATGAGTGAGGTGTTCAGGCTAAGTGGGACCAGACCCAGGAAGCAAGTTGTTTTCAGACTTGCTATGCCAAAAATCTCTGGCGCAGTGACATCTAGGAGGTGACAGAAATCAAGCTCACTTCATGCTATCATCACTCCCATGCCATTGATTCCAAGCTGTGCAGAATGATATCTCCACTTTCAAGGGGTATTTTTATTTCCAGTCCCAATGAAAAAGGGAGATGGGACCTGTTCATTAGTTCAAAGAAGTGACAGGAAACTGGTAGCCCCTTAGCTTTTCAGAGCTGGGACCTGAGGTTTCTGTAAAGCTGTCACACGCCAATGGGTCAGCTGGCTGCAGAGGTTGAGTGCTGAACGTGAGCCACCTGCAGAGCCTGATTTCTAGAACTCTTCTTTCTCAGCTAAGGCACTACCACTATTCAGTGATCAAACCAACACAGTCTGAAGCTTCACAGGAAACTGGGAGGAAAAGTCAGGAGCTGTGAATTTTGCAGTGAAAAGGAATCATCTGAGCACGATTTGACTCATCTTGCATTTTCCCTGTGAAGTCCTTTTTTTTTTATAAGACCTGAACTAAAGCACATGAGGAAGATACACAGCCTTGATTTAGGGGCAGATGAACTGCTTTCTTCAGGTAAGAGTAAAGAAATAAATGTTCAGCCTGGGAGTAACTCCATCAGCTCCAACACAGTCACACAAAGTCTGAATCTCATTCACAGAACAGAAGAAAACAAACAAATTAACTCCAAAAAGGTCAAACGGGCAAAGAAAGTGAGAAGAGTGGAATGGGAAAGCCAGTCAGTGTTTTCCCTCATGTCCTGAATTCTCATAGGCCTCAACTCTGAGCCCACAACGTAAGTACAGACATTTTTCATTACAACAGAGGTATTTCAAAGCATTGGGATCTTTGGCAGTTGAGCTTAATTCTACATATACAGACCCCACCAGGAGCCAAAGGGGATCAGTTTCATAGCTAAGGTGGCTAACTAGGATCAGATGAGGACTGAGGTTTGGGTTTGCTTGTCCCTATATTCTACAGCCACTCATCCAGCAGCAAGGCAGGTGGAAAGTGATGGGATGGAAATGAATGTTCCTCTCAGACTGACCTTTCTTAAGAAAAGCAAATTTGTTGAGGTAAAACCCTTTCTGGCCCCAGTACATTCTCATCCAATGAAATATTGGCACTTTCACTCACAGGAATGAAGATTTCCATCCCAAACCAATGTGCTGATATCCTTTCTCTGACAGCAGCCAAAACTTAATGCCTTTGAGGAAAGCAATAAACTGCCACAATTCACCTGGCCAATTTTGTGTGGCTAAAAGGAGCAGAGGAATGGGCTAATTCCTTCCTGGCTCCCAGGATGATTCCTCTGCTGATGCCCAAGATCTCATTACTTTCCTATTCCCTTGCGTGACTGCAAATGTTTTTGACCCAGTGTTTATCCTGCCGCACTGCTGAACTTGCAGTGAGAGTGTTGGGTTTAATTAGATGAATGACCACCCTAACTCCAAGCATTGGAGCCTCTCAGCAGGCACAGATTCTGACCCAACTGTGCCTTCCTTCATTTAGAGACCTATGCCCTGTTCAAAATTAATGCTGGCATTCTCCAGACCCATGACAAAGTTTTTATCACTATGCTTGTGATCTTGCAGTCATCTAGTCCTGAACCCAGCAAGGGAAGAGGAAGCATGTGATCAAATGAGGCCCAGGAACAGTCAGCACATCTGAGGAAATATGAAAGCCAGACAGTTAGCCTGTGGCATGTGCAATGTTCTACAAGGGTTTAGGGAATGGCTTTCAGCTATGCCTGGAAGGGGTCCAGGTGTTCTTCCATGCGTTGCCCATTTCCATCTAAAAATGTGTGATGAGCTAAGGACACAGGCAAAGGCTATCTGGTTTGAATGCCAGAGATGCCTGCCAGCACATCAGCAGCAATCACCACCATCAGCACCAACAAGGGAGGCTGCCAATATGGCCTGCTGTGAGAGTAGGCCAGGGGAAACTGAGGCAAGGCATTGTTTTAAATAGCAGTGTCTCCAATGAGACAGAAGTACAGCCAGACCAAGAACACGACCCAGCTCTTGAGCGTCCCCAGTCCAGTTCTGGAGCCAAAAGATTTTATGTCTTCCTGTTTATACATGTATAGTCAAAACCTGTCTCAACAACCTGCCAAGCTTGTCAGTACAAACTCCAGTCCTCCCCATGTACTGAATATGTGTTAGCTGCGTCGCCCAAGTATACTCCATCCCAGCAGTCACATAACATTAGCATTAGCTGATTCACAGTCATAGACAGACTTAATGTTATGGACACAGATGTTCTGCAGTACATTTGCAAACTCCCTCAGATGACATGACAAAGAGACACATCTGCACTCCACCATGTTGCAAGCCACCACGTTTCTGAGAATTTCTGTTGTCTGCTCTCCATTCTGCATGAAATGCAAGAACAACTGCATCTGTCATGACCAGATGCACCAGCCAAATCCCTTGTGTAATCACTGAGGTGGGAAACAGAGCACCCCATGTGTCCGTATAGATGCACAGAATTAAAAAAAAAAAATCTCCATGGTTTTGTTTTGCTTCGACACAAACTACATCACCTCCAATCCCACAGGAGGGTTGTATATAGGCATCTCAGAGGGTGATGCTCACTTTGTGCCATGCAGTCACAGACCATAGTCAGGAGTTACCTGTTTTCATTTGCCATCTTCTGTTACCATGACTTCCTAGAAACATGACTGGTGCAACGCAGATTTGTTCTGCCATGTGTAATTTTTAACCCAGTTGGTTTCTTTCAACAAGCTTCCATAATAGGAGCTCAGAGTAATAGTTAGACACTGACATTTGGGAGTGTTCATCTCAAACTGAATCCTACTCTTACAAGGGAAATGTGATTAGCCATCAGTGCATCTGTAAGAGACTCCCCATGCTCTTTGAAGTACCTTAGCCATGTGACAAATTTCAGCAGGAATCTTCTGAGAAAGCAAAATGAGCCAGATGTGAGACAGAGCTCTGCAGTCACTCTGGTACCCATCATCCTGCCGTGTCCCCTTCTGATACAGAGCAGAGCGACCTCTTCGAAGGAAGCAGGATGAAGCAGAGCACAGGAAGCATCAGTAGCACCAGAGCATACCCAAACAGCATAAAAAAAGATCCCTGCATGGGAAGACACTCGACCTTCCCTCAAGAGGCTCAGCCCAAGGGCTATGTAGTGGAAAGGCAGAAAGCATCCTTCCAGTGAAGTCAAGCTGCAGTGGAAAAGCTTTGGCTAGGAGAGGAAAAACTTTTCTGTAGATGTTTAATTACGTGCATGATGCATCCTTTCTGAGGAGGGTTGAAGAGGGCAAAGTGTTTCCATTAAAACAATAACAGAAAGGGAAAGTTTCCATGACCCTGTTCTCAGGATAAACAGAGAGATGGGTGGCAAGGGCTCATAGTCTACTGGTTGCTGACAACTTTGTTTTGTATTTCTGAAACCAACCAATCAAGAACCCAGATGTCTGCCAGGCTGCCTGCAAACCCCTCCTTCCCATCCCTCCTATTTTACTGTCTCCGTTTGAGTGGGACACAAGTGTTTTGTTGAGACCAAACCACAGGGGAGACCCAAAACTCCTCCCCCTAA
>JAWWES010000171.1:15243831-15256357 GCA_035583135.1 Lophotriccus pileatus
TGTTCACACAATGATTTAGGACATTTTTAGTCTTTAGGTTCTCCATAAATGCATGCCCTTGTCCCCTTTATCATACAGTGTGTCTGTTGAGGTCAGAACTGAGATGGATTCAGCCTGCCCCAAAGATGCTGTGCTGCAGCTTGTATAAGGGCATAGGCAGGCAAGGCTCATGGAGCTCCTGCTAGGGAAACATCAAGGGAAAAATCCATGTAATTCTTAAACCCCAAAATAATGATGCAGGTTTTGGCACCCTCAGCACATACTGTGTTTGAACCTTCTTTGCTTTTCATCCCACTAGCTCTAATGTAAAGGAATCTGCCTAAAAAAAATAACTTACATATTCAATGTGGTTTTCTTTGAGAAAAAAAAAAGCAGTGTTTAAACAAAAAAGCATCTAAATAAGGTTGAAGAAGGCTCTCAAAATGGGTGCTACAGTCCATCATTTGAAGAACCACCATGCCATCCTGCATCTTGCACACCAGTGCTCCGCATGGTGAGGAAGGAAATACAGAAAGTGAGTGGAAGATGCAAACCCCAGTGTTCAAGGGATCAGCATTGTGTCAATTACTGTAGTTGGTGCTAACACAGGAACACAAGTGCATCTCTCATGGTAGCCTGGGAAGTACCAGAGCACTGATGCCAAACAAAATTCTTCCCTTGTTTTTAAAATGGCCTCAATGCTCTCTCTCCCTTTCTTAGCACCCCTCTTTTCGCTGATCACATCACTGGTTTGGAGGACAGGTTTCTGCAGTTTTCTCCAGACTCTGATGCAAGAGCAGACCCACCAGGGTTAGCCTGTAGCCATATACAGCAGAGGACTTGATCTCCTCGTCCCATCTGTTGCTTCTCATCACACACCCGATACTCTTCGTGTTTCAATGTCTGGAATGCCACCTCTGCTGCTTTATGCTGGGCTTCCCTGCCCAGCTATGTCAAGCACAAAAAGTCTTTTCCTTTCCTGATGTCCTTCTGACCTGACACATATGTGTGGAAAGAGAGGGAAGGATGGTGAGATATTTATTTTCTTTTTCCATTCCTGTGTTTTGTATCATCTAAACATTTCAGTGGTGGAAGAAACTCTGTCAGTGTGTGCTGTGGCTGATGTAGTGTCAGGTTAGCTGTGAACAGACGGCAAGTTGTGGTCACCGTCCCTGGCCAGCTGGGAATTGCACATCTTCTATCATATTTATTGGTTTCCCATCTTCTGTCACCTCCTCCTTCCCATTTAGCCATTGTCCAGCTGTTGCCTCTCATGTTTGAGATCTCTGGGACATGGAAATCCAATTAAGATGATTATAGCCATGTAGGGGCCTTCAGCTGCCTCCTAACATACATATTTGTAATAATATTTACATGCTCATTTCCATTCAAGGGCATTGTCAAACTTGACTTCCTGTGTTGATATACATAAGCAGAAAGTCAGAGATCTACCTAAGGCTCAGAAGCCCAAGGAAAATGGATTTAGGGAGCTGTAAAGTACAGATTCACACCACCAGCATTGACATGCTCTGAGTTATTTTGGGCACATCCAGAGTGTCTGATGATGAATGGATCAGCCTGCACATATTTTAGAAAACCCTTTGAACCTATGTCAAAATATTCTAACAATGTTATACATCAAAATCAGTTAAGCAAATTCCTAGAGCAACTCAAGCAAAATACTCATTCAGCTTGTTATGAAAAGTATAAATAAGGTAGAAAAGGATATTGTATATTATTTCCCTTTACACACAAACAATTAACAAAGTGGGGGACACTTTATGATTGTCTCCATTTGAAAAATGGATTATACAAGAGCAGTATATTCTTGATGTCATCTTGTAAGTATTTTTTGTCTGAGTTTTTTTTTAAACTCTAATTTCCTTTAATAACAGTGACATCCCATTTTTTTGCTGGAAATTCCCTATGTAAGTTCCCAGTGTTGCTCTGAATTTTGTTTCTAGAAAACCTCCCATCTTTTTTTGCTTCTTTGCATGTTATGTCCTCACTGCACTGGTAATTCAGAACTTGTCTCAATTTTGGCTTACTATCTCTATTTCATTTCTACAGAAAAAAGGAAAAAAATCCTGGACTTGGATTTGGAGGTGCTTTGAACCCGAGCAGACTTAGCGGGCTGAAATTCATCAGAGCTCTCCCACTTTAAAGCAAAGGGTCTGACAAAGTCAGAAGGGTGCTGATAGTCCTCCTGTCCATGTTTTCCCACAGTTGTTCCTGAAGGACTTTCAAAATTCTTCTGAAATGAACTCAAGAGATAGGGAAGAAAAAAAAACCATAGCAGAGAAGCTGGGAATTCATTTGCCAACAAAGTTATGAAGAAGTAGGGATGAAGAAGAACTCTATATTGGTAGTATATTTCACCACCAAAAGCTGAAAGACTTTTACCCAGTGTAGCCTATCTTCTCACATACCCAAATCTCCTTATCGCCAAAAAATGTAGACTGAACCTCTGAGGGCTAAGGTGCAAGACAGCTTCATAGGATGTCAGAAGTCAGGAGATGGTAATAGCTGGCCAAGGGAGTACTCCACTCCACAGTTAGGAAAAAGCTGAACAGAATGTAATCCTAGATTCAGGGAAATCCAGAGATACCTGGATTAAAATACACAGAGGTATTTACATCTGCCTGTCTTCACTGCAAGATTTCACATCACCAGTATAGCCCAGCGACAGGTGATGCTAAACTTCCACCACTCCAAATGTCGCCTCTTGCAATACATGCAAGTAACAAAGCAGATGATCTTTTAACAGCCAGCGAGCACCTCAGCCTGGATGCATCTTAGCACTCAGGAGTCACATGAGCAGAAAGCCTGTTTTAGAAAAGTGAAGTGATGAAAAGATGTGCAGGTTTATTGTAATCTGAGGGAAAAGTACCTGGAGGAAGAGCCAAGCACTCTTCTTCTACACTAAAGAAGTGTAGAAGTCCCTCCGCCTAGCCCAACCTCTGCAACCTGTCTGTGATGCATCAGGATGCCTCTGAGCCCATAGCAGAATTAGACCTTATTCTCACAGGCTCACTTCAGAGATTGCCTGGGCACAAGGAGGACAGTCAGCGTTTGGCCATACATGAAGCTATCCTGGAAATTCAGCTAGATAGAAGCAGCCAGAAGTTACCTGTGTCTGTGCTGCTTTTGCTGTGCCCATAGCTACTGCTCACTGTACCCCTGCAGCTTCCTCTCTCCATCCTGGAAGAGGTGGAGGAGAAAGGGGAGATGTTTGTGTCTCCCAGTCACACTTTGGAAGATGTATTGTGCCCATGCACAGCATTTCCCTCCCCCTCTGCCATCCCTTCCCCAGGGTTGCTCCTGGTGGCCACAATAAGAGGTTAGCCAGACTATTTCAATTAGTGGCAAACCGTGTGGCGTGACTCCAGGGCCTCCATATGTTCATAAGTATATGCAACCACACTTTCCTTGACGCATTCCTCATTCCAGGGAAAGGCCACATCTCCACAGCTTGCTGGCACAAGTCACACAGGCAACTGCAGAAGAGATGGGATAATAAATACACACTCACATATATACACACACATATACGTAGGGAAACTTGGCACCCTCCCACCCTCTCCCGTGTTGACTGCCACATGGTCCCCATCAATTTTTGTCAGAGCCAGCAAGCCAGCCAACCGCTCACAGATGCTGACAAGACAATTTCAACAGCTGAAGAGACTTCTCTGCTCTCCTCCTCCAACCTGTAGGATTTTGGTTGGTGTTTTGGTTTTGGTTTTTTTTAACTTTGAAGGCATCTGGTCCTGGAAGACGTTTCCCAGACATGGTATTACTATCTTCCTGGGTGCTCCTTGGCTAGGGTGCCCCTCTCTGCATCTGAGGATCAGCAGATTCCACTTCATCCTGTGTGCAGATGGGGTCTAAAGCAAAGAGATCATCATACTGTGCTACCTCCACTATCTCAAGCATCCCCAGAGAAGACTGAGAATCTCCCAGTTCAGTTGCTGCCATTTACCCCATATTGGCTGCAGGAGTGCAGATTCCATCCACTTCTCCTCCCTGAACAAAGCTGCTACCTTCCAGGGAGTCTCAAGGATACATCTCAGCGTCCAAGAGGTCCTCCTGTGAGGGGCTTCTCCTTCCATGTTATGTTTCTAGGGTTTTCTGCAGATGACCAGGAGTTTGTGTTTGGAGTCGAAGTCAGGCCTGAATTAATGGTGATCTCCAGAAATATATTTGACCCAATTTAACAAGTTTGCTAACACTTTATGACACAACACGCACTGGCAATGGCCCCTAGGCTTAGGTGAAGGGCAGGAACCACACCCAAGAGAAAGGGATACAGGAGTATTTGGGGGAGAAAATGGAAAGCAGTGGTGGCAGAATGAGACTTTCAATCTCAGTGAAATCCTGGTCCCACCGAAGCCCAGGCAAAATCTTTCATGATTGCTCACCTCAAGCCTATCCTGGGTGAAGTTCAAGAACATCAGTCTGATGTAGGTTTGTGTTTTCAGTCCCATGAGAAGAGTCATTTTTGTGCCCTGGGCCTGAAGTTTCCCACGCATCACCTGTTCAAATCTTTCATACCTGACCCTTCTTGCCCAGCTCATCCTACCCCAGGTCAGGTGAAGGGTCTATATTTGAAATGTGGTTCAACACAGGGAGAAATCCCCTGGTCAGGCAGTGTCCTCCAACTAGCACTTTGTAACACAGCTGTGGGGGCTGCATTTAGCAGGCAGGAACGCTCGCTCAGATGCCCAGAAACATCTGTGCAGACATCGAGACCAATGGGCACACAGTGGGATGGGAAGAGGGGGGAAAAGCAGGACTGGAGAGACTGGGAAAGGACCAAATTGAACTGTTTCAGAAGAGCAAATGAAGTTTGACAAGTCTTCAGAACTGGGGTGCAAAAGCAGGTCTGGCAGAATTATCCAGCTAGCAAAGGAGAGCTCATCTTCCTCCACCCCAGCTTTGTGTCTGTAATGGACAGGACAATTGAAACCTCCCCCTCATCACTGACTGTCAGGTCATGTCAGCCCTTGCCTTGCAGTCAAAGAAGCCACACCACTCAAGCAGTCCAATTTCTCACAGCTGGAGGCAGCTGAGTTGAGCAGATAGTTGAGGAAATACGAAGTTCAGTGAGCAGCTCAAGCCTAGATGGGGTCATGGGTAGAGTCAAGGCAATTATGAGGAAGTGCTCTGACCACAAGCACACACTGCCTGTTGCTTTCACCAAGAGACACATCTTCTGACATGAACAGGGATGTTATTAGCTGTTCAGACCCGGAAAACCATCCAAAGCTGATGAACCTTTTCCAAACCACTATCCTGGGCTCAAGACACAGCATCATAGGACTTCTCTATACCTATTTTATAGTGATGCTCAACTCTATGCATTATGGTATTTTTATATCCCTCTCAGAAGACTTAGGTGTCGATCCCAAGTGATGACAGGGGCAAGGACGACCATCAACTTGGAGTTTGACACCACAAGCTGTGGGAATTGGGCTGGGCAGCCTGGTCTCACAGTGCAAAATATCACCATTTCCAAGGACACACAAAGTGAAAGATAAACCACTAGGATAAGTTGAGGAACCAGGAACCCTTACAACACTGCATTTTGTTCAGTGCTCTGTCTGAGATTAAGGTGGGATGTAGAAACTTGTCCTTGGCAGGGAGAGGGGATACAACTGGAAAAGAAGCTGGAGGGTGAAAGCCATGAAGACTGTCAATGCACAAAAATTAGGCAGCTTCCCCGAGATCTTTATTGAACTGCCCACTGCAACTATAGAGCTGTTTCATCAAGCCAAAATCAGGTGTATCAGCTGTGATTTGAGATGGATGAGGAGGGAAGAGGAATCTGACAGGAATCTGGCAAGTGACTGGGAAGTACCATTTCATCTTGCAGCTGGAAATGAGGTCCACAGTAGAAGAAACTGGTTGCTCCTAACACAGTTCAGGACTTCTAGTCCTCTTCCTGAGCATGGATCCTGCACTGGAAATGAAAAAGAGAGATCCCAGATTAACTCTTTGTTGTTTGCTCTGTGAAACATTCCCAGAAGAAGACTCTTTGGTGCATGACATGGAACCTGTCCCCTGTATCTCACTCTTGAGATGCTCTTCTTCTACATTCCTGCCTACACATCTGGAAATATTAGTAAAATAGTAGGAGAAATTAGAGGAAGTTTTAGAGAAACACAATGTGTAGGGAACTGTGTTCCATATTTCCAGATGACCAGTGACTTCAAGAGATCACTGCTGCCTCAGTGTCTGGGGTGAATCCCTATTGCTGTTCTTTGGGTTAACAGCAGAGACACATGGTCCAAGAAAGAATGGATGTGGAAATTCTACTTCTACTGGTCCAAATCTTTCTCCAATCAGACATAAAATACCCCCATCCTTCTGGATCACAGCTGACAGTAACAAATATCATCTGGAGGGAGGGAGGTAAAACAGAAAAAATAATTTGATTTGTCAGCTTTGCCCAACTCATCTATCTCTAGGGGATAGAGACTCTAGCCTAGGTCAGAGCTAAATCTCATCATCAGCCTAAAATCTTGTTTACTGACCACACCTGGGTGGCTGGGGCCAGCCAGAGAACAGGGGCATGCAGATATTTGGAAAGACATCCAAGCAAGAGCTCAAGGACAGATCCTGAGTTTCACTGATGGTTGAATGAAATGGGCTGATTTTGCCAGTTGTCAGGCAGCAGTCAGAGCCCTGATGAATGACAGAATAAACCAAGTTCCTCCTGCAGCCAAATTCCATTGACACCTCCACAGAGTTGGCTTTCACCATCCATCACGACATCTGCTGATGTCCATGGGAAGGGGAGACAGTGCAGCTCTCTGTCCCACCCTGGTTATTTTTACAGCTGGGAAAGGAGGTGGTGAACCTGGATGAGAGGGTTGGAGACTTTTCTAAGGCAGCTCACAAAAGCGTGAAACCAGAGCCAGAGCTTAGAAGGCCCCAGATCCCCAGACCAGCAGCTCCAAATATGTCACTGGCACTGAACCCGGAAGGGCCAGGTTCCCCAGAAAGGAATTTCTCTGGTTCTGCCCAAGCAGAATTTTTCTGCAGACAAATAAAATCTCCCAGCCAAGTACCTGTCTCCCTGCTGGTGTAGAAACCTGAAATAGGTGCTTAGAATTCATAAGCATCTCCAACTCTCCTGGAGGACACAGCCTCAGGGGGTAAATGCAGGACACTGGGACAGAGAGGCCATCTATGGCATGCAAACCTTTTGCCTGCACAGATACAAGACTTTTGGAAAATACCCAAGCAACCAAAGACAATGGAGCTGTGCTGATTTACATCAGATGAAGATGGGTCCCTTGAAAATCAATTCCAGGTGAGCTGTGTGGACTGCCCAGAAGTTGCTTGCTAGTTTCTCTCCCTCTCCCCATTCCCTGTTGCCAAAACACGTTGAAGCTGAAGATTCACAGGCAGCGCAGAATGGTTCCCTCAGGAGGAGTCGTTCCACACATGCCTTCCCAATAAGCAGAGTGGCAACGTTTAGAAACCAAATTGGTCATTGCTGGCAATTGTAAAAACAGACAAAAATAGCAGAAAAAAATTTCACAATTTCCTGCATATTTTTCCTGATTGTTCCGCAAAAAAAATGTTGGGTTATCCAAAAAATAATGGCTTAAACAAGCAAAACATCAGTAATCACCTGCTTTGCTAAGTGTTTGCAAATAATATAAACTGTTTTTCTTAGCCAAATGTCATTCCTTTCCACAACTATCACCCACTTCTCCCAGTTACTCATTGTGACTAATGGGAGGGGAAAAAGAATTTTGCCCTTTTTTCCCAATGGATTTTAAATTCAAAAACTTTCATTTTAGTTGAAAAGCACTCTCCTTGCCTCCTCTTTACCCCCACCAGGATGGGTGACACCACCACGTCTATGGCACAAAATCCTATGGTTTTGGTCACTTAAACATTCATCAGTAGAAGATACTATCTAGCTAAGTCCCCTCTGGCAAACTGGGAGTGGTGGAACAAGACCTCTTAGTTTATAACACTCCTCCAGGATGGCCAAGGTTCCTCGGCACATCCTTCATCAAATTCTCAGTTCTGCTAATTGAGCTATCAAAGCCGTGTTGGAAGGGAGAATTGTTTATATTTGTTTTTTTCTGGGTTGTAAATCTTGCCAGTAGAGCCTTCAAAATAAGAAAAGAAAAACCCTCTGACTTTCTGCCCAGAAACTCAATCCCAAAAGCCTCCTCCCAACCTCTGTTTACAAAATTATAAGCTTTCTTTGTCCTAACCATTTTCCTGTTACAATAATATTCTTCATTTTCTATCTGCCTTTTTTTTGGTGCATGGAAAATATGATTTCATTGTGAAAGGATTTCTTACGAATCAATACAGCAAAGAGAACACAGAGATGTTTGCAGTAAATCACTCTCAAAGTAGAGACACGTAGAAAATGAGTTACAAGAAAAAGTAGATAATCCCAAGCCATTTCCAGATGGAAGGAGGTTATATTTTCCATGCACTGTATCTGGTTCTTGTGTCACAAAACACGCTGATATTTATTTAATGTATTTTTTCTTGCATTGTGGAGTTATGATTATATGAAATGAGTTTCCAAAAATTACAAAAATTGGCCTGGTTTAGGTAACAAATGGAAGAACTGAGATACTGATTTCAAACCATCTAAGGCTCAGCCCCTTTGGAACTTTAGAGCCAAGTCCAACAGCAGAAGGCTGACTTCCATCCACCAAGGTTCCCTCTGCTGCTGGGACAGTAATGACCAGGGTAGAGATCTGGTTTTCCAGCACTTTGCAGTTTCTTTCATCCACTTCTCTGTGGATAGCAGGGATGACACTTGGAGGTAGGCTGGCTTCTCCCCTTCTCTGAAGCGAACTCTGTCATCACCATCTCTTCAGAGAAGGCTTGGCAGGACTGAACGCCTGGCAACATGAGGAAGCCACTGGATCATGGAGTTCTTGGAAACACTGGACAGGGAACAGCCTGTCTGAGCAATGCATCAAACTGGGTGTTAGGCACCAAGACATTCTCCTATAGGAGAGACATCTGAGAGCCATTTAGAGAGCATCTCGATGGAATCTCTCTGGCTGAGAGGGACTGGGGCGCATCTGAGTGGGTCACTCTTGCAGTGACCTAAAACTTAGACAAGTAAATGAGGGAACTACATCCCCCTTCCAAAAACTCCCTGAGACCTGAAAATCTGTTGAAAAATCGTCCCATGGGCTCTTCATGGAACCATGGTTCATCAGCACTGAGGGTGTGTAGCATCCTGCAAAGCAACTGAGAAACCTGTGACTGTAATAGATATAACCCCAGACATGCAAGCAAAACACCAACTTGTGAAGAAACAAAAGTAAAACCAGAATTCTTTAAGCTGAGTCTAGCTGTGAGTAGACAGTACAGGAAAGTTTCTGTGCAGACATTTGGGGGTAAAATGCTCTAGAAAGGGGAGAGAGTTCTTGAATTTTAAAAACTGGTGAGAAAGATTATTGTGCTGTTCACATAAACAAAGCAGTGTGAGTCTAGGTTGCCTTTGGCAGTATCCCATATCCATCCAGGTTGGGAGGTGGCTGGGTGCTGGCCCAGGAAGACACTTTCATTCTTGCTGGTGTTTTTTGCCTCATTGTAATTAAATTTCTCACTCCAAAAAAACAACATAGCTCTGCTGGTTATGTCTCACATGTTATGTGGATAAAGCACCAGCAAGAAGAGCTGGGATCACATAAGCCAGTGAGAAAAGAGGGAAGCATAAAGGGTGGTTGGAGGGGGAGTAACTGATGTGCCAAAGCTCCTGTCCTTCATTATGCGGTTAATGCAACATTCACAACAAACCTGTCATCAGCTGTTCAGTTTTGTTGAACTGAAGAAAGACTCCAAATAATGCATATAGATGCTGATACATGTAGATGGGCAGAACTGAGCAAAGGAGGAACTGGATCTTCACTAGAGCCCCTGGCTGTTCCCCTGCTATGAATTCATAATCCTAAATGCACTGACAGGGGGTGGGACCCAGACCTGCTCAGTGACAGGTCCTGAGGGCATGACCAGGTCCTGAGCAATAGGGGAGTGCACCACTGCTAACACTTTCTCTGTCAGGCTGTGGGCGACTTTCTTTGCCTTTCCCTTGGCTGGGGCTGCCTCGGAGGCAGCCAGAGTTCTGTGTGCACCAGCTGCTTGCTTCAATTTTTTTTCTTTTCCAGGAAAAGCTGGCACTCTGGCTATTCCAGCCCTCCCGTGCTCTCAAAGACCTGACGTTTTTCTAGTGTGTCAGATACACCGATCTAGAAGAGGAGCAGCACCAAGCCTGGAAAGCTGGCCCTGGGACGGAAGAAATGTCAATAGGAGAGGAAGTGTTTATCACACACACGCACACACACAAGGCTCCATCAGCCAAGCTGTTTGCAGTCATCTTTGGACTGCTGCTCCCTCCTCCTGCTTCCAGCGATCCCATTGGTGGGGACTGGCCGACCTCTAGTGGTGTGAACCCACAGTGCTGGCAAGAAAGACCAGGGAAGGAGTCTACATTCAGATCAGAGCATCTTCTGTGTTTATAGGTTCTTCCCCTGAATAATAAAAAGTCCCACAGGACTGGAGGAACCAAGAAGGGTGGGAGAGCAGCTGGGAGACAGGAGGGAAGCAGTCACAAGAGCTCAGATTTCCAGCATCCCCTTGGGACTTGCATTACCAAATCCTTCAACATATCCCCCACAGGTGTTCCTCAAGGGTTGGTGGCTCTGGGAGGACATCTGGTTAAAATGAGGTTGAGAGAGAGAGCAGAGATGGGATAGCAGGATGCTGACCTCAAAAGAGGCTTGTGAGGTCAAGAGGGCTAAGGCTGGGGTCCTTGGGTTCACATGGGTTCACATTCCATGCTTAGCACAGCCATTTTTCTTTCCTTCATGCAAAAGTTTCTGAGTCATATGAAGAGGGGGTGCCTCCCTAGCTCTCAGCAGTGCAAAGAGGAGGGAAGCCAGGAATGAGCACCAGAGCTCTGAGAAAGCTCACAGCCAAGCATTTTCTCCTTCTGTAATGTATTAGGATCTCCCTCTGAGTGGGGCTGAGGCTGGAGCTGGGGGTCCTTGGGAGTGAGGGACAGCCACTGCTTGCAACCCAGTAAGCTGAGGCAGAGAGCAGCCTGGCAGAGCAAGGCTGAGTTTTCTCTCACATGGAAGTGTGAGCTATAAAGAAGTGAGAAACTCTATCTTCGGTGCTATCCATATCAAAGATTTCAAAGGGGGCTGCTTTAAGATAGGATCTTGGCACAGGTTCCTGCTTCTCCTCACATCTTACTGAGCAAGACTCTGCCAAAATGTCAGCTTGGCTGCTCCAAATGTCCCAGGCATCCCAGGCATGTCTTACAAACCTTTCCGGTGCTCCCAGGGAGATCACTGCCTCCACAAACGGCCTCTCCTCTCAGCTGTGGAGGGTCCCAGTGACCCCTGAGAACAAGAGGAGCGTCTTCCCTGAAGTGCCAGAAACAAGGGCTGGCAACATACCTTAAAATGTCTCTGAGAACAGCATTAGCAAATTGTGCACAGGAAATCCCTTTTTCCCTCCCGCCCTGAGTGAGCCCAAGGAATCTGTGGGGAACCAAGGAGCACAAGGCAAAGCTGGTGGACGTGAACTTGACTACTAGTACCAGTGAAAGAAGACATTTCAGCTGAGGTGCTCGTGGCCATAGGTGTCTGAGGACCCTGAACACTCACAAGGAGCCAGAGGCTGGCAAAGCTGGAGTGTTTGGAAACCATTCCATGTACATAAGCCATGAAGGCATCTCCTAGGGACCATCCAAAATACCACAGTAAAACCCTAGAGAGACTACAGAAAGCCCCCTCATGCTGTTCTGAGATCAATACAAGCTGTCTCAACGGGAGAAGGCTATATTCTGAGTCTCCACAACCATTTTCTCCCATCCCACCCAGGTTTTCCTCCTTGTTTTTGCCATTCTTAGCCTAGTGCACTTGCAAAATCCCAGCCCAGAGAGGGAGGCCACAAGAACAGAAGCCTTTAGAGATCACTCTGAGGCTAGTGGGTTTAGTGTTTTCCCCCTACTTTCCCAGCTGGGGTAACAGGTAAGACTGACTCAACAAAGATAGCCAGCAGCACTGGAAAAACTGAGATCTCAGTAAAGCCAAAGGTTTTTGCTAAGCATCTCCTATTAGGACAGATTGCTCTCACACAAGCTGCCCCACAGACAGCCAAGACAATGAGGTGCTTCAGCAATGAACCCCTCTTCTCCTCTCCCCCCTCAGCCTTCTTGGGTGAGTGTAGTGCATCCCAGCAGAGCTCCACTACACCAGGCCAAGGTCGGTGCTTCACTCTGCTTTGATTCAACACAATCTCCCCTCCCACATGTTGTTTTCATTAGAGCCTGGATCTTCTGGCAAGGGCACTGTGCACAGTCACGAGAAGCTGCTCACTGGTGGCTTGTTTTATCTAGTTGTTGGAGGCTTAAAGCAATGAGCTTGCAAATATTTCATTCCTCCCCTGCTCTCTTTCTTTATTTCTTTTTCTTTTCTTTCTTTCTTTCTTTCTTTCTTTCTTTCTTTCTTTCTTTCTTTCTTTCTTTCTTTCTTTCTTTCTT
>JAWWES010000171.1:15256457-15342694 GCA_035583135.1 Lophotriccus pileatus
TTCTTTCTTTCTTTCTTTCTTTCTTTCTTTCTTTCTTTCTTTCTTTCTTTCTTTCTTTCTTTCTTTCTTTCTTCTTTTTTTTTTCCTTTTCTCTTTTTTAAGAGAAAGAGGGGGATTACTTAGCAGATAGCACTGCAGCTTGGGATTAGGAGAGATGAGCGAAACTCCTGTTGTGAGTACACATGCATATGAGCATAAGAGTGTGTGTGTTCATGTGTGTTTCACATCTGCCCTCTCAGAGCACCCTCACAGCTGTCCAGCATCATCACAAACTGCACATCTATGTTGTTGCTCTGAATTAGGCAAGAAAGCTCAGATAGGACTCCTGTCACCACTGCTAGAAAGATGCCCCATGCTGAAGCTACACAGCTGTCACTGTGTCACCAGGAGAGAGGCACATTCCTCTGTGCTTCCACTCTGGCAGGCCCAGACATGGAGGGGAAGGAGCCTGCAGTCCAAAAGGGTGACCCCCATATTGGTGCCAACTCTCTCTTCTCTGCCTTTGACTGGGAAATTTCTGCTGGGACTAGCTGTCATCAAGACATATGGATGCCCCAAGCCCCAGGTGATGTGTGAGAAAGACTTGGTTTTGACTGGAGATGAACTTCATGCCTGTTTCTGCCTGAGCTCTGTGTAAGGATGAGGGGTACAAGCAATGGGACAGGGCAAATATGAGACAGCAGCCAAGAGGCAAGAGGGTGTGAATCACCCTGAGCCCATCAAGGCATGAGAAGGCAGAGGACAGTTCCACTTGGGTTATCCCAACAGAAGAACATGAGGGTACAGCCAGCTGGAGGCCATCATTGTGGTAGTTTGAAGCAGAGCATGAAAGAGATGGGAAATGAAGGACCACTGAGCGTGTTAGAAAAAAACCCTTGCCCTGTGCTGGGGCACAGACACTGTGAACAAGTTGCTTCATATCCCTTCATGAGTCACATTGCTTTCCTTAGCCTGGCTGTAACATGCTGGGACAGTCTGGACTCCTCTTTGTCACTACTTCATGACTGCCTGAAACTGCTGGCATAAGGGGCATCCAGGGAAGGACAATGACATAAAATCATAGAATCGTTTTGGTTGGATCCTAAATTAGCCTAAGATCCTAAACTCTTAGGAACATGGTTACAAGGTGGACTTGGCAGTTCTGGGTTAATGGCTGGACTCTGTGATCCTAAGTGCCACATCTACACATCTTTTAAATACCTCCAGGAAGGGTGACTCAACCACTTCCCTGAGCAGCCTGTTCCAATGCCTGACCACTTTTTGGTGGAAATTTTTTCTAGTACCCAGTCTAAACCTCCCCTGGCACAACTTGAAGCTATTTCCTCTTGTTCTATTGCTTGTTCCTTGGGAGAAGAGACAGACCCTCACTTGGCTACAACTCCCTTTCAGGTAGTTGTAGAGGGTGATAATGCCTCCCTGAGCCTCCTTTTCTTCAGGCCAAACATCCCCAGCTCCCTCAGCCACTCCCCACAGGACTTTTCTTCCACACCCTTCACTACCTTCATTGTCCTTTTTCAGGCAGGTCATTGGACATGATGAGCATCAATTAACCAGGAAGAAGAGACCTGACTAGCGCTCCTTTTATTCATCTGAGCTTTTGAATTAGGCTGCCTGCCCGATTTGCTTGGACTGCATGGTCCTGTGGGAGCTGAGGCTGCACAGTGCTGCTGTGGAGTGGTGAGAGTTGCTGGCACTGAAGCCCTGCACAGGGTCATCTTTGGGCTGTACTCATGTGAAAGATGAGCAGGTTCTGGAAGAGGCTGTGCAGAGCACATGAGTCTGGGACCAGCAGTGCTGGGAGTGCTCTGATCACTCATCAGTCCTGCAGCCACTGGGCTGGCTCCAAGCCCTTTTGTCTCAGGGATGTCAAACCCAGCTGCATCTGAGCATCTGTCATCTCTGTCCATGTCAGGATCTCTGTTTATCTTAGGGATGTACAAACCCATCTGTCCATTGCAGAGCAGCAGGAGCACAACTCAGAGAGGTGTGCTGCAGGAGAAGGGCTGCAGAAGAAGCTGGCTGCAGGCAAGGAGACATGACATCCTGCCCTGCTAGCTTTGGGTGTGCAGCAGGCCAATGCCTCCATCACTTGGAGACACATCCCTGTAGATGGAGCCAGAACCTCACAAGGCAGAAAGACAGCCCAGTCCTATCCATCACCCTTCTCCAATTGCTCTGCTCTGAAAAGGGACTAGCCCAGCCTCTCTCTTCTCTGCCCTCAAACACTCCAGGGTTTTGTTTCCCCTCCCTCTCCGAGTCAACCATTCCCAAATCTCTCATTGCCCCTCTCTATTCAATATTTAACCCAAAACTTTCTGTTTGTCTTTTCCTATTCACCATAGCCATGGAGAGCAGGTAATTCCAGCACCACAGGCTGCATGTTGATACCCTCTTCTGAGCAGTAACATCCCCCTGGGATGATAATGAAGCCCCCAGAGTCATTTCTGGGCTAGCTTTTCCTATCACCAGCCCTATGATGGACTTCCCAGACCCTGTTGGTCTGAATGGGAGCACTCATCCTGGTTTGGTGCTGCTCAGTTCCAGTCTGTGCATTGGTAGGAACTCCAGCTTGGGCAAGGGGCCCTTGTCTCTCCAGCAATCAGTCTCAGTGTCACCATGGCATGCAGGGGCTGAGCAGCTCAGGGATGCAGTAACTCAGCAGCAGCATCCTGGACACCATGACATGGTTTGTAGCTCACAGGAAGACACCACTGTTCCCATGGGTATGGCAGGAGCACAGGTAATCTCAGCCCCAGGGTGGCTTTTGCCCACATCAGGTCTGCTCCACACTTCCCACCCTGTGGAAGTTGTCTGGTTCCTGGCCTTTTCCCAGACATGATGGTCAGGAAACGCCATGTTATATCATGGTTTTTCTGTCCCCTGGGGACACTTCCAAGGGGGACTCAGCACTGCTGAGAAGCCCAGGAAAGTGTAAAAGAAGGGAAGGGAGATGAAACTGCCCTATCTCCACCACCATGCCTCTATTTTTTTCCAGATCTGAGGGTTGCTTCCAGCTTAGTCAGCCACAAATGATGGAGATAGGGGGCAAGCTCACCGTCAGGGTTTCTCAGCCCAGGGTTTCCTAACTGTCTGACAGCACAACCACCCTTCTGTCTTGAGACAGGAGGCAGGGAGGAAACTGATGCCTTTCACAGCCTCACAAGAAACACTCCATGGATGGCCCAAATTCTCTAGAGCTGGGGCTGGAATGAGAAAACAACACTGATTTGGGAACATGAAGGTGGGGACTCAGTAGACATGGGAAGATGCCATGGAGGCAAGGTTTCTCAGAGTGGAGCTGGTGGGACCTGCCTTTCCCAGTGGTCACACCAGAGCCACTAGCCTGGCCTGGGGACTGCAGCAAGCTGCACAGAGGGAGACACTGAAAAGCCTGTACTGTGAGAGCTGGTGAGGGGAAGTGGGTGGCAGATAAGAACATGTTGAGGAAAAACACAAACCAGAAGTTCCGGAGGAATTTTTGAAAGGAAATGGGGAATTAACTGCAGAAAAGGAGGGGGGGGGAATGCAAGGCACTTTATGACTCGAAACAAATAGTCTGTCTTTACCACCTCACCAGGCACTCACCGCTTCTCCTTCCTGCCCAGGGACACTCCAGCAGGGGCCACCCCAGCTCAACAGGAGCAGTAGGAATGGGCAGGTGGCTGGTGTGGGCTCCTGGGGAGTTGATTCCAGCAGGAATCAAGGAAGAAACAAAACCAAGAGAAGCTTGCAAGAAAATACCATCCTGCCGTGTCAGAAAGGGCGAGGAGGCTGCAAGTCCCATCTTGTTTGCAGGTAGATGAGGGACAACTGAGGCCAAGGCTGACAGATGCCAGGTAGCTCACATGGTCCTGTGCTGCAGCCTGGCTTGGAGGGCATTTGGTCGCTTGGGTACCCACCCACAGCCCCACAGATATTTATGGGGGGCCAGAAACCATCCCACCTCCTCCCCTTTCTTTTTTTACTTCTTTTGCCTTTGCCTCCCAGCACAAGCCCCACAGAACAGGGTCCCCGCACGAGCAGCCCCCTCAATCCACTCCTCGCCCTGCAGCTATTTTAGAGAAAGGCAGGAGGTATTTTTAGTGCTGCCGGCTCCCGGGAGAAGCTCTGAGCCTCTGAGCCGCAGCAGTGCTGGCGCCAGAGAAACTGCCGCTGCTCTGGCTGATATTTCTTGTATAATTAAACTCAATCCATCCCGGGGGTTGGGTCTTGGCCACCAGCTCAGCAAGGAAGGGAAGGAGCGGAGCCAGAGAACCAGGGGCTGAGGGCTCTGACGGATGCTGGAAATCGCTCCGCAAATGCTGGAAAAGCGTGGCCTTGAGACTTTGGGGGAAGTTTTGCCAGGTGCAGCGGAGCAGGATGGCTCTGAAAGGGTTAGGGAGTGGGATTTCATGGGAGCAGAGGCCAAACCAACACCTCAGCAAAGGCTCAGCATCATCCCATCCTGCTCCCCTGTGGGAGATGGACCCAAAGGGGATGCCCAAGGCTGAACAGACAGCACTTAAAGGCAACCTGGGAAAAAGCAACAGGTTTTGAAGAGCACCCAGTGCCAGGGCAAGCTGGAGAGATCCCTTCTGGTAAACAAAAGCCCAAGCTGGAGCTGGAGCCATGTCGGAAGTTTGGGGGCTGTCTGGTTAGCCAGCATCTGGTGAACACAAGCTGCGGCTGGAGGCTGACAAGCAGCAGCACAACCCCTCCTTCTTCCCACACCCACCGCTCAGCGTCTGTCCGGGGGCCCCAATCTGCCATCGAGGAACAGGGGGAATGACAGCCCAGAGAAAACACAGCACCCACCAGCCTTTAGTTTGGGTTTGGAGTTTTTTTCCCTGTGCAAAAAGAAGAGAGCATTTATTCCTACACTCCCTTAAATGTCAAGGTACATTTCCAGCAATCCAGACACCAAGCTGGCATTCCAAGCAACAGTATATTTTATATAACTGGGTTTTGGGGTTTTTTTGTTTGTTTTTACCACTTTATAAAGCCATACAATGAACTGCAAAGAATCCAACATCTGTACAACGGGAAGACAACACAGGAGTGACATTCATACACGGACATGGTGCGACTGAAGTCATCCTTACACGCACGACAACATTATGGGCATAAAGATACAAAATATAACGTATTTTTTTTCCATCTATATAAATACACAGAAATGGGCGAGTCTAAAAGTTTGAAACTGTTTGTTAACACTGATTAGCAAATAAATCTGTAACATTTCCAAAGTAACAAAGACAACGACGACAAAAAAACAAACCAAAAAAAACCCACGCATAACACAGCGGCACAGGATCCGCCAACAGAGGTGTCGTATTGCTTCCTTTCTTTTTTCTTTTTTTTTTTTCTCCTTTTTAAGGAAAAGAAAAAAAAATTAGTAACCCCAAACCAACCTCGCAATTTGCAAAACAAACGAACGAAATGAAACAAGCCCCTGCGGGCTCCTTTGCTGTCTGATCCTCTTGCCTGCTCCAACGGGAAGGGTTGCCTTTTGTTGATGCTGTTGTCTGGTTTTTTTGGGGCAACTGGTTTCTTTACCTGCCCGACCTGCTGGGTGGGGATTTACTTTACACTTCAGTTCAGGTGGTTGAACTCGCTGGAAAATCAATGCCTGGAGGCTAGGTTGGGTTTTTCTCCTACCTAGTTTGTTTTCCATGTGTGATTTGACCAGGAGGCAACCAGCAAATATTGCATCCAGACCAACCCCAAACTTTACTCAAAATCATGACACCCCCCCCTGCCATCTCCATGCAATGGATACGTCCCATTAGCAGATGACGAGACAGATCATCTCCCAAAATAGCTCCCAGGGGGGCAGAGCCAGAGGCAGCCCATTGAATGGGAGCCCCACATTTCGTGCATTGCAGGTGCCACTCTGTGGGACAGACAGCAAATTACCGCCCCAGGGAGCATTTCTCAATAGACAACAATATTAACAGCACAGGGAGGACGGGTGGGAAGGGGCTTCTCCGAAGAACAAACCGACACAAAAAGGGCACATACAATAAATTTACACACACACAAAAAAAATAATATATATATATATATGTGGGGGAAAGTGCGTTTTTAAGGATATCTTTGGCAAGAATATATGCAGTTCTTTGTGCAGGAAGGAGGGGTGTGTTTGTGTGTGTGTGTGTGTGAGCGAGAGAGAGATACCATCCGGCTGCTGACAACGGCAGTGTGATTACAATGAAACATATGCTGGGCTTAACCCGCGCAAGCTCAAATCTCAAAAAGCATGACCGTGCTTTAAAAAAAAAAAAACAAAGAAAAAAGAACAGATAATTTTCTGTCCCTTTTTTAAGGAAAAAATATCAACACTAGGTCCCCGCCAGCCCCAGGACCTGGGCAATCTTCAGTGCCACTGACGGTCTCTCCCGGGTACAAAAAGGGTAGTTACACCCAAAAACGTAACTTAAAAATGGAGCTAAAAGGAAAAAAAAAAAAAGTGCCTTTAAAGGGAGCTGATAAACACCCGGCAACATCATTGGAAGGTGATTAGCTGTGTGTTAAAAAAATAATATAATCATCAGATAATTTTGTTAGTGTTTGAGATTTGGATACGGTCTAAATCTTCAGCTAGTGAGTTAGTGGGGAAGCCGTGAGTGGCTTGGGGCCCGAAGCAGGCGTGATGCTATTGGCAGGTATCTGCTGGGGTCAGCTTCTACGCAACATCTCTGGGTTGCTTAGATCTGTTTCATTTGTACTGGGAGAAAAAGAGGAATGGGATTTTCAAGCACCGGTTTCCAAGGCAGCAGATTAAAATAAAATTACACTATTATCATCTCTTTTCTTAGCAGTGAGAAACCAAGTCTGAAAAATAGAGGCTTTCAAAAATATATCTTTATATATCTATAAACACAGTGTTTTCTCTGATGGGTGAACGGCATGGAGAGGAGATTACGGGTGAGATTGTCTCATCTCGCTTGAATTTCGCAGAAGGAGGGAATCGCTTTTTGGAAATATCAAAAATTAAAAGGTCTCAGCATCTGTGAGGCCAGGGAGCCAGGGAGGGGGAAAGCTCCCCCCCAGGGTCCCCTGTCCCACCACCATCTCACAACCAACCCCTTGCTACCCATCCTTTCACACTCGCTTCAGTACATCAGCACAGCCTCCAGCCCTGGCAGCCCCCTCCGGCCACCCACGCCGCTCACTCCCCCACGAGCTCACACACACACACACACACACGCACACACATCGCTCACACACGCCGCCCCAACACACGGGGCCCCCGTCTCTTCCCCCATCTGTATTTTTCCTTGCTCTGGATTTTCTTTTAACGTGCAGGTGTTTCCCCAGGGCAGGGGAAGGGGAGGATATAATGGGGGAGATATGATGCGCAGAAAGCAATATGGCAAAAATAAATATTTTCAGAGTGTAAATTTAACCTTTTTTTTCCTCCTTAAAATTTCATTAGCTTACAGTATTTTGTCAGTATAGCTCACATATATATTATAGCTATCAAGGCAAGGGTGGTCCAAGGGAGACAAGCTCTCCGAGGGACTGCAGTGCTATGTTTCTAACTTTTGTCCCCAATAGACTATCTGGGCCACTTTGCACTGAAAACCTCTCCCAAAAAAGCTCTTGGGGCAATATTTGCAGCAGAGGGCTCAACAATGACCTCACAGCTCCAGCCAGACCATTGTCCCTGCCCCAAACCTGCACGTGACTGAAGCATCCTCTGCCCCCTCCCCGGCTCCTTGGGGCTGGGACCTCCCCACCTGCTGCCCCGCAACCATGATCTCTCTCCCTGCAGCAGCATGGAGGCCTTTCACCCCTCTCACTTCCTGGCTTGCCCTACTCACCTCCCTAAGAAATGGGAAAAGCTGACGGCACAGAAGTCACTGCAAAACTATGGTGCATTTGAGGGGCACGAGCCTCAAGCCAGAAGGCTTTTGGGGTACGCATGTGTCAACCAGGGTGGCTCTCAGAGGACCTGTTACCTCCCCACTGAGCCAAAGTTGCCCAGCCACTGCAGATCCTTCCCTTTTTTTTTTTCATTTTCTTCCTTTTCTTTTTTTAACGTGGCCTCCAAAACAAAAGGAGAAAAAAGCGCCTGAGCTACTTGTAGTCATTCGCCTTTCGTGCAACTTGAATGTCCATGCAATTTAAAAATCGCTTGCGTGTCTCCAAAGAGATAGACGGGGTAGCCACGGGTCTGCTGCTTCACACAGGGAACCCACCTGTGCCAGCATCCGCTATTATTATAATTATTATTATTATTACATTGTATTACTTTCCTTTCTGTTTTTTCTGTGTTAAGAGAATGTGACAGGCCGCAGAAGAAAACTGCCAAAGAGGACTAGTGATGGGAGGGAAAAGGGGAAGATGGGAGTGAAGGCAATTTTCTGCATCCTACAGGTTCCCAGGGAGTATCTGCCTTCCCCAGGTGGACGGCAGCAGGAGCCCCCATATCTCCTCGCAGGCTGGAGGGCACAACAATCCCTGGGGAGGTGGGGAAACGCTGTGAACCGCCTCTCTGGGTGGACTCACAGCGTCTCACCTGTGACTGATGTTGAGCTCCAGGTCAGCCAAGGAGGTCAGCCCATGGCAGAGCTCCCCAGGGAGAGTAAGGCTCAGGACCAAGTTCCCCCACATCCCCAGCAAGTTGCAAGGTAGTGAGCAGGTTTTGGGGGAAGCACAGGGACTGGTGAGGACTCTCCTCTGCAGCTGGACAAGTGAAGGTTTCTGAGAGATCTCCTCTGGTGTCCCATAGAGCCAGCCCACGTCATTACCTCCTATGGGTCATTACAAACACACAGCAGACATTTGCTGACGGAGCTGCTGGGACGGAGCTTCTTCCACAGTTTTGCCAGTTGGCTCTTTTTTTTTCCAGATGGAAGACACCAGTCATGGTCCCACACTCAGACCCAAATGGATGTCTCCACTCGGGCCGTGATGCTGAAAGCTGGAAACACACCTCTCACTGCCGCCTTTGCTGCGGTCACATTCCCTGTGATGGGACATGCATCCTGTCTGGCGTGACTTTGTGGATCTCTTATGTAGGTGCGTGGTTTTGGTTCTTCTACGTGTGTGTTTGGCTTGTGTTGAGTTTTTAGGGGTTTTGTTGGGGTTTTTTTGTTGTTTGCCGTTTTCCTCCAAAATTCCAACCCTTTTCCCCCCCCAATTCACTTCCCTCTCCCACAATGCACTTCCTCACACTCCTTCTCGGATCAGCTCCAAGTCCTTCTCCAAAATTCAAGAATCACCCGCAAGGACCACCTCATCTCTTCTGGCCGGACCCAAGCATGACCCTGGAGACAAAGTTGACGATGGCCGCAGCTGGCTGGTCTGGGTCCAGCTCAGCAAAGAGGTGGCAGACGTTGTCTGTGGTGCTCCCTTGCTTCCTGGCCACAAAGCCGAAGAGCCTAGGTGGGAAGAAGGCAAGAGGCTCATTAAGGTTTGTCAACATTGCCCCCGCAAGGAACACCACCACCCTCTTCCAGCATGATCTTGTCCCACTTCCCCTCTTCAACATTCACCTCTCACAACACCGATGCATACATCCCAAACCAGCCTGCATGAAAGCCCATCTCCTCTTCCCTTTGCTGCAGTTTCTTTGAAGGTCAGTTTCTTAATCATCTCTTGGCCAAACTCCCCTTACTCTGAACATCTCTGCCACACACCCACCCAACCTCAAGAAGAGACTTCCAGATGATCCCAGCATTTCCTTGGTTTGGGTGAGGACACTTGAAGCCAGAGCTGTGATGGGCTGACTATTGGGGTAAATCCTCTATGAGAGGAAGGCCTTGCAAGGACACAGGACACTGAGTGAGACCATCTGGTTATTTCTGTCTGTCTCTCTCTTGATGAATAAAATGTCCCCCTTTTTTTTTTTAATTAGAACGTGCAAACTCAAGTTATAAATACAGGGGGAACAGAATGTGAGACAGGCCCAAGCTACGGCATTTCTAATTGGGGAGGGGAAATATCCCAGCAGCTGGGCATCCTAATAAAAACCCCTTTGCTAACACAATGGCTAAAATTAGTGGGAACTGGCCCCTGTAAATGGGCTCAGCCAGCAGTTCTGTGCTCCCATGGGTCAGGACAGGAGGAAAGGGAAGAGATGACCGGTGGCTCATACACCATCAGCATAATCCCAGCTCTGCTCCATAAGCTGGTTCCCGCTGGCTCTGCTGGGAGAGTTTCCAGTAAGGTCAGTTCAGCAAGGGCCACGCCTGCTCTGACTAGGAATTTGGGGCTGAAAAATACTTCCAGAGTCCCCAGAACCATTGTCTCATGCTTGGGTGAAACACTTCTGCAGTGAGGAGCTGAGCCTGCCTCATCCCAGCCAAGAGGCTGCCCGGCATAGGGAATCTCCCAGCCAATGCCCAAACACGAGCGAGAGCTACTTCAACAGCAGCTGGGAGGAATCTCCTGGGAAGTACAGAAAGTACTTACTTGGCTGGGCCACTGCCATCAGTTTTAGTCCACCTGCAAGGACAAGAGAAGGTGTGAGGGGTGGTGCCTTCTGCCCCCCACAAAGAGACAGGGGAATGATGAGGGCCACTGCACCAATGCTGGAAGGCCAGCCTGGCTTTGCACAGGCTTGGTTTTATGGAAAAATGATGCACCTCTCCCTCAGCATGAAGGTAGTTGGAGACATCAAGAAGTCACCAGCAGCAGCTGGTGTTGCCCCACAGTATTGAAGGAGACCTTGCATCCCTGCCCTCCTCAAGAACAAGGGGGACAGAGGAAACAAAGACCCTGCTCCAAGCATCCCAGGAGCCTAGGGGAGTGAAAGGGGTAGGGGTCATGTGCTACCCCCAAGTTAGAGCACTCACTTTCGTTCCTGGGGGTCCAAGTCGCAGAAGGTGACGGTGTTGAGGGGGTAGTGTCGTCGGAAGAACAATCTGAAACACAAAGCAGGGAATGCCAGGGCCAGGGAGCCTCCATTCTGTCCCAGCACAGCCCAGCCCCACCAGCACAAGGGAGACTCCCACAGGTCTCCCACAGGATGAAGTCCAGCCCTGCCCATGACCAGGTTGATGCCACCCCAGGGATATCCATCACCAACACACTCCCTGAATCACAGCCCCACCAGCTTTTGGAGCCCAGAGACGTGGCCATGGAGACTTACTTCCTCTGGTTATCCGTTAAGGTGATGCCTTGTGCAGAGACTTTGAAGTGAACAATGGTAGCAGTGGGCGTGGGGTCAGCCACCAGTGTCTCAGCAACAGCCTTTGAGATGGCCTGGGGGCCTGTCAGTGACTCCATCTCCACTGAATTGATGAAGAGGACGTTGCAGGCTGGAAAGGGAGACAGCAGGCATAGGGTCAACCACTGCTCTGAGCCCCATTCACCCCACAGCAGCCCCTCCCTACTCACCTGCACCCTGTTTGAGGAGGTCTGTGGCCGAGCTGGTGGCTGATGCAGAGTCTTTCTTTTCTTCCATGGGATCTAGAAGACATGGGATGGTTAACGTTGCTCCCTGATGGGAAACCTACCACATCCCCGCAGGCCATGGGGACAGATGCAATACCTTCTGGTCCTGGCTCTTACCTCGGTCAGGAATGACCAGTTTGCAGGGCAGGGCCAAGGGCATGATGGAGTGCTGGTACACCAGAGCCGAGAGACAGCCTGGGGAGAGAGGGGAGATGATCAGCACAGGGCCAGGGACATCTGTTTCCCCAGCTAGGTCATCGTTGCTCCAGGTGGATGGGAACGGCTTTAAGGTAGGTTTCTGCACTAATGGTCCTAATGCCACATGTGGTAGTTCTTCTTGCTGAAACCACTATGCCCACAGAGGGCTCGGGGAGGGGGCTGAGATGCCAGGGCCATCTTAGGAACAATGAATAGGGCAGCCCCTGAGAGAACATTAGCCATAGGATAAATGGAACAAGGAGAGCCGGTGCCCTCCACCCTGACCAGCAGCATTTGTCCTGTATGTGTGTGCAGGAAACTATGTACCTATGCATGTAGGCACATTTGTGTGCTCTCATGAGTGTGCATGACCTTAGAGACTCCAAATGCCCACAGGATTCACCCAAGCACAGAAGGCTGTTACAGGCTCTCCCAGACACCCAACAGTTCTGCTTTGATAGTCCGGTAAAGGCAAGGCTCTCCCACCCAACCCCATATGTGGGAAGCACCCTGGGAGCACTTACCAAAATTAGGCTCGTTGGGACACCCTTTTAGTTTCACACCCCGGGGGCTGGTCTCGATGAGGAAGTGCCTCACCAGCTCGTTGGTCATGTCTCCTGGGAAGAGATAGGATGTTCTCACACTAGAGCCACCCTCCTCCTCCCCCATTACTATGCAGTCCCATTGGGAAACCAGCGTCCCAACTCAAGGGAGGGGTCCCTACCCCTACACACACCCTCCCCAAATCTGGACCTTTACACAGCATCAGCCCCAAGACAAGTTTCCCCAGTGTTGGTGAGCTGGAGAGGCTCATACCTCATACCAAAGCCCAAGATGCAGGTGCCCCTGAGCCCTCCACAGCTCAAGGTAGAGAGTGTATGGTGCTTCCCTGCACCCTGGGAGAGAGGGATCCTGCCACATCAGCACATACCCAAGGGCACGACTGGCTCAGCAGACCTGGCTGCCCGCTCACCCCAGCTGAACAATGGAAAGAAAGCATCTTGGCGTGGGAAGGAGAAGGGCACACAATACCTTTCTTGTTCTGCTGCATGACCGTGGGAGGCGGAGAAGCTACTTTCATGGCGAGGCCGTAGGCTCCCCGGAAAGAGTGGCTGTCTCGGATGATGAAAGCCCCTGGCTCCCTGTCCTTCAGCAGTGCAATGGCTGCAGGACAGAATGGCACAGCTCAGAGATGGTATGGTGAGAACCAACGCACCCTCAGAAACCAGTAGCTGTGGGTTGGGATGGGGCCCCCCCCGCTCCACAGCCTCACAGCTCGGCACTGCAATGTTACCATGCCCCTGCACATCTGGATGGGGGTCTGGAGTGGGTCTGTGGCCAGGCACAGGCTCCCCCCAACCCCCACTGCCCTTGCATGGGCTTCTCAGAGCACCAACTCCCACCCTGCCTAGCTCTGAGCAACCAAGTACTGGAGATCAAGCAGAAACCAAGGGACCAAATGCTGAGACCTTGACCCTGAGGGCATCCTGCCCCCTCCTTGTTCTCTTCACTTATTTTAGCCGTGACTCCAAGACCCCTCTGAGCTCTGTCAACTCAAGACCTGGCTGGTTTGCATCCCAAATTGCATAGCTCCACTGCACACTGCGGGGACTGGTGCTCCTCCACCAAGAGGAAGGTTTGAGGAGCCCACATCATGCAAACCTGCAGCTGAACTGGGCTTCATCTGCAATAGTCTGAGCATCCATAATACACCTTCATTCTCAATCCAGCCCCTAAAGGAAATCTTTGGTAATCCCTATGATACCAGATATAGCCCAACTCCCAACCCTGTGTCATCTACCTACCCTGCTCCCTGGAGATGTCTGGTTTGTACCAGTACTTGGAAGTGTCCTGCACAAACTTGACATTGGCACGAGTCTCAGGGCTGATGTCTGCAAGAAAGGGAAAAAAAACGCAAGGGAAAAGTTAAAAGACACTGTATCTGAAACTCTACATGTGCCTAAAGTGTCAATACCTCCACCTCCTTTCAGCTTGGGAACACATTGCACTAACCTCAGCTCAATCCTCCATACCCAGACAGGCTGATCAACATCTGCAGCTTATGGGGCTGCTAGGCACCTAAAGCTAAATCCAAGCATAAGGGCCCTCGAAGGGCTGTGTCGGATGAGCCTCTCTGGCACACAGCCAGAGACAAAGTGGGAAGTCATCATTTAAAAGGAAGCTGGCCAGGTGAAATAGAAGATGTTGGAGGAAAGAGGTATGTCCAGAGGGTGGTGGGGAGATCCTCTGACTTCAAAGGACCTTCACTGCTCTCTGATGTTTAAGATTTGGGCCAAAGATCATAAAAATAAATTTCTTCCTTTATTTTTGCTCCATGCAGAGGAAGTGGATAGGTCGACCTACCCTGGGCAAAACAGCCCCAGGTCCATCCTGACCACACCTCGCTCAGTGCCCATCAGTGGCACAGCTCCCAGAGGGAGTTGGTGCTCAGGCCATGAAGCTGTCATTCACTAAGGCAACATTTCCAACCATCTGCTTTCCAAAAACCACCAAGCAAACAACCCAAAGGGCTGGATAGCATTTCTGCTGGAGACGTTATCAACCCTCAGCTATCTGGTCATCTTCAGAGAGGCGGGGGGCCTGCTTCCCTCTCCAGGTCACTCATTAATTGTTACAGTTTTTAATTGCTCATGCTTCCCCGCTGGGAAAGATCCCTGGCCATAGGAGTCACAAGGCAGGACAGGTGCCAATGTATCCACAAAGGGCTGCCTGCTCAGCAGTGAAATGGGCCCAGCAGTCGGAGCCACTGCTGCCCAAAGCTTTATTCTCCTGGTCCTATCAGCCTGATCTTGGCGTCAACAAGGTGTCCTGTAATGGGAGCTAGCAAAGGTGTTCCAGGCACAGTGGCACCTGGGGCACTGCACATCATTTGAAATGAGGAGGCAGCGCTGCAGCGAGGTCTCAGTGGGGTAAAGGCCACCAGGGACGGGGCCAAGAGGTCAGTGCACCCCCACGTCAGAGAAAAGTCGCCTCCAGAAGCTTTGATCTCAACATACACATCTCTGGGCACTGTTTACACCAGCAATGCCGGTCGGTGTTTTTCCTGTTTGGATTTGTCAGAAAGCACAGGAAATGTCCCAAGCCCCAGCGGTGCCGGTGGTTTGCGGACGGACAGGAGGGGTAAATCAGGACATGGCTGAAATCCCTTTCCTGCTGGCGGGAAGGAGGAGGAGGGGAGAGCCTTGGGCACGATGGGGGGATGCAGGGACCTCTGAGGGCATCTCATACCTGGCATGGAGAACTTGGAGAAGTCCGGCAGAGTGTGGGAGAAGGCGACGGCACTCCCACCACTGGGGCTGGACATGCCACTGGAGAGGGGTGAGGACACCTTGCCATTGACAGTGGCATAGTTGGGGAGGCTGTGGGAGCGGTCCCCGGCTGACATCCGCCGCTTCTCAGGCAGCGCAGGCTGCGACGTGGGGCTGCCCTGGCGGTAGGCAGCCGAGTCCGGGGAGGAGGAGTGTGGAGTGCTCGTGCCAGGGTAGTACGCCGGAGAGACAGGGAAGGACGGCGTGGAGGGAGGCTGGTAGCCGGACGAGCTGCTCTGCCGAGACAACGTCAGGTGCCTCTCCTCTGGGCTGGAGTAGCCATACAGGGGGCTGCCAGGGGAGGTGGCTGGCGCAGCTTGATGCCTGGCCAGGCTGGGGCTCCCCGGTGGGGCCACCAGGTTGCCATGGGCTGCAACAGCATGTCTGCCCAGCCCAGGGCTGCCAGGAGCTCCGCTCACGCTGGGGTTGATGGCTCTTCGCCCAAAGCCGGGGCTGGGCGGTGTATTCGTAGCCACTGTCCGGTGCAAGGTGCGAGGGCTCCCTGGCAGGGCAGGGACCCCCACCACATTAACCTGTGGCTGCGGCCGAGCTTGGGGTTCCAGCTGGACGCCGGCTCTGCCATCGGGGTAGTCGGGGCTGCTGTATGTCGAGCCTGGGACCCCACCTTGGACCATTGCAAAGGAAGATGGAGACGAGTTTTGGTAGCTGCTGTGAGCAGAGGGCATCTGTGAGCCAACAGGCGACCGGTACACGGGCTCAACCGAGGTGTGGGGAGGTGTAACCGTGCCGTGGGGGCTGCCCTCTGATGGGTAGCTGCGGAGGGAGGCCCTGGGAAGAGATGAAGAAAAGGAGTATTCAGCTACACTGCTCATTCCTGCTGCTGGCTGGTGCACAGGGAAACTGAGGCACAGAGCAAGTCAGCTGCTCGGTTCTTCAGAGGTGAAACAGAGGGGTGGGTCCTGCCATAAAAGCAACTAGAAGCAGCCTTAGTTCTACCATGCATCCCTATTCCATCTCAAAATATGACTTTCTGGGAGACAGAGTCTTTTTGCAGCTCTGCTGCCAGCAAAACGCCTGATTCATTCTGCCCTGCTAGACTTGGCAGGCTGGGCAGGTGCAGAACACCCTGTGGGCAGGGTGAACAGGGGCCAGGGACAATGGTTCTATCTCACCACAGAGCACCAATGCTAAGCCTAACCCAGGGTTAGGGGCCCCATCTCTCCTCCCACCCCAGGGACCAGGTTCCCAGTGACCAGCAGTGACCCAGACTTCTGTTTTCATGGCACTGAGGTGAACGGTTAGACAGGGTCCCCAAATCCTGTGTGGAGAGATGAGGGTCCTTGCAAAGGCAGTTTCAGTGTAGGAGGAAGCACCATCCCTAGAGGTGTTCAAGAAACAGATGGACGTAGCACTTAGCGCTCTGGTTTAGTTGGCTTGGTGGTGTTTGGTTGGAGGTCTTTTCCAACCTTAATGATTCTGTGATTCTGTGAGTTTAAGCCTACCACCAGGCAGAGTTCAGCCCCGCACCACAAGTCCTTGTGACCTGTACCCACTGCCTTACCCGTCCACGCTGTGAATGGGGCTGCTGGTGGAGACGGGGCTGGGGGCAATGAAGGAGTTGGACAGGGTGCCATTCCTGGTGGGCACCTCTGGGCCCCCGGGCTGGGCAGCTGGCAGGGTCCCTCCCCTGCCCGTCGTGGCTGTGCGGGCCACCGACTCGACATAGCTCCTGGGCTCTGTGGAAAAAGAGAAGCAGAAACAGATGAGCCCGCAGCTTGGATGGGAAGGGGGCCACACCCTGCCCAGTATCCACATTTCACACCAGTGAAGGTACTTGAGCTGAGCTCCTCTAGCTGAACATTTCCCTTGTATCTCTTCCACCGAGGGTTTTGCAAAAACATATCTGGCTCATCTGGACTTTTAAAATGCTTCAAGAATGCTGAAGACCTAGCCAGGGCATTCAGAAGGGGGTCATACCTTCCCCCTTCCCTGAGGGGACCAGAGCACATGATCCCTTCCGATGCCACAGTCCCTCCACCCTGCTCTGAGTCAGCGTCCCTCCCACCCAGGATGCCACACAGAACACGTCCTGCTCCCTGCTCATCCACAGCCCCTAAAAATAGAGCCGGTGACTCTGCCCAGACTGCGCTGACTCACACGGGACTGATGACGATACCCTGTGGTCCCTGCCCTCTGTGGCCCACCTCTGCCAGCCATCCCCAACAGCAGACCATAGGGCAACTCCAGCTATTTCCACTGCAGCATCCAACACTCTCACTCCCAGCCCAGCTTGAAACCAGAGCCCATGAGCACTACCAAGAAAAGCAATTTTCCTTTGGAGCTGCCAAGCTGTCCCGTGCCAGGAGCAGCAGGCTGGGCTGGCCATTACCGGCCATGGCAGATGCCAGACCCAGCTCTCTCTCATACCTTTCCCCCTGCCTCCTGCTCCATCCAGGCTGATCCCCACCCCTATGACAGCCCCCACAGCCTCTAGGCCCCCCCAAAACCTGCACCAGAGGAAAGGGCCACAGCTTCAGCCCCACTTCCCCATGCCCTGCAGCCATGTCACACCTCAGCTGGAAAATACATGCCCTATGCAAGACCCACTGGCATCAAATGCTAAGGGCCAGGCAACCTTGTAGGTCCCTGGCTCCAGGGACTCCAGGCTGACCATGCCTAAGCAGCTCCGCAGTCATAATTAGCATGACAAACATTATTATTATTAGTCATAACAGCCGGGCTCTGGCTAAGCCTTCAGCAAGCAGGCCTGCTCACAGCCAGCCACACCAATGCACAGCTCCACATTCAGTGCTGGAGCAGGAGCACAGGCGTGTAAGGAAAAAGACTGTCATGGGTCCCCCTCCTTCCCCCGCAGCATCTCCATGCCCCATCTGTCTCTGCACAGGGGAGGAGGAGTCCACCCCTCAGGGTGATCTCCCTGCCCAGCCCTGCTCAACCACCTCAGGAAAGATCTGAGCCAAAACCAGATGACGGACCCCAACACAGGCTGGGTACCAGCATCCAAGGCAGGACATCCTGAGTGACAGGGATGAGGCACTGCCCAGGAGGACGCCCAGAGCAGCTGCAAGGAATTCATCACAGCTTAGGTAATTAAATTAATTTCACAGCTACTCACTTTTCCCCTCCCCTGCTCCCCAGCCCAGAATAAAATTAGCCAGACAGTACATATGAGTCAGTCTGCAAGAGGTTAAGACCAAAGGCCTGTGAAAATGCCATCCCCTCCTGAAAAGGTGGGGGCTGAAGCAGGCAGGAACAGGGGCCTCGGAGAGGGGGCACAGCGTAGGTGTGCCACAGTGAGGTGTGTGACCACGGGCACACGCTCCAGACATTTGGTTCAATAGGGGGAAAAAGTAGGAAAAATAAAGCTAGGAAGTTTCAGGCAGGATTTTTTTAGGTTGAAAAATCCGATCTTGCCTCCTTTGTATTTTCTTGGAGACGGGAAGACAGATGGGAGAATAGAGAAGCTGTGAGTCACCAGAGAGGTGGGCATTTGTTCGGGAATCCCAAATCCGAGCAGGGCTGTGCTCTGGCCAGAAATCCCCAGCGCTGAATCTGTGCCAGTCTGTTTTAAAGCCTCCTCAGAGGTGGCAGCCAGGTCCCAAGCTCCCATGCTGCCAGAGCATCACCCAGCCCCATGCACAGCCCAGCCATGAAGGCTGGGATCTGCTGAGCAGAGCACAGAGGGGGAGAGATCCTCCTGGAGTGTGTAGCTGGGAGCAGAGGATCCTAAGCCAGAGCTTTGTTAAGCCAAAACACCAGTCCCTTCTCAGAACTGTAGATTCAACCCCCAAAATACATCATTTTATAAGAGAATGAAGCAGGGCAAGAGGCTCATGGTGGCCACTCAACCTGGGCAGTGCAGGGTCATTGGGCATCCTTGCTTGGGAGTCAACCACCATGCAAGGGAACAGAGAAGCAGCACAGCTTGAGCTTCTGAGGGTTTGGTAGGAAGGAGAGGAGAGACAATGTTTACGTCTCCATAGGCTTAAAGCTAGACAGATATGGTACAGTCTGGGGGAACTCAGGAAGGAAAAGCCTGGTTTTATGCCAGCTTTTGTTCCTTTAAAGTATCCCAGAAGCCATCACCTAAAAATCAATTCTGAAAGTAGAACTGTTTTTTCAAGCAAACACTTTCTCCAGTACCATGCAATGTTCAGGTTTGAGTTCTGTGCATTTTGAGGAACTTCCGAGGAGAAATGCTGACAGCTTCACAGGAAGGACCTCACTCACCAAGAAGAGACCTCAAAACCCATTCTTAACATTCAGTTCCTCATCTCAGCCCTGAGGGCCCAAAAATTCATTAAAGAAGAAAGCAAACCCACACAAAAACTGTTATCTAGCACGCAGCACTCTGGGGAATCACAGCCGCTCCCAAAGCCTCCATCCCCGGAGTCATGCCACCCCACAGCCCACAGTGCCTCCTGCACCAGCACAGCCACTTCTGAGTTGACACCCCAGCTCAGCCCCATCCTTGGCATGCCCAAAGAGGTGTAGTCTGGAGACAGGAGAGGTGGGGGCAATTTGGGCAGCTGCCTGGTCAGTAGAAGATGTGCACCAGCTGCTGGTGCTGTGCTGCTGCCCAGTCAAGCTGAGCCAGCAACACACTGGTGGCCTCTGCGCCTGCTGACCTTTTGTGCTGCACTTTGGTTTATTTTCACTCTGAACAGCAGCAGCAAAGCCAAAAGGGGAGGGCAGGAGACTAAAACTGGGGCTGCTGCTCCCAGCACCACACCAGGCTCATCCAAAGCTGATTGCAACATGCCAGCATCCCCAGCGTGCCACTGGTAAGGATGCTTCACACTGACAAAGAGCTCTCAGTCCCCATGGATGATTGCCAACGTGACAGACCTCCAGGTCCAACTTGGACACTGGCAAATCCTACCATGATACAAGGCATGATGTGCCCCTCCTCAAAAGAGAGCTGGACAGACAAGACTCAGGCTCTTACATCCCTGAAGGACAGTGCAAGGGAAGGCTGCTGGCACAGACACCAGAGGCTGCTCTGCATGACAGTCCCAAGAGTGAGGCTGAGTGAGGGAGAGATAGAGAAAGAAAAGCCTTTCTTACCTTCTTCAGAGTCACCGCCCGCTTCCCCTTCTAGCTCTGACAGACGGAGGGGCAGAGGTGTGATGGGAGCAGGAAGAGAAGGAAGAAGGGAGGTGCAAGACAGAAAGAGAAATCAGAGTTAAGCAGCTTTGCGTTGCTCAGGCAGAGGCACACAGAACACAGAGGAGAGCCCTACACCTTCCCAACACTGTGCTCCAAACTGGATCCTAGGCCCCAGACACTGCCATGGTTCACTTCAGCAGATGATGTCCAAAACCCAGGGGCTTGGCTTCAGATGGGGAAGAGGGAACAGTGCAGCAGAGAGCAACCAAAGGGCTGCTCCAAGAAGCCCAGCAAGCACCAAAAAAAGCATCAGGTTGCCCTTGAGGGCAGACCAAGAAGGGTCTTGCTGGGTGGGTTCAAACAAGCTGTGACCCACAGGCTCAGATGGGTTTAGGGAGGTTACACTCAGACCTGAGATGGTTCAGGAAGAGGCCCCTGTGCTGGGGAGCAGCAAGGCCTGGCTTGGCAGGCTACTCCAGGACACGTCCTCAGGACAGCATGGCCTTTGCACCCAAGGACTGATCTCCAGGATGGAAAGAGTTCTGAATACTGTTCTAGCTGACAGACTCAGCTCCCAGAGAGCAAACTGTCTCCAGCTGTGCTAGAGAGGAGAAGGAATGGATGGGGTGACAGAGGGAAGAAATGGGGCTGGGCAGGAAACAGAACAAAATTTTCTTTCACCACTGAACCCTTCTGTGCTCAGCTCCCCAGGGCAACACCAACATCTCCCACCCTTACACAGTTCCAGAGTCCCCTCAAAAAGTGACAAGGATCCCCACAGTCACCTGGCCCCAAAAGGGAGGCAGAAGTGCCTTCTCCAGAGAGCAGACCCTTCCAGGGGCACCCTCACAGATGGCCCTCCAAAAAAACTGTTTGCACTCACTTGCCCACACTCACCTCCCACTGGATGTAGAAGGATCTCAGCTGGGTTGTGGGGTTTCAGCCCCAGTGCTGAGAGTGGGGTCTTGGCCAGGCCAGGGGGCGAACGCACTGTAGGTACAGTGGACACAAGAATGTTAGTGGAGGCGTGGGAAGTGAAGCTTCAGAAAGGCTGGAGCTGCCCATGGGTTCAGAGCCCCATAACCCATCCCACCCACTGGCTGCAAAGAAGAGTAGATGCCCTTGTATGAAGCAAGACCCTGGGGATGGACACCAAACCCCCCTCTCCATTTTGGACAGGACACAAGGTGGGAAGCAACTGGGAATAAGCACTCTGCCCCATCACAAGGCTGACAGGATGGAGAAAGGGGGCAATTCCCACGAGCAGAGGCCCAGACACCACCTCCCAGCACTATCCCCACAAAGGCATGAAGCCTCTTTCAGTCCCCCTGTGTAAGCAGCCATCCCCCAACCCCAGCTCTCCCACACCTGAACTCCTCTCTGCCAATTCCCACATCTGGCTGAGCTGCAACCCAGTTGTCCTGGAGCAGCTCATCAGCCCCATGAAAGGGCCAGAAGGATTGCCAAAAGAACCCTGCCCTCCAGGCCAGCTCAGTGAGTGGATGAGGATGTACACACAGAGGGGTGGCAACGTACACGTGAGGTCTGCACCCCTGTGCGCATACATACATACCAGGAGGGGCTGCACATGTATGTATGGCTATGGTATGGATGGCAGTGGGGTTTCACACGGCAGGGCAGACCTCCCCAGGCAGATTGCACCTCCTCTCCCCTCCTACCTCCTGGGTTTGCACCATATCCCTGATGCTGCATTTTCCCACATGGGGGGAAACCTCAGGGCATCATCTTCAACAGGAGGGACCAAAGGGCATGAGCCTCCAGCAGTGTTTGAACATCCCCGACTGGTGGCACAGGTCTGGGGCCTGTGGTGAGGCTGGGAGGCAGTGGGTGGTGGGAGCTCCAGGGAAAGCCAGATCCTCGCCCTGTGGCCAAGTCCCCCCAGCAGCCTGGGGCTGGAGCAGCCGAGCAGCTAAGTCCCTGGGAAACCAAGATGGCAGCACCTTCCCAGTGGGTGTCTGATTTCCTAAATCCAGCTGACTGCAAGCCTCAGTGTTGGCTCACACCTCAGCTGGATGATGAGCAGCTGGGTCCTCCCAGGGCCAGGAATTCTCCCAGGACCACTATCCACCCATGGAGGGGAATTGCTCCTGTATCCCCCAGGGGCACTTTGACAACACCCAAAAGCTGCAAGTTCAAGTTTCCCAGGCTTCCCTAGCTGGCGCTGGTTAAGCAGCACTGCCTCGGAGCCATGACCCCAGCCAGGCTGTTCCTGTCACCCCTGCAAGTGACTCATCCTCCAAAGCCACTGTCCCACTGCCAAAGGAGCTGCTGCTGCCCCAAGGCCGAGTTCTCAGTCCCCAGGAACAACAGGGCCATTTCCGAGCTGCCAAGAATCCCGGGGACACTCCCACACTTCACTCACTGCATCCCATAAGACAGGACTCAAACAACAGAGGGCTGCAGGGAAGGAAGGGCAACAGTGCAGAAGAAAACAGCTCCAGGCCTCATGGGCTCACCTATGGGGGGCAGGTGGCTCCAATTGCAACCAGGACATGGCATCAGAGGGGGCTGTGCTCAGTCCAAGCATCCCCAGCCCTAGAACACCCCTCAGTCCTCAGCCTACAAAAGCATTTTAAAGGGGATGGAGGGGGCTGCCATCTTTTTAATGGTTTCCCAGCTGACTGGCTGCTCCACTGCACTGGCCCAGCCTGTGTCGTGCTGTGCCAACGTGCAGCTGCTCATCAGGGTTCGTCATTCAAGCTGGTCACACAAACCCAGTCCACACAAACCCACCACAACTGCAGTCAGGGTTAGTCATAAAGAAGGGATAACGCAGAGACAAGCTGCATGCAAAGGACATGCATCCTAGCCTTTTTCCCCCTACTGCCCTTGGAACAGCAAGCAAAAAGTGGTATGGTGTGTGAGTCTGCCCTCCTATCAACATTCAGTCCCTCCTGCTTCCCTCCCACTCGCCTGCTACCATGGTCTTGCTTCCCTTCTTGCCATGCCATCAGGAAAGATGGGGAGATGCAGGACCAGAATGGAGTGAAAGCATGCCCCTCTCCTCATTCCACCTTGAGATCCCATCCAAAAACACCCCAGTGAGTGGAGAGTAGAAAAACGCAAATAGGAGCGTGCAAAGCATGAGATGCTGAAGGAAGTGGGATGCTGACAGCAGCATGGAGTAATGGGATGTGGAGGAGAGAGGAGGATGGAGAGGGGGAGCGGTTAACATGGCGGTGGGTGTCTGGAGCCTGGAGCTGTCTGACTCTTGGCAAATTTCTGGCTTGCCCAGAGCAACCCACCAAGCCCCGCTGCTCCCGGAGCCACGGCACTTACAGGTGTTGGAGTAAGGGGTTTGTGGTGAGACAGGGAAGGCTGGGGTGGGGGGAGAAATCTCACCGCCGCTGGAGGGTGGGCTGGTGGGGGAGGCACCCTCCATCTCTTCGAAGGCTTCCTTGTAGCTGTGAAGGTGAGGCTGGGGAGAGCAGGAGAAAGGGTCAGTCCTGTCCCTATGATGGGCTCCCCGAGGAGGGGGCAGAGGGTGCAAAGGGAAGGGTTTCACCTCCTCCCTGCTAGCCACCACCACCATTACCACAAACACCATTACTGATCTCCAACTCTACGGATGGTGTGAATGCTGACCAAGCCTTTCGCCTCCCTGGAGTCATCTGCCCCCAGACAGCCAACCTCCCCACCCCAGCACTCCCCTACCCCAGCACACCTCTTTGGGCCTCCCTCCAGGGTTGGCTGCGATGGTGCTGACCACCTCAGGCGAGAGGACAGTGGGGCTGCGGGGCGAGCTGGGCTCTGGCGAGCTCTTCTCATAGTGACTGTCACTGGGGGTCCGCTTGCAGGCAGGGACAGTGCTCTCCTCCGCAGGCTTCTCCCGGGGCTGCACCCCTGCAGGGCAAGCACAGGGTTGGAGATGGGTGAGGAGCTGCCAGCTGAGATGGGGACCAGCAGGAGATGCTCCAGAGCTGATCTGAGAGATCTTCCCAGGGCTGTGTGCTGCAGAAGGGACTCTGCCCAGCAGAGATAGCAGCTTCAGCACTCACCTGCACCTAACCCTCAGACCAGCACGACCAGATATGAGCTAGAGCAGACACACCCTACAGCAGTGGCCCCAGACCAGATCAGAAAGCAAGACAGGATTGTGCTAGTGGCTAAACTGCTGCACTAGCCCTCCCAAGCACAAATAGACTCAGGGACAACAACCTCCAGCAGTGGGTGCAAGGTGCAAGAGTACCTTGACAATAGCCTAGAGAACCCAGCCCTGCAGAGCTGGGGAGCAACAGGACCTCCTGACAGCATCACTCTGGGAAAGGACTGAATCCCCCAGCACCAGGACAGCTGTATTCAGATGCATCCCTGCTCCCAAAGGCAGATGTGGCTTCAACCACAGCAGCAGAAAAAGCCTGGGTATTGAGTCCTCAAGGCAGAGGGAACACTGGGTCAAGAAGAAAGAACCCAACAGAGGCATGGTGCAGGAACCCCAACAAACTACTTCTGATCTCCTGTCTCCAGTGCAAAGCCTTTCTAACAGAGGAGATCAGCATCTCCTCTCCGTCCACCCGCAGATCTCCTTCCCCAGACCCCAGCAGTATGAGCCACCTGTGCCTGCAGCCTGGGAGGAAGAACAGAGCGAGCAAGTCATCACAGGACAATGGGTTTCTTGAGCTGTGGGGTCTGGTAGATCCCCATTGGCTGGAGTAAAGCCCATGAACAGGGAAAAAGTTGGCACAGGGCAGGGGTTTCAACTCTCTCAGCACCTGACAGGGCCCAAACACACTCCCTACTCAATCTCAACTGATGAAGAGGTTAATCAGGGCTCATGGACAAAGGTGCCGGGTTCAGTGCACAAGAATGCCACAGAGCATCACAGGCACAGCTCAGAGCTCTGTGGGACTCCTGCTCCTCCCTGGAACTCACTCGTCCCCACTAACAGAGGTGACAGCACTGTCCATCCACCTTTCCCGCAGAGCCAGAAAGCACTCACATTCTCCTTGATCAGCACATTAGGGAAGAAAAAAAAGAGAAAAAGGAGAAAAAAAGAAAGAGAGAGGCCAGCATCATGCTTCAGGAAATGCACTTTTCAAACACCAACTCCTTTCCCACGGGCTGCCGGAGGAAAACCAGCCATCAGCTGCTTCCCCTCGCTCCCGGGGGTTCCACACAGGGCCCACGCCTCACGCCCGCTGACCTCCCCTCTTTACCGCTCGGCACCCTCACCAGAGCTTTCCTGGCCCTGGGGAAATGGCTGCAAGTGGGGAAAGGGCTGGGAGCGCGGGAGGGAAGGAGGTGGCCTGGGTGCATTTCTAAATAATCAGCCCAGTGAATGGCAACAACAATAAAATCACAGCTCGGGGGGAGAGGAGGCCAGGCCGCGAGGCGGGGGACGCGAGCCAACGGGGCTGGCTCCAGTCGCGGAGGCGGCCTGGAAAATTCCACTAAGAGCAGCTTTGAAACACAACTCCCGATCCCTTCTGCAGGTGCTCACAGGCATGGGGCACGGCCATTAAAAAGATCCAGGGAGGGAACAAGGGGACAGAGAGGGTCCCTGGGAAGCTGCCTTGCAGGCATTGGCAGCACTGTATAGGGACACCCTATATCTTTTGTCCTGCTCTCCACTGTACAGGAGTGAAGCCCAGAGTTCTGAGCATAGGGAGAAACAAGATGTGGGGGAACAACAAAGCAACCTCTTATATTTTCTTTTTTCCCTTCCACTTTGTGCACTGTGGGTTCTCCTGTACACTCAGCCCATCCCAAAATGAGCTGCAGGGCCTAAGCACTTCAGAGAGGCAGGGACTGGCTCCTCAAGCTGTGCATAGCTGCCTTGCTTTGCATTTTCCATTTGGGAAGCCCTAACAGCAGGCTGCCGGAGCCTGGCTATCAGTGCACTTTACACATCTACAGCGTGGGTCTCCCTGCTCCATCCCCAGGGCTGTGTGTCATGTAGCAGCAGGGTGCTGAATCTGGCCTATTGGGACACTGAGGAGCTCACCAAGCTTTGGCTGCTCCACTCCCCAGACATGGAAAGCAGCCGGGGCCACAGGGAGGGGAGGGAGGAGAGGGGAAAAAAGGGACTCATTGTTCAGGAGCGGAGAGTGGGAAACTTCACAGGCCGCCCGGAGCAAAGCCTGGAGGAAACCCAGGCTCTGAGCATGGCTCCCCCAACCCCCTGGGTGATTTATGGGCTGGAAACTATGCTTGAAAAACAAACTCTACTTTCCCTCACTCGCTGTGCCCCCTCAGCAGACATGCAGCCTCCCTTAGCCATGGTACTGTCACTGTCTCAAGGATGCCCTCGCCAGCTGTAGGATATGAGATTCCCGTTCACAAAGGGGGAGCAGCAGCCTGCACCCCACTCCTCACCCTCACACCCACCACCTGCTGGTCTGTCACCCCTTCTGCTGCTCATTTAAGTCCTTAATTTGGTACCAACCCACTGCTCTTGGACTCAGTACAGCTCTAGGGCTGGTGAAGGGCAGGAGCACAACAGCAAGGGAAGGAGGATGGCAAACCCATGTCATTTTGCAGCTAGGAAGCCAGGTTCCTAGGCAAAATCAGGAGGCAGCTGCTTTTGGGGCATGAGATGCTGGAACTACTTCAAGTACTTCAACTACTTCAAGCAAGAGCCAGCCACCCCTACAGTGGACAAGAAAGGGCAAAGCCTTCAAGATGTGGCACTGAGCAGTTAAAGCCAGATGGGGACACACAGCACCCAGGGGAAAGAAATGCAAACTTGTTCCCTGCCTCCATGAGGAACAGAAGTTGCCCTGTACTGCTCCCTGCCAGAGCCCAACTCACCCCATCCTGCCAGACACAGACACGTTTACCACTCCCCACCTCCCAGCCTGATCACCCCACATGAGCACAACAAAATAACTTACTCTGCACTGAGGACTGGGAGGGTTCAAACCTCTTTGGTCCTCCTGGGTAGAAACGCAAGGTGCCAGTGGAGAGACAAAGGTCACACAGAAAGCTGGTGACTCCCCACCCCACTCTCTGCCCCCAGCCCAATGCCATTTTCCTCCTCCTGCTTGCCCTGGGACAAGTGGGTGCAAACAAGCACCAAGCAGGTTCCCAGCACTCATCACCCAGGGCAGACCAGGAGGTGAGAAGTGGTCAGGGCAAAGCTTGGAGGGGTTGGAGGAAGGGTCCAGATCTGGCCCAGAAATGAAAACGTCACTAGCGAGCAGTGCCAGGCTTGGATTAGATGCAAAAGCCAGGCAGGGGAGCCTGTACCCAGGGTCAGGGGCTACTCCATCACTGAAGGAGGTCCAGGGGAGCCCTGACCATCACTCTGCTAAGAAAGGGGACCAATCCTGCATGGGGAGGGTCTCCTGAACCTCCCTCCATCCCACATCCATGCAACACACAGAGCACTCAGCATGCGGGGATAGAAAAGTAAAGAGGGTTGAGGGGGAAAGAGAAATGAGGGGGAAGGAGAGAGAGAGAACACAGGTAAAGGAAGGAGAGATGAGAGGGAAGAATGCAGGAGAGGGAAGGAGAATGATGGACGGGGAAGGCTGAAGGACAAGGAAGGAGGTGGAATGAACAAACCAGAGAAAGACCGTTGCTGGTTCAGAGGAGGACGGGGGACTTTGATGCTCTTGTTGAGTTCCCTGAGCTTGGCGTTGTACTCTGCCAGCATACCAGGACAGGGAGTGCAAGGAGGGTGGGAGATCACAGAGGACAGACACAATCCCCCAAGGAGAGAGAAAGGGGCAGACAGGACAAATGTCACGAGATACGATAGGGAGAGAGAGGGAAAGAGAGAAAAGAAGAGAAAATATTAGATGGGCTCCAACAGATGAGTCTGGGGTCACGTGGGGTCTGAGGGAGCTCAGTCCCTGCTTGGAGATGGTTTTCCATTGCTTGACTCCAGGCACCATGTAAACTCATATGAAAAATCAGTGGTGGTTCCCAGCCACCTTGAGCAACATCACAAATGCCCCATCACCATTTCCTTGGGGATGGCACCGTGCAGGTCCCCTCCATCATGGGATGCTCAGGGCTGGGACATGAAGAGATGACCCCAAATGCCTCACTGGGAGATGAAGGTGACTTGAAAGATGACAGGACCACCTCCTTTCTGCGAGGAGATGCTGGGCACGCCAGCACTGCCCTTTGCCATCTCTTCCCCTTCATCATCAGCGGGAAGCGGGAATGGGAGCGTTCCCCCCTCAAGAACGGAGGAGGTGTGAGATGCTCCTCATCTCTGCACTAGGACAGGCAGGCAATTTATAGCAGCAGGGAATGTAAACAAACCCGTCCGTGCCCCACTGTCCCTGTCGGCCAACCCCTCCCAACACAGGCTTCAGGACACCTCGTTCCCGCCAGAGGTCAGGCCACCCGCCTGCGCTGTCCCCACCTCAGCACAGACGGCCCAGCTCCAGCAGAGACAGGTGGCCACAGGCTTGGGACCATCCCACAGATGCCTCTCTCCTCCTTGGGAAGCCCAGTGGCTGCAGAAGGATAACAGTGATCCCAGCCCAGCCCTGAGGCCCTAACCCCAGGGTTGGGGAGGTGGATTTTTTTTTGGGTAGACACCATCAAGCATCCTTTTCCCACACACTGCAAATACTGTTCTGCCTCTCCTTAGACCTGTCCTCTTTTCCAGCCCAATTTTTATACTTATATGGGGCAGCAGGGGAGAGCAGGCATGTGCTTCTTATAATATTAAGTCCAGACACACAGTGTGGTTTGGGCATCCATGTGTCCTTAGGTTTGTTTAAATTCTCTGGAAAAGCCCTGTGACCCTTTGTGAACCTGGTCTGGATCACTGAGGTCGAGTTCAGATGGATGCAAACTTCCTCCAACACCTCTGTGACCCTCCTCATTCCCATCCCTGCCACTGGCACCCTGCCTGCCTCCCACCCTGTGACTCAGCCCCCACTCCTGGGAGGTTGGTGCTGTTGGATTTTTCCAGTCAAGCCCCTTCCCCCTCCCTCTAATGCCGGGCGAGTTTCTGGACTGAGCACAGAGCTGGAAAGGACAGAGCTGCCAAGCCCAGCATCACGAGCTGGCCCACAGCCCCGAGCCCTTCCCAAATGTCGCTTCACAATTCAACAACTGCGGCCGAAGCAGCAGGGAGGGAGGGCACTAAGTTGCCACAGGGCCATGGCACCTTCTTCCCCAGGGGCTGGGACACTCTTGTGTCCCCAAAGTCCCTGAGCTGGAGCTGCAGGACAGGGGATCAGAGGATGCAGCTTCCCCTCTGCAGCATGGAGCTAACGCCATCATCCAGCCACAGAACTGACACTCTGCACTGCACCCAGCCAAGCACCAAACCCCTCTGGCAGGACTGGGAAGACATTTCCCACCCCTAACCACTGCCCCAAGGCTAAGTCCAGCTTCAAACTACCCCAGGCCAAGCTGGCTGGGCCACTGGGGCAGAACTTCAGCTGCCAGACAACAGCCTAGTCCACACTTCAGCAGCACCCCAGCTACCCAGGGAGGAGGTCTGAGCACTGAACCCAGCACTCCACGGGGGAAAGCAGAGGCTGAAATCAGGGATGAGCCCAGCTACATCAAACACAAGGCAAGTTTTCTGTTGGGATCTTACACCACAGCATGCTCCACACAGATAGAGCATTATATCCAAGTGGGGTCCAGTCAGGACACCCTCCACCAGAGATGAAAACATCTTCCCAAACTCTGCCATATTCTCCCTAAAAGAAAGAAATCCCCCTGAGATCCAGTGACAGGCTGTCCCCATGCAGCCCAGCATGCCCTCATGGCAGGTGATTCAGTCCCAAGCCCAGATCCGGCACGGACAAGGCGTCACCGCATCACTCCTCCCCAGCTCCACCATGCATTCCACCCCCACAGACTCCGGCACTTTGGGACATGCGATTCTCCCCATCCCCACAAGGAATCAAAGAATCCTACCTGCCACCCTGTGGGCCACCAGGCCCTCCAGATTCAAGGGCTCTTCTGCTGACCTCGACAGGTCTTCATAGCTCTCCGGTCCCTTGAGGGGCATCTGGATTTGTGCTGGGATGGTGGGGGAAGGCGGGGAGGAGGTGAGGAGCTGCTGAGACCCCACAGGGCTGTAGGAGGTGCTGACTGGGAGAGTGCCCGTCTGTGCTCCTGCCGGAGCATGGCTGTAGCTCCTTGACTCCGGCAGTGATGCTAGCTGGTAGCTGTAGGGCGAATAGTTTTCCCGATACTCATGCACCCCATAGTCCAGCTCTCCAGGAGAATAGGCTTTGCCCCCAGGCTCACAGACCACGGGGCTCACAGATGTGCCAAAGGACCTCGGCTGGGCCACCTGTGGAGTTGGCCGGGCGTAGAGGCCAGACACGGTCTGGGTGGAGAGGGAGGAGGGCAGGGGTCCTGCCGGCTTGTCCTGACGGGAGGTGGCAGGCACACTCTGCGACTTGTGGACGGCAGGTGCAAGGTCCAGCATGAGGACATCAAGGGCTTCAATGGACTGCTCAATTTCCCGGCGAGAGGGTGCCCGGGGGAACTCAGGCATGCTGTGGCTGTGTGGGGGCACCGTCTGCAGTGGGCTGGGCTGGGGGCTGCAGCTGGAGATGCTGGGGCTGTGGCTCTCAATGCCACCCTCCTGCAGCCGGGAAGGTGGTCGGCTCCCTCCTTGTTGTTGCCAGGAGTTCAAGCCCCTCTGCACAGCCTCCCGGCTGCTTGTGCTGCGAGCTGGGGCCTGGGGCAGCGCTGGGTTCACATCGTATTTGGCAGTGTCCACCGCTGGGAAGGACCGGGAGCGGTAGGTTCCGGGGTGGTCATAGCCATACAGGTAGGGCTGAGAGCTCGGCAGCGGCTGGGGCTGGAGCCAGCCCGGCGTGTGGGAGCCTGGTGGGCGCTGTGGGTAGCCAGCCAAGTGCTCCTGAGTGGATGCCGATGGCCGCAAGGAAGGCAGCGGGTCACGGAGGTGGTGGCCCATCAGGGTGTTCTGGTTGTTGTAGGGGTAGCCGCCATTGGAGAGTGGCTCGCCATCATACAGCCCCTCCTTCAGCAGCTTCTCAGCCCCATTGCAGCTCGAGGGGCCATTGGGCAGGGAGGAGAAGCTGCCCACCCGGGGTGCCTCCTGGTAACCGGTCTCACTGGCAGTGGTGGTGCCATCCAAGGAGGAAAGCGTGCCCAGGCTGCCCACGCTGTGCCCATCCTGGTTGGGCAGCTCATCATCCAAGATATCTGTCTCCCGCTCAGCCACCAGCGCCGCAGCATTCCCATTGACATGCACCTGAGCTGGTACCACGTGGCGGCCCGTCATGGCAGGCAGGCGTACTGGCACAGGGCCGGGCACGTGGTTGTGCATGGGCGGCGCACTCTCCAAGCCAAAGCCGACAAGGAGACGATCCAGCTCCTGCTTCTCCTCGGGGCTCAGCACTGCCTGGCCAGTGGGCACCCCGGTCACCCCTGGCTCATCCGTCCGGTCGGTCTTGGTGGAGGCGGTGGAGTTGCCCGAGTCGCTGCTCACTGAGAGTGTGTGCTCAACGTGGTTGGGCGCTGCCGAGAGCGGGAGACGGGCAGCGTTGACGGCACCAGTGCTGCCGTGGAGGGAGTCTTTCTTCTTCACTTTAGCGTAGAGGCTCCCATCCAGGGGCCCTTGCGTGTGCCCAACCTCTGCAGGGGGAGAAACGAACACGAGACCCCAGATCAATTGCTGGCTCTCTGCACGGAGCTAATGGGTCGCATTAGCTGGTGGTTTCGATTTCTTCCGTGTGCCAGCATGCTTAACGACCAGCATCGCCGTCTCCTCGGCACCCTCCACAATCCCATGGGCGCCACCATGCAGAGACATCGGAGCCAGATCCCCCCAACCCCCATACCCCCACAGCCCCCCAGTTCGCACGCAAGCACCGCCTGCTCCACTGGGATTCACCAAGTATCCCTTGCCCTGTTTCCAGGCAGCATTCCCAGCAAGTCCTCTCCATGGCTGGCAAGCGGTGGTGCTCCCCACACAGTCAGCCATCGCTGCTCCACAGGGCTCAGCCAGTCCCAAAGGGCCGTGTGGCACCAGGGAGGCAAACAGGGAGGGTGGAGGAGATGTACTACGGGCTGTAGGAGGACAGGCGGAGGCAGTCAAGATCTGGCCTCGTAGCTCTTTCTATCTCCAGCTGGATGGATGTACTCAGCCCACGGATGAAGGACAGATGAACCACAGACCCACTTTCCCTCTCCCTGCCCACTCTCCTCCCAGATGATGCATGGATCCAGCCAGCCAGCCAGACATCCTTGACATTTTCTTCCCTGGCTACAGACAGGCTCCCATACTTTTTGTTCTTCCCCTTTCCTCTCTCAGGCCAGGTCGATCTGCCCCAAAGCTCCCACACAGGCAGCACCTCTGCCCAACCCTGAACATGCAGCATCTGCTCCTGGGGAGGCCCTGGTGCCATGAATTAAGTCCAGTGTGGGCAGTCAGCTCTGCAGCCCCAAAAGTCTTGGGGCAGCCAGGGCACAGCAGCATCACCACCAGCAATCCTGCACTCCAATTCTGACCCCCCCAGCTCCCATCACCCCCGGCAGCATCAATATCACAACTGGCTGCACCTTTTACACATTTCTAAGTGGGGCAGACAGATTTTGGGGACAGTGAGGGACCTTGGCCACTGAGAGCAATGGGGATGGTCCCCAAGCCATGTCCCCCCACCAGAGCAAGCACAGCACCAATCAGGCTGCAGACTCTTGTTTTTCCAGCTCCCTGACGAGGTTTCCTGGAAGGTCCCGCGAGCAGTGTTAAACACTTTCTTTTGGAGGAAAAAATGACTCTTCCCTGGCAGAGGGCCAGGCAGCTGACTCAGGGACGGAAGACGGCCCTAACACGATAGTGTGAAATCAGAGCGGTCCTATCTGCAAGCAAAACACTTCCGAGCCGGGACAGCTTAACCAGTCAGTCCCACGCCGCCGCACCCGCACTCCAGCAGCTCCCAAACCACCAATCCCCCTCACCACAAAGGAGAGGGGGGCAATAACACTGAACTCAAGTCCTACCAAGTCAGAGCTCCCTCCTTGTCGCTGATTTTCCACTCCTGAATCTCTACTGGCAGTATCCCAAGGAGGCAGCTGAGCCCCAAAGCCTCCCCTTGGCTTGAAGATGTCCCAGGACCAAGCAGCAAGCTCCTCTTTGGGCACTCAGTGCAGGAAAGGATGAGACTTTCTCCCGGAGACTCAGAGCTCCTTCATACAGCCAGTATAGCCAGGAACTGGTAGCATTTGACTCCACAACACCTCCCATTCCAGGGAAAAGGGGGAGAGAGGGAGGGAAACCCTCCCCATGGAGGGAGAAAGGAAAAAGCAGCACATCCAGGGGCAGTGTAAATGCTGGACAGGCTGATATTGCTTGGAGATGGGGGAAAAGGCACAGCCCTCCCATGTGATGGCAGCAATGGATGCTGGCCAGTCTTAGGAAACAGGGCAAAAGCCAGGGTGGGGGCTGGGATAAATAGGGCAGAGGAATAGAAAGGAAAAGGGAATAAATAAATATAAATGAAAGCACATGGTGCCAAGGAAGAAAATAGATGGCAAAGGCTTTAATTACACTTTGGGCTGTGCACCGCCCCATGGCCACTCAGAACCACTGAGAGCTGGGAGAAACATCTCCAAGAGGGGTCAGGATCGGGCACAGTGAAGTTCACGGCAGAGGCAGAAAGCCTCATGTGCCCCACCCCACCTTCCCCAGATCCTTTGGTTAGGCAGGAACATGGGGGGTCTGGTAGCTGCCACGCCACCAAGAGCAGTACCAGAGTAGCAAGCAAGGAAGGGGCTGTGACACCTTCACCATCAGCCAAACCTTCGTCCTGTGGCTGCTCTGCCCCGTACCTGACTGCTCATCCTGTCCTCAACCCCACATACCCTCTGGGCTCTGATGCCATGAGACAATTCCTGCTACTCACCACTACTCCCAGGCCCCCTCCACCACCCTCAGGCCACACCATTGCTCATATGACTATCTACTGCTTGTCACCTGAGAAGCTGAATAAAATAAAGACTAAGGCATGAGGGGACAGACTGCCTTAGCCAAAGCAGCCATCCTCAAAGCAGTAGGTTCCCAGGACCCCATTTGCAAAGTGTCTGCAGCTACCAGCAAGGTCAGATTTCATCCTGAAGGTCGGAGCAGCTCCAGGCTGGCAGGCTGTGCCATCTCATCGTGGGTTGGGTTTGCCCTGGGCTCAGCCCCAGACATAGCTCTGCTCCGGCTCTATCTGCTCTGGCTGTATGGAGGCAGCTGGGGGAAGCGCTGACACCAGCCTGGTCCCAGCCCTGCTGCCAGGCTCACTGCCCCAGCAGGGCACTCTGTCTTCTCCCTGTCCAGCACCCGGCAAAAACACTTGTCCAGGACAAGCATGACAATATGAAGGGGGTCAGCTCGCATCCCCAAAACCCCAGCCATCTGCCTCCCACACCGTGGGGTGCACCATACAGAAACGTGCACCAGCACAAATCTTGTCCAGGGTTCTGCAGCAGTGCAGAAGATAAGACTGAGGCACCACCGTGTCTCCCCTTGTCCTGCCCCCAGCAACATCCCACCTGCTGCCTTCAGTCCCCACCAACCGGAGCCCTGACCCCACTGCATCTCTGGAGCATCAGCCCACAAGGAAGATCCCAGGGTCCTGGAACCCTTTGTAGGATGAAGGGTGTGAGTTAAATCCCACAGAGAAGAGCTTAGCCTCCTCAAGTCTGTTTTCATCCTGTGTCCAGATATGACAGCAACGAGGAACCACAATCCCTGAGCCATGGGTCTCCACGGCCACGAATTCCCCACCCAGCCCCCAGCCCAAAGAAAAGCAAAGTCAGAACTTACCAAAAGGGACGGGGAAGAAAGGATCACAGGCGAAGGGAAGGAGCAGGCGGCAAAATCCCTTTCCTTCACCCCTTCCAGCACCAGAGCCTTCCAGGGGCACCTGGTGTGGCGGCAGCTCGAACGGCGTCCGCAGTCGGCTCCGTGCGTCCGTCCAGGACAGGAGCCGACGGCCCGGAGCTGGCTTGGGTTGGCGTTTGTCCCTTTGGCTTTGCCTTCCCCCTCGCGGAGGGAGCTATTCCCTTCCCAGCGCCGTGTCCCGCGGAGCCGCGAGAGGGGCGCCCCGACGGCGGCGGGGTGTCGGAAAGGGTGGGATATGGGGAACCCCAGGACACGGGGAGCCGGAGGGGAGGATGGAGGAGCCGAAGGTGGCAGACGCAGGAGATGGGCTGGAAGTACGGAGGTGCGGCTGTGCTCCCCTCCGCGCTAGACCACACAGGGACCACAGGGAGGAGCGGGAGGAGAAGGGGAGAGGCGCGTAGAGGGCGGCGGGGCCGCCCAAGCCCCAGCCCCAGCCCAAGTTAACCTCAGTGAGGTGCGGAGAGGGTGGGAGCCATGGAGGGAGGACAGCCAGACAGACAGCTTCCAGCTATGAATATTAACTACTTCCTCCACGGGCAGGGCTCCGCCGCGTTAACTGTTTCCTAGGCAGGACGGACAGCCGGACAGCTGGACAGCCTACCCGCCTCCCACCGGCCGCTGAGCATCACCCCGCTGGATGACCCCCTCATTTGAGACACCCAGCCCTGCCTGCCTCCTGCGCGCACACAACACACCTGTCCCCAGAAAGATGAGACCCGTTGGGGGTGAGGATGTCCTTCCAGGCCACACGGGATGCTGAAACCCAGCCGGGTCTGTGAATCCAAATGCCCTGCTGGAGACTTGAGTTTCTCCATCTTAAAAAGCAGCCGAAGAGGGGTGGAAAGCAGCCATGGACAGTCGACCCTGCCGACCCATTTTCACAACCCCCTTGCCTGCCCTGCCAGCACCACGGGCACAGCATGGATGTGCCAGCACTGCAGGATGTGCGTGCTGCCCTGTCCCGTGGCAGGAGGTATGGCATGGATCCCACCCACCCCAGAGCTGTCTGAGACCACACTCTTCCATCCCAGGCAAAATCCATGCTGGGATGGTGCTGACAATTCGCTGCTCCAGGTGACAGCAAGCCCACCCTGTGTCCGGGCCCCTGCCTGAACCCATGCTTAGGACTCCACTCCTCAGTTGTTCCAACATACTCAGCAAAACGCGAGGCTCCTTCCACTCTAATCCCCCGAATCGTGTGTTTCCCATAGCCCCATGGATGACGACATGGATGAGAGCAATGTTTCCAGACGGCCCCCTGACTCACAGCCCTGTTTGCTCCCAGATAGTAGCACATGCCAAGCCAGCATCCTTCCAGAACTTCCAAAGTTTGCTTGCTTCTCTGCCTTATTTTTTGTCTCAGCTGTGTGGCTATGGTAGGGCAGATACAGAGCTCCCTACTCCTGCCTGGGGACAGCTCCAGCTCTAGGGATACACACTGCTGCAAGTTTTGACTTCAAGGACAGTTTAAAGGGGGAAAAGAAAGGGCTGAGCTTCTATCAGCTGATCTCTCTCTCCCTGCATCCCAGCCCTGCCTGGTTCCCAGTCCCAGCAGGAACAAACCTTACACACTCCGCCACACATCACAACCCCAGATACCAGGTCAGAGGACAGATCCTGCCCTGGGAATAGCCACACTCCAGCTAAAATGTCTAGCCAAGACTGTAGATGCTCCAGCATTTCTGCCATGGGGAATAACCAGAAACAAGGGGGACACTCCCTATGGATCCCCTTCAAGCCCAGCCAGGTCTCCACTGCCCCACTAAATGCCTGCCCCAACAAGCCCTTACCTTGCCACTGACAGAGCAGAGAGCAGCAGTGAGAGGCAGAATGAGGAGGGGGAATCAGATTCTTTCAGCTTTAGTCAGCTGGTGAAGGCAAGAGGAGTGCCAGTGACCCCCGTCCCCATCGAGCCTGGCCAGGGGACAGATCCAGCTGTGGGGGGAGAGCAGCAGCCTGCTGGCAGCTCCAGCAATGGATTTAACAGCTCTGGCCTGGCCCATTTGGCTCTCTCTCTGCCTCTACACTGCCTGGCTTGACCTCCTGGGCAGCCTCAGCCCCTGATAAGTGGGGCAGGATTTGACCCCACTAGGGAAGACGTATCCCATGAGATGCCCAACCCATGGGTGACCAACAAATCACAGTGATCCCATCAAGGGACTTTCTGCTCCATGGAAAGATGCAGGATCAGCATCCAGCTCAATCTGTGGGGCTCTGGGACCCCCTGACCTTTGCCACATGGGGTTCAGATGTCTGCTGTGACCTCCCCTCGCTGGACTGGTGAGATGCTCATCCCAGTCCCCATCCCGGCCAGCCCTGCCCTGTGAGTGGGGACGAGCTGCAGGAGAGTTCTATGCCAGAACCATGACTCAGGTGGGGATTTAGCAACTCTCTTGCAGATGTTGGATTTGGCCAGGCCCCAGCCACCCTCTTCCAGCCCCAGTAAAAAGAGGGGGCAGGCAGGGCCAGCCCACAGAGGGTCCAAGGGCCAGTCGTTACAGGGAGCTGCTGGGTTGGGGACACACACCTGGCCCTGTTGCATTTTCTCACTCCACCCCCGGGTGGCAGAGCTTGGGGTCCCCCTGCAACAGTCACACATCCAGACCTCAGGGACAACCCTTCCACTGACTCTACACCAGCCCCAGCACCCTGTTCTCCGTCAGCATTGGTTTTCTCAGCAAAACCAAGCCAGGCCATAAATATTCTCCATCCAGGTTTTTCCACCTGCATCTGCAGTACCCCAAAAATTTCTCTGCATTGATCCTCCAACCAGCTGCAAACCCAGCAGTGACACATCCAGCCGCCAGTCTCCTCTTGCCTTTCTGAAGCCAGCTTGATACCCCAAGGAAAGCCACCACAGTGCTGGCAACCACAAAAACAGCCAGAGGAAGAAGCACGCCATCACCTCCCTTCAGCCTTCAAACACCCTCTCAGCCAACTAATGGCTATGGGGACTGCAGCAGGAATCTGCCATGGGGCCACCATTGACCCCAAAGCCTCTTTGAGGAGGAGGAAGGAGGACAGGCAAAGCCCTGTGGACATGGATGATGGGCAGAGGGACAGGCTGTGCAGGTATCCCAGCACATCCCACTCTCCCTAAGGACCACAGGACAGCTCAAGCCTGGTGGGCAGCAGAGACCCTGCCTGGGTAAAGCGGGAGGGCAACTCCACTGGCAGAGCCAGCCTGTGCTGTGGGGGTGGCTGAGAGAGAGACCCTGTCTGTTGAACTCAGTTGAGTCCCTTCAGCCAGAGAGCAAGATATGGGGGTTCAGATCCCCCCCTGAAGACCCCTGCTCTGTAAGACCTTGGTCACCTGATAACCTTGCTGCAACTCAGTTTGCCCTTCCCCAAATCCCCATGGATAAGCACAGCAGAGGCAAGGGGAACACCAGGACAGGCACCATCCCCAGTCACCCACCTGCCCCTCTAGCTTTGGGGTCCCACAGGACCACCCCACCCTGTCAGGCACCCCCAGCCCATATGGGTGTCCCATGCTGAGACAAAGCTGCTGGAGAAAGGGCATCCACCTCCACCAAGCGCAGCTATGACCAGCAGAGACGCTGCCGGGGGGGGACCCACCGTTTGGCAGGCGATGCCGATCCCGTTGGCCTGGGCTGCGGAGACAGTCCGTGGGGAGCCTTCGCCGAGTGGCAGGACGGGCAGTGGCAGGGACAAGGAGCAGCGGCTGATCCCAGTCCAGTGTGGGTCCCGGTGCCAACCTCACCCCCCTCCGCCCCCGGACACCGCTCGCTCACGCCTGGTGGTGCCAAAAATGTGGCGTGCAATTCCCTGACCAAATAAGGCAAGAACAACCATAAACAGGGACCCCCCCCTTGCACAGCCGGGCACCAGGGTCCCTAACTCGGCTTGGGACAGGCTGGATAAAAGTGCCGATAGAGAGGAAGGAAGATGAGAGCCACCTGAGCCCACACTGACTCTCCCCTGCTGCTCAAGGTGCCCCATGGGGCAGCCCAGGAGAGACCCCTAGAGAAGGGCTTCTCGCAGCTGTTTTGCTGGCATGAGTCGGAAGGCAGCCTCCGGCCTCTGGCTTCACCCTTCGACAGTCCCGGCTCATCTCCAAACTGGGGCAGTGTTTACAAACCCAAGGTGCCTTCATTCCCTCCTGCAGGGAGGACAGCCCAGTTGGCACATGGAGATACATCTGCAGCCCTGACACGTGCAGAGACCCCCAAGAGGGGATGGAGAGAAGCCCTGGGGTACTTCTGAGGCCAGGACCCCCATGAGAGGACAGAGATGAGTGCTGGAGTAGCCCTGCAAGGGGCTGGGAGTGCAGAAGCTCTGCCCAGGGGGCCAGAGGGGAACACATACAATGAGGTAGTCATGCCTCTTCAGGCAGGAGGGGGTTGCCAGCTTGGGGCCCAAGCTACAGCTTCCCAACTCCCCACCACATAGCTGAACCTGGACATCACGAGTTGCCTGTTTACTGCCCGGTGCCAAGGCAAAAGCCTGTGCCAGCTCTGCACTGCTGCCCCAGGTCCGGCTCCACCACCATAGCAGAGACACTCTCACCTGCCTCAGGCACCCAGAGCCCCCACCCTGCGCTGTGGGCATGGCCGCCCACAGCTCCCGCTCAAAGCAGCCGGTGACCTTCAGAGACGGCAGCTGTCCCTGCTCCAGGGACGCCTCTCCAGATTACCAGGAAAACCCAGGCATCTGCTCGGCCACAGGCAGCCCTGCCGCCGGGACAGGGTCCACCACCCTTCGACATACAAGTCCTGCCTGCTCCTGCCAAGTGGGTGAGGGCAGTCGACTTCTGCAGCCAAATGGGTGCTCAAGGGGCTCTTCCCAGCCCTGAGAGATGCTGCATACCCTTCAAGGCCAGTGAGACATTCTCATCCCCCAGGGATAACTAAGGCATAGCTATGTCCTGCCACATTTGTGCCATAACAAAGGAGCTGGGATACCTAACTGTCCCCCCATGAAGTCCTGCAGACCTGGGGTTTGGGTTGTCCTGAGGCATAAACCAGGGCTGGACTCTGCTCATGCAAACAGGACTTTGAAAGTGCTGGAAAAAGAGCGTAAGCTCTCTGGCACTGAAGCAGGAGGCGAAGTCCACAAAATCTTCCTCTCCCATCCCATGGCCACACTCCTCTCAGCAGCAGCCATTTGCCCTCAGCTCTGCTGCCCACTGGTGTCCCCTTTCCTGGGGTGAGGGAGATTCCCACAGGGACACTTTGGCCATTGAGCACCCTGTGAGCCCTAACCTTTCTCCAGGTGCTTGCTGGGCAGGGGTGGCTCAGCCCAGGCCCCGTCCGCGCTGTCCTCACGCTGGATGTTGAAGTTCTCGTAGGAGTCCCACCGGATGAGTGGGTCAGATGTGTTGTAGTCCACAGAAACGCTGGGCCCATTCTCCAGGTGTTCCATGCCTGGGAATAGGTACAATAGTCAGCTGGGGTGGCAATAGAAACCAGCAAGGGTGGGACACGGGGAAGAGATGGAGAAAGGTTCAGGCAAGGAAAAAAAGAGAAGGAGCCATAGGGTAAGGCAGGACAGTGCTACAGGAAGGGCAGCATTAAGGATGGGCACAGGATGTACATCAAAACTCACGAATGAGGTGTACAAGACTGCCTAGGGATTTTGGGATTGCCTAGAGACAAGCACACAGGCTGATAGTGAGTGTGCATGGGTGTGGAATTTTTGCGCAGGGAGTCCTTCATTCCCAAACACTCCCTCTCTCCTGGGCCAGCAAGTGCTTTGGAGAGCAGCCTCCTGGGGAAATGAGAGAGTGATAGGGCATCCATGGGTGCTCCTAGATCAGCCTCACTGCCTGGACCCCTCATCCAGGTGACAAAGAGGCTGCAATGGGGCAGGAGGAGGTTGCAAGGGAGACAGCAGGGGATATAGCCAAGGAGAGGGAAAGTAGACAGCATCCAGCTCCAAACCCCCAAGGCAGAGAGCCAGCCATACCTTGGATCTTCTCAGGGCCATAGGAGAACACAAACTCCACCTTCCCATACTCAGGGAAGCGGTCATCTGTCAGGGAGAGAGCAGAGTAAAGGGACCTTCCCCATCTATACTTCCAGTAGCACCCACACAGTCCCAAACATGCCCACAGGCCAGCTTAAGGCTGGCAGTTGGCAGGGATATCCCTGCATGGGGCAGTGCATCTCAGCCCCCAGAACAACCCCAAGGTAGCCCCTCTGCGTTGGTACTGGTTTGGGCAACAAAAGGGATAATGCTGCCACCAGTCCACACACAGCACCACACCCTGCAGATGGAGCAGGGGTGCCCTGTTTGGCTGGGGTGGGTCTGGGATGGGTGCCCAGATGTCTCACAATGAGACCAGAATTACAGGGGCAGGAGGATGAGGGAGTTTGGAGCAGGGAGGTGGCGGGGCAGTTACCTCTGAAGGCCTCATCCAGGTCCTCCTTGCCAAAGACGACGTCAAGGTCATGCACAGCGCACGTGTGGAACTGCACACGGAAAATCACATCACGGGTAGGGCTGCGAAACTTCTTGTGGTAGCACTTCAGCTGCAGAGGGGAGTGAGGATAGGCCATCAGGATAAACCCCCAGAGCTTGGCAAAGGGGAATCTGGGGATCCCCATGCAAGGCAACCACCCATCCCCTGGCTGCTTTCTACACAGGGAGCGGAGCTGAGGATCCTTACCAAGATATCACCCTTGAGCAGCAAGCCGGGCTCAATGGTGATGCAGATGCCTGTCTGGCTGTCTCCTTGCACGTTGCTGCAGAGAGGGATGGTGGGAGGATGTGAGCTGTGGTGTAGAGGCTTCCAAGAGCTCCCAGCACCACCTCAACCAGCCCTTATACCCAAATCCAGCCAGGAAAGCTGCAAAGCACAGAGCTGGCCCCACAGTGACAGAGTCCTGTCCATCACCCCAAGGGGCATCCATTCCCAGGGGAAGGAGGACAGGAAGGGGAAACTGAGGCACAGCTCAGCAAGGGTGGGAAAAATGCTGGGTGGGAGGGTTTGACCAGAGTGCTGAGACTGAGTTATCAGCCATCCGTCCAGCTCCCACAGTCAAGCAGGGCACTGGACACAAAGGGAGAAATCTCAGGGAAGACTCTCCTCCCCGTCTCAGTTACCTTGACGGAAGCCCTCCCCTCCCCAGTGTACCACCGAGGGGCTGCCTCTGGGTGGTGGCGTCAGCAGTCATAGACAAAGGAAGAAGGGAGTTGAATTTCACAGGCAAGATAAACCTGGAATTTATTACAGGCATCCCATAAACAGTCTATTAAAAGCTGAAAGGCGAGACTGCTGGGATGGCAGTAAATCTCAGCTAACGGGGACTGCAGGGAAGGGAGATCCTGGTCCGGGGGTTAAGATGGTAATATCCCAGAGGTGAGGTGCTCTGCTCCCTCCAGAGAGGCCAGGAGCCAGGGGTCCCAGACTGGGATGTGGCACTGGCAGAACATCTGGGAGGTTGGAGAAACTGACTCCTGCTTTGCCTTCGCCAGTGCCTGCTCCCAGGAGCAGTGTCAGAAAAGAATTCTGGGGAGATTAAAACAGGAGGAAATCATTTTTTTTGAGAAAGAAAGAGGGCTTTTAGGACTAATCCAAGCAGAAGGAGCAGTTCTTTGGGCAGGGAGAGAAGAAATGCCTTCATCTCCCAGGGAGGTGTCCCCATCTCTGTCCCCATTCCCTCCAGGGACACCCAGCCCCAGGCTCTGCGCAGCCCCAGGCTCCCTCTGCTGATACACAGAGTCACTACAGCCCTCCCAGCAGAAGGGCCCAGTAAGGCCCAGCAAGGCCCAGCACAGCCAGCTATCACCTCCAAAGAAGAGGATGCCCCTTTTTTTTCAGTTCCCTGGACACCAAACAGACTAAGCGCAGAGCACCAGACTGCAGGGGACTTGGCCTTGACCCTCTCCATCTTCCCCTGCTTGTCATGCCCCCCACGCTGGGGAGGAGGAAAGCCCCCACGGCAAGGAGATAGTTACTAGATCCCGGAGGTGTAGACGGGCTGCATGGCCTGGTAGATTTTCAGGAAGGGCCGACAACCTGGAAGACATCAAGGCGGGAAGAAAAGGCACACTGCTGTTAGGCAGCTGGGCGGAGGGGCCAGGGCAGGGATTAGTCACGGGGGAGAAATCCAAACAGGGAGGGAGCCAAGGCAAACAGCCGCTCCCCATCCCAACCAGCCCGCACCAACCACGGGCAACATCTGAGATGGGCAGAAAGAGATGCTCTGGACGAGCCGGGAAAGGAGAAAGCCCCTGCAGCCCAGTTTGGGTCCTGTAGGACCTGGAGCAAGTGCTGGGCTGGGGATAGAGGCAGGATGATGATCTGAGTGAGGTACTGGCACCAGGCAGAGTACTGCATGCCAAACCCCATTTCCATCTGGTGCCATCCCCGCAAAAGCTGGCAGAAAAGCACTGTCACCCCGGACCTCAGGTTAGTGCCCAGCATGGGGAGGACACCCCTGAGAGCAGAGTAGCACCCTGCCAATAGGAGTGAACAGTTTCTGAAAGGGAAAGGGAAATTCAAATTGCCAAGGAAGTAATGAGGAAAATATTGCCCACACAGGACAAGCCTGGCCATGCAGTGTGGGGTGGGGGGTAGCGGGGAAAGAGGCTGGGAGGGAGGAGTCAGGGGCACCTACCGCCTTTCGACTCAAAGTTGGGGATGCCGTGCATGATGACGTGGTGGAGAAAGAGGGGCTTGTTGTTCATCTTGATGCTGCCAGAGAGGAGCCCACTGAAGTAATGGATGTACCTGAAGGACAGACAGGCAGCTGGAGAGCAGGACCCACAAAGACCATCCACCTTGGACCCTCTGGCTCTGGGGACAAAACTCAGCCTGCAAAGGCTTGCCAGAACCCACCTCTTTTGGGATGGCTGTCCCACTGGCACCACCTTGTCCTCATAGAAGCGTTTCATGGCAAACCTGTCCAGAGCCTGGTCAGCGCTGTGGGGCAGATGAGGTTGAAGGAAAGTACTGGCACCAGCACCCCAGCACCACTGGGGTGGAGGTCAGCAGTGGGCCCCAAGGCCACCCCAGGATTGCATATCCCTCTCACCTGGCTGAGATGTTGCTGTAGTGCATGTAGGCAGCCACCACCACCCCCAGCCGGCCACGGTTCCCCTGCGGGCACACAGCAGAAGGCATATCATGGGGACAGCAGTGCCATGGAGACAACGGGCACAGCTGTCCCACGCTGAGGCAGGCACACACTGGTCCCTTATATGCACACGTCAGCACACACTCCCCCCAACCCTTATTAGAAACACACAAATCTACGCATACATGCTGACACCTACCCACACATCAAGCCACCAACCACCACCTTCCCTGCATCCTTTGGTCTCTGAGGCCACTCGGCCTCATCCCTGTAGCCCCACAGACGCCCAGCACCCCCATCACTGCACACCCTGGGGAAGGGTCCAGCCCACCTTGTTGTGCAGCACCACCACATTGTGTGCCGCCGCATTGAGCCACGTGTCCATGGCTTTGCAAATGCTGCAGATCTTCTCCAGCGCTGGGGTGTGCATGTCAGGCCACCCAAAATCCAGCACCTGAGCAGGAGGAACAGCCAGGGGTCACATCCACACACACTTACTGCAGAGTCCCCGGCCTGCCCATGTGCAAAGCCCAGGGCATGTACCCAGGGTGGGCACCACTGTGGTGCTCTGATGTGCCCCTCCCAACCCCAAGCCTGCACTCCACTGCCCAGACCCCTGATCCAGGGAGGCCACTGTGGTCCTGGATCTCAGGCACCTCACCCCAGGTCACTTGGCTCAGCTGCTCAGGGCTTCCCCATGGTCACAGGGATAGGGACCTCCAGCTGGGAGGAATAGAGAAGGTGTCTGTTTCTACCCCAGACATCTTATAGCAGGGGGCTGGTCCTGCAAACAGCCCTGCCCTGAGGCCCAAGATTTCCTCTGCTTCCCACAGTTGTGACACACCTTGGGGTGAAGTTTGTTGACATCACGTCTCCGTTCAGATAGGTTGAAAAGCTTCAGGGAAGAAGAAAAACAGAGTGAGGGGATATCTTCCTACCTCACTGCTACCTCTCACCTCTTCCTCACCCAAAAGCCTCCCCAAATCCTACCATTAGAGGCTTCTCCAGACAGATTAACCTGAGTAGCACCTTGCCACAGGGAGACACAATGATCAAAAACTCCCAGGGTGAGTTTCAACGAAGGAAAAAAATCTATCCACCTTAGTGTAAAAACCCTCCCCTCACCAGAGCTAAGCCCAGACAGAGACAAGGATGCAGTACCCATCCCCCACAAGCACCCCAGCCTCTTCCCCAGCCGGACAGGGATGCAGCTGTGCCCCTCACCACATAGTTGTTCCCATGCTTGGACTTCAGCATGTGGGCCACTTCACGGAGGTTGCTGCAGTAACTCTGCTCCTCGGCCACGCTGGGGTAGGAGACGGCAATGATCCGCTCCGTGATGTACACCAGGTCCAGTTCACAGCTGCTCTCCATGGCCGTAGTCACGCTCATGCTCCTGGGCAAGGGAGGGACCACCGTCAAGGCATGGCATGGGGAGGGGACACAGTGACCCTTCCCCACCCTGCGGGATGGGCTGGGACATATGGGGACACAGCAGCAGAGCTGTCTGCAACCTTTCCCCTGCTCCCAGTCCCACTGGGGTGACTAGGCGACCCAAGTTAAGGATGGTGGATCATAACCCCCGTATCTTCTCCTTTATGAGCATCTCCCAGGCGTAGCACATCTGGAGAAGCAAAGTGTTGGCAGAGAGGGGGAGGTTCATGCCATGCAGAGATGGTCACCAGAAAGAGAAACTGAGGCACCTACCTGGATGTTTTGCAGCGTGACTGCCCACTCCTGGGGGATTTTGTGGCATCCTAAAGAACCAAAGAGCAAAAGCAAGTTACTGCCATGACCCAGTCACAAACAGCACAAGGATCCTGCTAGGGTTGGGTGTGATGGTGCTGCCAACACATCCCACCCCCACCACACTGCACTGCACACAGTAACACCCCCAAAATATCTCCAAATATCACCCACCAAGCATCCCAGTGGCACAAACATCTTGACACCATCATTGTCCCCCCTCATCCCACAAGCAAAACCCAACTCTTATGACCCCAGCAGCTGCGACCAGCCACCACAGGCACTATGGGACTGCTGCCTTGGCAAAGGGTCCCAGAGGACCTTTTGGAAGGATGCTGAGCAGGCAGACACAGTCTAAGGCATATCACAAGTCCCTCCTGTCTCTGTTAGGCTGCGTACACACACCTGGTGGGACAGAGCTGCTTTGGCCCTACCCAGAGCAGAGGCAGGTTCACTGCCCAAGCAACATCGAGGAGTCAGCCAGGCACAGCAGTTTGCTTTGGCCCCGGCTCTCCCGAGCCAAACGCCTGGAGGAAATGTTTGAGCTCTCAGAGCAGGAAACTTCTATTTATGCTTGTTCTCCGGCCTCGAGAATTTCATCTGCAGCCGGCTTGCTCAGTGACTTTGTGACCTCAGCCGAAAAACAAAGCAGGGTTTCCAAAAAAAACTGCTAGGGAAAAACACACTCGCAGCTCATTAGTTTTAGTATCTCCAGCTAATAAGCAAGAGTCATTTAAAGGCTACTCTCGGGCAGGCAACACGTCCCAAGCACCTGGAAGGATCAGAAATAAGAGATGAAGCCTGCAGCTGATTCCCAGGATGCCCCTTCTGTTCATGAAGCTGCAGGACCTGCTGCCACTCTTCTCGGGGTTGCAGCATCCCACAACCAGTACATCAACGGGAAGTGGAAGAGAGGTTTCCAACACCCTTCACCTGCCATCTCCCATCCAGTGCAGTCCCACTGAGCAGCCAGCATCACCCTCCACCAGCCTCGCTTGCTCCTTTCAACGTCAGGCTGCCTGGTGGAGCAGGGCCGGGCTCAGCAGCCCCAGAGCCTGGGAAGAACAGTCAAAGTCGCTCCAGAAGGCAGCGGCCCTGCTTGAGTGCCCAGGGGTGCTTGGGTAGGAGTGACAATTCCCCCTCCAGGTTCTCCTCAGGGTGCCCCAAATTTCCTGCTCAGCCCAGAAACACCCCAGCACTGCTGAGAGCAAATAAGGAGTTAAAATGCAGTAAAAAGAGAAGTAAAAACTTTCCTGGGAGAGCCAGGGTGTGTGGAACAAGCCTGACCCAGAATGTGAGCTCGTCTCTGCATCACCCACCAGTGATGAGGATGAGACCTCCACTGTGACCCCTGCTCTGCCCCAAACCTTTGTAAAGGAGATGTCTGGGGTCCTCCACCCACACCCACCAGCCAGAAGAGCCCTGTCAGCCCACGGCACCACACCCAGACACAGCAGCCTCCCAATCCACAGCCTTGCTCAAAGGAGATCTGACATGGGGCAACACAGACTCACGCCTCTCCCACAGCAGTAAACTGAGGCACAGGAGAGCAAGCAAGGTGAGGACACAAGAGCCCCTCTCCCTTCCCATACCTTGACAGCAGTCAGACCCTTGCTAATCCATTTCCATGCCATGGTGGCTCCACTTCTGACACTCTCCAGGCCCAGGGGAGCAGGTGCTCGCGGAGAGGGCCCTCCAGTGTCCCCTACCCCATCAAGAGCCCTTGGGCTCTGCCCCGCTCCCCGGGCTCTGCCCTGCTCCCCCTGATCTAACCACAGCCACGCTGCCAGCTCTGCTGCCAGCCCCTGCACGAGGAAGAGTCAGCCTGCGATCAGCTGATAGGAGAAAGCACTCATGTTATTAAACACTCCTGCCCGCCACTGGGCTGGGAGATCCTGCAAACATCGCCTCTGGAGGAGAGACTCCAGCCAAGCCAGTATAGGCCAGTCCAGCCCAGCTCAGGACAGGCTGGTCCCAGTCACATTGGGTTGCAGACCCCTCTGGCAGTGCCATTGAGAATATGCCTCCCAAGCTAACTTGGCATGTCCCCAGGCTCCTGGCAGCATCCAAAACCCACAGGTCCCTTCTGCTTGGAAAGGGTGATGAGAGGCACAAGAAAGGCTGCAAAAACACCAGAAAACTTCCCCAAAAGAGAGCAAAGCCAGCAAAGGAGGATCCTGATTGGATTTTTCTAGCTGTGGATGCTCTTTCTCCAGCTCAGAAAAGGGCTGCAAACATGTCCTGGATAACCGAAGGGATGAGGCAAAGCCAGATCCCAGGTGAGGAAGGCTTTTACCCTCTTCCTCATGGGAACCATTGTGCCTCCATCCCTTGGGTCCCAGCTCCAGTGCACAGGGAGGCCGGCGAGCTGGCTGTGGGCAAGGGCAGGGGAAGCCGACCGCGTTGACTTTGGCAATGCATTTGTCTACACTGTCTTAGCAATTTCATGTCCACAGATTAAATAACAGATCCCCGGCTCCGAGACAGGAAAGCCGGCTTTGCAGAAAAAGCCCTGGCCCCCACTACGCTGGGCTCCACCACTGCCTCTGCCACCAACCCTGGGCATCTCGCTTGGCCTTTGGCATGGCCATCACCACCTTGGCTGGCAGGGAGGGAGGACTGAGAGGGAGGTCCCAGGCATACTAGGAGACCATGGGAGCACCCTGGATTGAGGGATTTTGGCTTGAAGCAATGGGACAGGCACAAGTAACCCCTCCAGGAGGCCCTGAGGCAGAGATCAGCCTCCATGACTGGTCACACTTACCAGAGTGTCTACCTGCTTGGTGATGCTCTCCCCCAGGGATGGCTGCAGGCAGGAGGAAGGGGAGACAGAAAAAAGCAAGCAAGAAAGAAGAAGAGATTGAGAGACATGCACACAGAGCGGGGACCATCGTAAAAATTCCCCTCTGGCTATTTCTGGCCCTTCCTAGGAAGTGTGCCACAGTCCCATTTCCTTCCCTGCCCACCAATATGTCTGCTCCTCCTAAATGTTGAGAATCTCTCAAAACCTAAGCACAGAGTTGGGGCGATACTTGGGTACCAAGGATGCTGCCATCCTGCCTCCCAGCAGCCACCTCTCACGCTCAATCAATGTCGCAGATGGGGAGCACTCAGCTAAACCCTGAGCTTGCTCCATGATGGGCATCCAGTGCCCTCCACATCTCCAAGGTCCCAGGTAGATCCTCCATGGTTAGACCCTACAGCCAGGAGGTAAATAATGGGCAAGCCTGGTGCAGTTCCACACCCAGCCTGGACACTGGCCACCAGCAGGCTCACCTCCTCAAGATAAACCCGGCCCCACAGAGTCAGCAAAGGACCCCAACAGGAGAAGAACCGGGGTCTGAGATGCTCAAAATAGGCAAATTTGGTGACATGCCACTGGAGTCTACAGAGAGCTCTGAAACAGGGCTGGAAACAGGAATTAGCTTCCTGAGGTGGGGGAGAGTATCCGGACCCCAAATATAGGGAGCAGAGGACAAATACCTCTGCCTGAGGATGGTGGTTGGGGTGTCTGAGGGTGGCACAGCAAAGGGACCCAGCTTGGTGGTTTTTAGGAGTCTTGGGACCAGGAAGATGGAGGGGACCCCCAAAACCAGGCTGCTCCAGCCCTGGCAGCAGAGCCAGGGCAGACATTTCCAGCCACGGGACAAGGCGAACCCCTTTTGATTTCCTCCCAAAGCCACAGTAACGGTCTCAGCTCGGAGCCAACATGTTTTTGCTCAAGATAAGTGCCCAGGGAGGTTGGCAGGGGCAGCAGGGTGCAGGCAGAGATTAAACCCGGGGCAGATAACCACCGCGGGGCCCCAGGGCAGGCAGTGTGCTCCGCTCCCACCCCATCCCCTCACTCGCTTGGATTCTTGCGCTGCTCTCATGAGCTTGCAGGAGGTCAACCCCTACACCCACCCACCTAGGGGTGAGACCCCTGCCCAGCTATGGGGTGCCCAGCCAAGGGCCCCCTGTGAGGCACAGACACTGCAGCACTGCCAGGCTGCCGAGCCCAAGCTGAAACCCTGCCAGGGCCTCCTCTCCCCAGCGCCTGCCCCAGCAAGCCTTGGCACACTCCAGAGCAAAAAAGGAAGGGCGGCCACGCTGGCCCCAGGCTATGCCAGTCTTCCCGCTGCCACGTGCCTGCTCTGCCTGCTGCCACAGGCATGACCAGGCTGTGGATGGGGCAAGGGAGCTGCTTTGCTGGCAAGACGCTGCCTGGTGGGCACCACTGTGTCACACTTTCCAAACCTCTGGCTTGGACACGGCCCTGCTCCAAGTGACATCTCAGTGCCCTTGCTACTCCCAGAAGCCTGGTCATGGCCTAGAGCAGTGTGACAAAGGACTGTGGCTGTCTGCCCAGTGCCCCTGCACCCATCCTCCCCAGGACAGGGTGAACAGAGATGGTGCGCCCAGCTGTTTTCTTGGTGTCCAGAGAGGACAGGGTGGGAAGGGTTGTGAGTCGCCCTGGCCCCAGCAGATCATTAAAGGTCCCCAGGAGGGACAAAAGAGACGGTGACAGTAACAAGAGCTGCAAACACACAGCCTTGGGCGCCCTGAGCCAAAGGCACATCTGGTACAACCATCTCCGGGCGTGCAAGAAACCGCCCTGGCTGTGGCCAGGGAGGGAAGGCCCTCTGTACCGAGGGACCCTGGAGCCCTGGCTGGTCACGTCCCATCTGCCTGTCCCTCTCATCAACCCTGCAAGTTCCTCTTCCCTGAAAGCTCCAACTCCAGGAGTCCCACGATGGCTTGGCTGCCCCACCTTATGCTGCTCAGATGTGGGATGGCCTGCAGCCAGCAATACTGGGGGACACAGCACCAAAACAGGGGGTGCCCTTACCCCTAGCTCAGGACCCCTTTGGTTTGGGGGGCAAAAGACTCTCATCCTGAAGCTCCCACATAGACAGAGCCCCACACCCAGTGCAGAAGAGGGTGTCCAGGTCCCACCTAGCATCCCCAGAGCCCTGACTGCCACTCATGGCTCACAGTGGGGTGTCACTTACCAGCTCATAGTTGACAGTGGGGGAGCAGGGCGTCACAGCCTGCAAGGAAGCAGAAGAGAGCCAGGATTAGTTCCTGCAGCCCCCTGCACAGCATGGGGCATGGGAAGGGGTTGGGCTGAAGCACTCACTCCCCACCCACTCCCCAGGGCCCACCCAAGGGAGTCACAGGGTCACCCACAGCCCCACGTTCCAGGCAGGAGCCCAGGCAGCACCCCGAGGTCAAGGCTGGGCTTCCTGGGAGTGGACTCAGGGCCATGGAGAAGTGCCATTTGTCCTTGGCCAGGGAGCCAGGACAGCCTCAGCCCAGCCCGGGTGGGCACGGCGGGCACAGCACAGGGCAGATGCCTGATGCCAAGAGCAGCTCCTGGAACAAACCCCAGCCCGGCCTCGTGAGCTCCTGCAGCCGCCAGCTGAACAGCCTGGCTATTGTTACCTTAATTACCATCGGCAATTACTGACAATTAACCTTGGGTTTTGCGTGCACCCCAGTCCGCCGGGAAGCTGCAGCATGCCAGGGTGGGAGAGGCAGCACCTCGTCGGTGCCGGGGCAGCGGGAAGAGGTGCTCCAGAGCCGTGTTGGCCCAGAGATGCCAACAGTAGTGAGAGAGTGTGATTAGGGACACTTTGACCTCTACAAACCCCACCATTGAGTCCCCAGGAGTGGTGAGCCCCCGTCAGCCATCCCCTGCCCAATTCCAGGATGGAGCCAAGCCAGCAAATATCATCCAGGGGCTGGTGCCCCACCATGGCAGCATGGGGACCCCCTGCACCCACTCAATCTGTCCTGCCCTGGGCCTTAAAAAGAAAGATTTACCACAAGCATCCTACTTGGAGCACCCAGATCCCAGCCCATCCCAGATCCCACAGGATGACAGACAGTGCCTGCTCCCCTCCCCGGCTGCCAGCCTGCTCCCATCCCTTCTCGCTGTTTTCTTCAGGGGTTCCGCCTGCTCCCGCTCCCTTCCCCTGCGCATTATTATTATGATTTTATTCTAATGCAGAAACGCTTCCATAAAAGGCCCCTTTCCCTGCCCCGCGGTGCTGGCCCCACGCCAGCCTCCCTGGAATGTTCTCCGGCAGCGAGCCGCTGCTGCTGCAGACGGAGCTGACAAGGGCTGTGCCGTACCCCGCACCGTGCCCCGCACACTGCCGCACTCTTCCCCTGGGGATGCTCAAGCAAGGGCCCCTGGCCCCCACACAGCCCCAACTCCAAGGCCAGTGATGGGGGGAGATGCACAGCTCCCCCACCACAAGAATGCTGGTCCCACAGCCAGGTAGGGTTCTTGCCCACCCCTCCTCTGCTGTCGGCATGAGGAAGTTTGCAGGCTACAAATGCTCCTCTGGCTGGAAAAGGAAGAAAACTGAGGTGCCTGGGGTTGTATTTCCCTGTCCTAGTGGATTCTCTGATGTCTATATGGGCTTGTGCTCACGTGACACCAGTCTTTCCATCCACAGGAGACACCAACCCAGGTTGTATGGCACTCTCTCATCCCAGAAAGGCAGTTTTATGAGGACTGCAGGAACATAAAGCTGTTTTCAGCTACTATCCCTCTCTCAAGTTTGGCTCAAACGTGCCCCCCGTTCAAGGAGAAGAGGCAAGACCCTGATCCAGTCAACAGACCCCTTCCTAAGAATTCCAGCTCCTGACCTAGAGGTGCAGGAGCACCCCTCCTGCCCCACAGGACTGGTGAGAGTATCACTTCATACAGGACTGTGGCAACCCCCAGAACCGCCACCATCTCTACCCTCAGGGATCCCTGCCCCTCCCAGTGCAGGGGGTGGTGGGAAAGGCGGAGGGACCTGCACACCCCTGGTCCAGGCTTTGCCTTGCTGTGGCAGACACAGCAGCCTTTCTTCTCCCCCTCACCGGTGTTTGCATTCCTGCCGGCTGGCCCCCGCCGCTGCGACCCCGCCGCCCGGCAGCCCTGCCCAAGAATGCGAGGAACGAGGCGCAGCAGGGCTGCCGCCCACCCCACCAGCCCCCCACAGCCCCCCACCCGGCCCCCCAGGTCGCAGCCCCATCCCTCCCAGCAGCCACATCCCACGAGCCTTGAGACCCAAGTTTTGCCAAGCAGAAAAATCAGTTTCCCAGTGAACAAGACCCTGTGGCCACAAGTGATGGGATTCCCTGATGTCTCATAAAGGGTTGGGCACACCCTGCAGCCTTCCGCTGGAGAGTGGTGATGGGCTCCCTGACTCATCACCAGCTGTCACTATACCTAGAGATACTTGATACTCTTTAGACGTCCAAGACCAGAATTAAACACCTGGCTGGCAAAACCCTGTCAGTCCCCAGCCATGCCACCACAGGGTATAGTAGCCCATGGGATCCCTCTTCCACCTAACCCTTCCAGCTGCAGCTCAGGGACTGACCTCTGCACCCCATATTCCCGACAGGACTTCAGCACCATTTCACAAGCACTGAGAGAGGCTGGAGGAATGCAGACATCCACCGCGTACCCAGGGATGAGACACCTCAGAGCCTTCTCCATGCTGCAACCCCCGCTTGCACCTCCCTCCCTCAACACCTCCTTCTTCTCCCTCCTGCTCCCTCAGCAAAATAACCCCTGCACCCCTGGAAGTGCCCAGGGCCACTGCCAGGTCCTGCTCCAGCTGGAGCATCCCTGTGAGTTGTAGCCCCAACCTGCAAGATGCCAGCAGGGCTGGGGGAAAACAAACCTCCATGGAGGGGCCCTGCGATTCAGGAACAGGCTGGATCAGTGCAGTAGTGGGCGCGCTGGGGTCTCCCCAGCTGGGCTGCCGGAGCCGGGCGAGCGCTGGCCCACGGCCCACAGCATGGCCCGTCTGACTGCCGGTGGGTGATCCAGGCCCATCTCTGACGCATATCCCTTCCTTTGGGTGGCGGTTTTTGTTTTTCCCTTCCCCAGGAGCTCCGATAAACATTCCGGAGCCGGCTGATATCCGGGCTGGTGCTGACCCTTACAATGCCGGGAGCAGATGCAGCCACCTCAGCTACCTCAGCCACCTCAGCCCTCACACAGACCCCAGCACACCAAAGACACTTCCCATGGCCAGGCACTGAGATGACAGCAAGCCTGCCCTGCTGGTGTGGTCAGAGCTGGAGACGTGCTGTCAAAAGGGACACTCCAGCATCCTGGACCCTCCCAAAGTGAGCCAGCATCAGGCAGGCACAGCCCTCATTGCCCCACTACTAAGAAAGGATGTGGACCCTAAAAGAGGGAAGCAAGGCACCCTGCTCCCTCCAGCTCTGGTTAGGTGTTCCCCTGCCCAATCCACTCTGTGGGCTGGAAATGCAGTTGCCAAAGAGGGTAGTGACTCAGTGGCCAGACTGGCATCCCATGGGACAAGGCTGGGCAGCATCAGGGCCAGCTCAGCCCATGTCACCCCACCTCATGGGGTCCAACATCATCCCTCAAGGGACCAATTCCTCCCTAGCAAGTTCACCTCAGCTTTATGCCAATTACATCCCAGCTGGGCTGCAAATCACCTCCCCATGCCCCCCACCACTCTCTGCTCACCCCAAGACCCTGCCCCAGGCAAGCAAGGGCCCAGGGGCAGCCATGGACCACAGCAACTCTCTCAGCCATTCCCAGGGCCTTTCCCCTACTTTCCAGTCCCTCCAGCCCTGCCACAGCCACCAAGGCCTGCCAAGTCCCATCTTAGCCATGGTGTGGAGCAGAGTGTGAGCCACTATCAGAAACCTCACAGCAGAAGACACTTTTAAGTGACAGGTTGGGACCATCAAACTGGGGATGTCAGGGAACATTTTTCCCTCTCCAGCACCTCTGTTTGCCCCCTTCCCCATGTGACAAGCCACAGCATCCTTCCCCCCGTCAGGCATAAGGGACTACGGGGTCCAGGCTCTGGCCACCCCCCTGCCCTTCACAGGGGTCAGGTATCTCCTGCCTACACCACGTGCCGCCTGCTCCTGCCCTCACATTTTTTGCAGCTCTGGCAAAACTCCTGTTTATGCAATACGTCCCCGGCAGGAGGACGGCATGTTTCCATCCACACCCGCCCCCTCCCCCCCTCCCCGACTCCAGCTCCACCCTGCCCAGCACAGCCCTGGTGTGCCAGGCACAGGGCAGCCACGCAGAGCCCCAGCCCTCTGGCACAGGGGTCCGGGGGAGGAGGCAGCACCCCAGCACCACACAGCCCCCTCTCTGCCCCCACCAGCACGCAGGGGCTGCGCTGCTTTTGGTATTCCTCCCATCGGGTGGGGATAACTGGCAGATGCACTGAAGGGCCAGGGAGCGGTTTGGCCAGCAGCTCAGGGTGAGTCAGACTGGGCTGATGCTGGGGCACAGAGGTCTCACCGCTCCCAGGCTTCCCTCTGAGAATCCCTAGCCCGCCCCGTAGCTGGGACAGGGACTGTCACTGTGCCATGCCCTCCATGCCTGGATGCCTGGCAGCCCCCATGCCAGGGCAGAAGCCAGCAGATTGCCCTGCCCCTGCATTGCCCAAGAGATGCAGGGAGGATACCAGAGGGCAAAGAGCTATCCAGGGATGTTCCCCAAGCTAGGACAGATGCTATCTCCTCTGTCTCTTCCTCGGTATGTCCCCGAGGAGCCGCCCTGTGGCCCATCCCCGCCAGGAAGGCGGCAGCAAGATCAGGACAGAGGTTACCCGGTATGTATAGCCCTGCAAATCAGGGATGAAATACCACAGAGGACACCAGCTGTTCCACCTCACAGTGGCCCTGGGGGCCACCACTGGCACCCCAAGGCACTCCGGGACCCATGGCACACTGGGAGTGTGATAGCTCCCAGCAGCCCATGGATGGCCTGGCCAGCAGCCCTGGCACAGGGATATGGGACAGGACAGGGAAAACAACACACAGGGAAGCTTCAAGGGGTTGCGATGGAGGCAGCAGCACCAAAATAGCCCTGGTTTCAACCCAAATAAGGGCAGGTCCCGGCTTCAGGGCGGTTTGAGCAATCAGCCCCAGTGTTGCCAAGTGCAGACTAGGGGAAGGGGGAGAAAGTAGCATCCTTGAGCCTATTTGGAAGGAAAAAGGCGTTTTCAGGGGTCAGGAGGGAGACAGAGGTGCCTCCACATAACAAGCATAGGGTCTGGCCCCACTCTGCCTGCAGGGACTGGCTCAGCACAGGGCCAGCCACAGGCAGGGATATGCTGTGCTCCAGTGCCTAAAAAGGCAACATCTGGAGGCAGCAGGTCTGGATCCGGCCCCGCAGGCCAGCACGCGCCTGCCTGGCTCTGGCCCCACAGCCCCAGCCCAGCCCTGCCCTGCTCTGTCCTGCTCTGCCACCAGCACCCACTCATGGATGCTGCCACTCTGCTGTGGGGACACCCCTCACCCCTTCACCCCAGTCCCATGGGGACCCCACAACCAGCCTAAGGGAGAGCATGGGGTCACTGCCCCCAGCATCAGCATCCCCCAAAGGAGAGTGCAAGGATCCCCCCACCCACTCATCAACTCCCCAGAGCCAAACCAGACAGCAAGATGGGCCAGGGAGCAGCTCTGGCACCAGAGATTGGACGGCAACACAGTAATAGTGAGACCACCTGGGACAGACTCTGCTCCAGGGGGGGTCTCCAGGACTGGTCCATGAACAGGTTGTTACATTGGATTGGTCAGTGCATGGATTCTTACACGGGACTGCGCAGCACTTGGATTCCTACATGGGATTAGTTACTGCACACATAGAATTGGTCAATACATTTTGACTGGTCAGAGCAGTGATTCCCATGCAGGATTGGTCAGAGCAGTGATTCCACCACAGGATTGGCCAGTGAACAGATTCTCACATGGGACTGATCAACACATGGATTCTGACATGGGATTGCTTGGAGCACGATCATTCCTGTAGGATTGGCCAGCACACAGAACTGTCAGCAGTCTATGCCCCATCCTGAGCACAGTGTGATCCTGTCACACAGATCCCCTCTGCCAGGCTGGTGGAACACCAGGCAAGCCTGTGCACAGAGACCCACTGCAGGCTTTGGGCTGCCTCACAGCATCAGGGACACCTGCCAGTGCCCACTGGTCTGTGACCCACACCGAAGGGGCGGTCAAAGTCCCAAAATAAGCCCTGGCTGCCCCGAGGGTTCTATGCCCCCACAGCACTGAGCCCACTTGTGAGGGAAAGGTCCAAGGCAGATGGGCATGGGGTCAGTGCTGTGTTCTCACCCTGTGGGACGGAGATGAATATGCTGCCAGGAAACTGAAATGATGAGCAGCACCCCCAAAATTATTGTCCCCCATCTGTAGTGTTGAAGAGGTGAGGGAATAGGAGGTGGAAGTAGAAGTGGAGCCACTTCCTCCTCCCCAGGGACTGTACTGTGGGGCTGCTCTTTTCCCTGTGTCCCAACATCCAGTAGGGAAGCTCCAGTGCTGATCAGGGGCTGCCAGTACTGTGATGGGATGCCCCGGGGATGGGTTACAAGAGGCCAGGCACCAGACAGTGGCAAAGAAAGCAGGAGAGTGGCCCAGGGCCAGGAGTAAATGGATCCATCAAGTCGGGACCCCAAAAGTAAGCCCCAAGACTCAGCACCCTCCCCAGGGTAGGCAGCAGCCCCACCCCTGCCCTTCCTGAAACAGATCACTAACGAAGGGGCTTCGTCAGAAAGAGTGCAGGCTGGAGGCTCATTTTCTACAGATCCACTTTCCCTGGGGGTGGCTTCAGACTCCAGGCAGGATACACGTTGTCCTCCCGATGCCACTAAGCTGTAGGTACAAGAGGTGCCCGCTTGGTTACCCCCCAAAACCCCCCAACTCGAGGTGCCATGAGTACCTAGGGGGCGCAGCCACTCTCACCCCCTGTCCCTGCCAGCTGTCCCAGGCACCCACACCGGGACCACGGGTCCCACACCGAGTCTGACGCCAGCGCTGAGCGGGATCAGGCGCCCGGGAACGGAGCACTTCTCTTTTTTTTCTTGTTTTCCCCTTAAACCCAAGTGGGCTGATGCCTCCCTCGCTCGGCCGTTTCCTCTCCCAGAAGCACAGCCCAAAAACATCTGCGCCGGGACCTGCCCCGACGGAGTTAACCCTCTGTGGGCCCGGCAGCGCCGAGGGGCCGGGGATCCCTGCCGGGGGGGGACGGCGCGGGGGGGCTGGCAGCCGCCGACACATCGCCACTCATTAACCCGGGGTTTAACCATTGACGGTTCCGCGCCGGGACGGGGCGGGGGGGTTAACCCGTGGGCTGCCGGGGTGTCCCGGCCCAGGGGCTGCCCCCACCGTGTTCCCCCCGTCGGGGTGACAGGCGCTCGTCATCGTCCCTTCGGCTGCGGGGCGGGAGCGGGGTGCTGGGGGCGGACCCCGCTTTCCCGCGCAGCCCTCGCTCCCCAGGGACGTGTCCTTACGCACTTCGGGGGGAGCGAGGGGGACGCAAACTCCAGCGCCTGTGTGTCCCCCGCCGGGGCACCCTGAAAGTCACCGGCCCCGGCGAGGCGGGGAGAGGGGCACGGGGGGCGCGGCCCCCCCGGAACGCTCACAGGTCCCAGCCGGCAACAAACCGGTCCTCACCCCCTCCCCAAATCATCCTCCCTGCGAGCACCGCATTGCCCCTTCCAAGCACCCCCGCCCCCCCAGGCCCTCTCTGGTGACCGACAGCTGCGGACCCCCTAACACGGGGGGGGCAGCACCCCCCCATCCACGCACCACCCCATCACCGCTCGGATATCGCGCGTGGCCCCCGCCCCCTGGAGAGATGACACCGCCTGCAGCACCCCCCTCCTGCCCCGGGGGTCTGGGGACCCCTGTGCCCTCGCCGCCCGCCTGTACCTGGTTCATGACGCTCCCGAAATCCATCCGGGGTCTCGCCTGCCTACATCCGAGAGGGACGGCACCGCAGCCTCACCTGGCCCGGGGGGCGCGGGGGGCGGCCGGAGGGGCCGGGGGGGCACGCGGGAGCCCGGCGTCGCCCGGACGGGCAGGCGTGAAGGCAGACTGCAGGCAGAGCCCCCCTCCCTCCCCGGGCCAAGCCTGGAGAAGGAAGGAAGGAAGGAGGGAGGGAGGAGGGAGGGGAGGGAAGGAGGGGGAGAGCCGAAGGGTTTCGCTCCCCGCAATTGGGACCCCGGCGATGGCCGGGCGCAGGGGGGTCCCGCCGGCTCCCCGCTCCCCTCCTCAGCCCCGGGGCGGCCGGGGGCTGGGGAGCCCGGGGGCGCCGGCCCCGGCCCTGGGGAGGAAGGGGGTCCCGGATGACTTTTTCCACCGCTCCCCTCCCTTCCCTCGCTTCTTCTCCCTCTTTCTTCTCCTCTTCCCTCTCTCCCCAGCTGCACGGCGCGCTCCAAGTCCGGCCCCGCACCGCTCCCCTCGCCTCCCCCAAAAACGCCCTTAAAGGCAACCGGGAACCTGACTCGAGCAGCTGGCCCTGGGATGGGGGTGCCGGCAATTGGACAAACGACCCCCCCCAAAAAAAAATTACCTCCCCCACCTCCCCTTGCGAACTCCTCGCACCCCGTGCCGAGGGGCCACGGCGGGCAGCGGGCACAGCGGGGTCGGGGCCTTATCACCCCGCGTGACGCCACCGGCGTCCCTGTGCCCTTGGCGGGGGGGTTGGCAGGGACCGGTGTGTGGGGCCCTTCTTGGGGCCTGCCTGGCACCCCCTGGCACAACTTGGTCCCCCCCTGCCACATGGGGGATGAAGTGCCCAAGTGATGGTCCTCGGGTGTCCTGCACCCCTCGTGTTGAGGAGGACGTGAAGATTTATCAGCCCGTCTCTCAAGTAAAAAGCAAAGCCAAAATGCTGGAAAAGCCCTGCCTGTCCTTCAGCATGTGGAGCCACGCCAGTCCCCCCTTGCCTGTCCCAAACCTGGAGTGAGCCCAGCATCCCCCTGGCTTTCCTCCTGTTTCCCTTCCTCCTTCTTCCTCCTCGTCCTGCTCAGGGGCTGCATGTTTATGGATGGTGCCCTGGTCTCCCTGGCCATCCCTGGGGCAGCCCAGCCCCAGCCTTGCTGTACTCAAATGCAAGTGCTGGGAAAGCCCAGGGCAAAGAGGGGAAGCCCACCAGCACTGGCCCAGAGAGTGGCGAGCTGGCCAGGGAGGCAGCGAGCCAGGCACCCGGCCCAGTGCTGTTGACATTTTCTCACCCAACGCCTCCCCGTTCCTGTTTGCGTTTCCGTCCTCAAGCCGTGGGCTCAGCCAAAAGGCTGGAGCTGGCTCTGCCAGAGCGGTGAAGGACCCCAACACCCCTCCTACCTTGCTGTCCCCCTCAAAAGTCACCAGGGAGGGGTTTTAGCAAAGGGTTCTCCCTTTGCAACCTTCCAAGACTCCTGTATGGGGCCCCATCCCTGAGTAAACTCCGACTCCAAGAGATCCTTCCCAGCCCCTCCATGCCTCAGTTTGCACAGCAGCCCAACACTGCCATGGGATGGGAACACCAACAGGCACTGTGGAGCCTTCCCACTGCCAAGGACAAAGCACCAGAGCCCCAACATCTCTGGAGAGTACCTCCTCACCCCCTTCCCAAGCACCTCTGCCCTCCCCAGCACCCAAGGGCACAGGGCCAGATCCCAACAGCCACCATTCTAGGGACAAAACCCTGTGGCAAGGATCCACTGACATCCCTAAACAAGTCCCATCAGCACCATAGCCCACAAAAAGCAGGCATCCCAAAAAGAGGGGAGTGCTGCAACTAGAATGGAGGGCCAACGAACATCCTGCACCAGTGGAGCACAGCTCCAGACTCCAGACCAGCTCCAGCACAGATCCCAGAGCTCCAGCTCCTCGGGAAGCAGCCACAGGATGGCTCCCAGGCCCTGGGAAACACCAACAGTGGAAGAGCTAGGGCCAGATGGGAAAGTATCAGCAACTGAACAGGATGGAAATGAGTGGGTGAGCGAAGGGCACTGATAGCACGTCCCTGTCCTAGTCCCTGGGGCAATGACAGGAGCTGTCCCCTGAGGACATGACGTGTCTCACTCACAGAACACAGCCAGAGAAGTCCTGACAACATCCCTGAATTCCAGGCACCAAAATACCTCCCAGAGCCATTGGGTCAAAGTGCCAGTGGGAGCAGGTCCAGCAGTCAGCAAACTGGCTGCAGCAAGAGGGTCCTCCCAGCACGCCCAGACAAACCACCCCCCACGTGAACCAGCTCCTCCACAACCCAAAACAAACACCCTTGAGCATCACCACCACAGATGTCAGCAGAAGAAGGGAGACCTAGGGACTAGAAACCCAGGTCTGGGTTGTTTCCAGAGATGAAAGCACACAGGAGATGAAGCCACCGTGTGGGGTCTGTAGAGCCTCTCTTGAGCCAGATCTTTCGGCTGTTTTGGGATCAGTGCTGCCCCCTTGGAAGGAGCTGGAGGTCCCCAGGGTCCCAGCACCCTTCCTGGGGCAGGTCCCAGAAGGGGTGACCATGGTGGGTACAAACTGGTCTGGGAAGGGAAAAAATCATTGGGAAATAAGGCAGGCCTGGACCCTGTCTCCCACAGCAGGGCACTGGGAAGCTGGATGCAGCCCTGGGAGCTGCCGAGGAGGGAGGCTGGTGGTGTCTGCCGCCCCAGCTGACACCTCCCAGGCCAGCTCTGGCCAGTGCTCACCAGTGCAGCAAGTGCGGCCAGTCTCAGCATCCCATCTCCCCTGCCCGCCCTCCCTGTGCAGCACCCGGAGGGTGCAGAGAAGGGCCCCAGCTCCTCCGAGCAGCCGAGCCGACCCCCCACAGGAGCTGAGAGGCCGAATATTTGGGCAGTGACGTAAAGAAGGGGAAAAAGGAAAGAGGGAGGGGAAAAAAAAACAGAACCCCCTCCAGGACCTGCTGCACAAACACGACCTGGCACAGCACTGGGGCAGCACTGATCCTTGCAGCCCCCCATCCCTCCACCCTGGCTGAGCCCATGCCAGGGTCAAGGACACATTCCTGTACTACTCCTCCCTCCCCCCCCACTCCGCCCCTTCCACTCTGTTGTGGAGACTAGAGTGTTGTTAATTACCTGTCCCAAAGCACTGAGGGGTGGCTTTGAATGGGGCATCGGGCACATGGACCACAGGGGCAGCTTCTGTGTGAGCAGTATGTCACCCCCTCCACAGCACCAGAAGGAGGCAGAAGTGGCTGGGGTGATGAGCAGGGACCAGACAGCCACAAGTCCCACAGCAAGAGCCTGCCACAGCTGGATGTTCCCTCCTTGCAGTCTCTGTTCCTGGCACAACCACGGGGAGCCCGCAATACACCACCTGGCTACGCCCCCCAACACTGCCCCTGACCATGGCACAGCTGCAGGGTGCCCACCAGCGCAAGTCAAGCCTGCTCAGAAGCCTGCCTCAGTTTCCCCTCCAGGTTCTGACTTGCCTCACAAGCACGGGGTATCCCCAGCACCAGCTGAGGGGTAGCACATGCCCTTCACCACCACCACACACTCTGCCTCCCCCCACCACCAAGGGCCCGTCAACACCGCGGGCACTGGGAGTGATCACTCTGTCCAGGACATGCCTCGCTGCCTGGCCCTGGCCCTGCTCCAGCCCCTGGTTTAATGATGGACAAACCCGCCCCCCTGGAGTCCCATCGCAGGGGGCACTTGAAAAACAAGCCAGGCCTGGCATGGGGCCAGCAGGGAGGGATGGCACTGAGCTGGGAGCACACACATGTGACCCCCTGCCTGTGTGCGAGCACACTTGTGCACACAGATGGATGTTCTTGCACTCACATGCATTTCCCTGCAGCTCATGTGCTTATGCATGCAACTGTGAGCACCCATGATCATGCACACACAGTCACACGCAGGTGTTCACGTGCACGGACACACACATACTCACACACGGGGCCCAGCAGCCTGGCATGGCTCCAGTGAGTGCTGCCAGCTCTCCAGGAAGAGACACTGGGGGACAAGGCAGCCCCTAGACCCCATGCTAAGTGGTGTGCCTCAGTTTCCCCCCTTGGCACAGCCCAGCACTCCCAGGATCGGTGGTCCCTGGTGTGGCGAGCAGGGCAGGCTGGAGCCTTGCCAGGCTCAGGGACTGGCACAGGCGCCATTTCCCAGAACAACCACCAGCGATCGCCAGCCGATTCGGCAGCCAAACACCACAGCACTCCCTGTTCCCCAGCCAAACCATCCGTCATGGGGCCAGCTCCCGCTACAGGGAGCAGGATCATCCCCCGTCCTTTCTCAGACTCTCCAAGCAACATCATGGCAAAATCCAGCCGCAAGCAGAGCGAGGGCATCCCAGGGGACGGGGACACCCACAAGACATCCCTTGATATGGGACATGCCTGCATGGCCCCCCTTCCCAGAGCATCCTCAGGTTCATCCCTCCATCTCGTCCAGGAGAGCAGTGTCACCACCAGCTCCTGGCTGTGCCACTACGGGCACATGCCAACACACAGGCTCACCCACGCCTGACCACAGACATGGAAAGTACTGCACCCCACGCCATGTTCCCTCCCTCCAGCCACCCCCAGGCAGGGCTGTGTGACTCAGTTTCCCCACTTTTCAAAGGAAGTTACACCCCCCCTGCTTTGAGCAGGCAGTTTCGATGCAGGGAGGGAGGGAGGGAAGGAGGACAGGCTGTGTGGGGTCACACTGTCCATCCATTTGACCGCCCCTCTCAGAGAGAGGGAGGGAGGTTTGCTAAGCGAGGAAAAATCCCTGAGTGGAGGCGCTGGGCGCTAGAAGGGCCTTACATGGGCATGGGAACAGCATCATGCCTCCCCAGCTGATGTGTGTGTGGCTGTCCCAGCCCCCCCACAACTGGGCATCCCGCCAGTATCACTGCCACCACAGGGCAGTGGGTCCCACCACTGTCCTCCCACTGTCCTTTGGGCAGGGTGGAAACCCCAGTGGTACAGGTCACTGCAAGGGCACAGGTCCTGCCTACGCTGGGACAGCTCTGCCTGCTCACTTGTCTTCTCACGGATATGGCGCTCACCAGCACCTGAAAACCTCCCTGGTGTCCCCACATACACCCCAGTGTCCCCCTCTGAATATCCCCAACACACTCAAGGTACCCCCTGGCACCCCAGACTGGTCACCTCCAGTACACCCTTCACGCCCCATCCACACTATCTCTCCCCTCTCCCCACCTCCCTCATACCCAGTTCATTTGAGGTTTGTGAGTGGGGGCTTTTCCCTGAGCTGAGCCAAGAGGCAGCTAAACGGGAGCCAGCGTGCTGGGGGGCAGAGCAAGGAGCTGGAGCAGGTCCCAAGGGATAAATACGGGGATCAAGGAGGAGACACTGCCAATAGCACGGTGGGGCAGACTCCAGGGCCAGGAGACACCAGAGCAGGGGGACACCAGGACCTTGGCAGCATATCCAGGTCAGGAAAAGGAAGCATTGTGGGGTGCAGCTGCCAGCACTTCGGGGGTGAATCCATCTTCCCTTTCCAAAGTATCCTGGAGGTGCAGGGGTTAAACATGAGGGATTTCAGGTATACAAGAGGCCGTTTTTTCTCCATGCCAAGCCCCCTCCCCACACGTACCCTCCCCAGAGACCCTACAATAACAAGCCGGCCTGTGAGTCAGCTGGCCACTTGCCCGGCCGGAGGAGCCCCTCCCTGGGCGCTGGCCCAAAGGAGCTCTGCAGAAGGCCCCTGGCCCTGGCCCCATGCACACTCCCCCCAGCAGCAAAACCCTCAGCTAGCTGGCCCCACTGAGGGGGCTCCAGCTTCCAGCGAGCGTGGGAAGGGTGATGGAGGCTAATGAAACACAGCCGGCCGCGGAAGCGAGCCACGGGCTGCTCCTGCGCACAGGCTGTCCAGATGCTGGGACCCTGGCATAAACCCTCTCTCGGTGCACAACCCCCTCTCAGACATCAGAGAATCCCCACCGGGTGCACATTCAGATACACAAACTTCCCAACACTCCGTCCTGCCTGGAAACCACTGGCAGATGCTCCCTGCCACTGCCTGTTGTATTGCGGGCATGCCCTCCCCACACGCCCCTCTCACCTCTCCCCACAGCACCCCAGCAAAGCCACCTTCACTGGTGTTAGCCCCTAGCATCTTTGGCACATGCTTCCCAGGGTGGCACGAGGTCGTGAGATGGCCCAGAGCTGAGACAGGGTCCTGGCACAGACCTGCTGAGCCTCCCACCCACCTTTGCCCTGCCTGCTCTGGGCCCAGGATGCCAGGTTGACCCCAGGATACCCCACAGCCCCCACCTCCACCAACACCCCAGCCAGGGCTCGGTGCCAGGGCTGCTCCCAGCGCCTGCCCTGCACCGCCACCCATACTGTGGCACCCTGCAAAGCCCAGTGTGTGCCCCTGGCACAGCCCCCCCTTTTCCTCTCCCTCCCTGCCCAGCTGGGCACGGGCACAGGCACGGGCAGAGGCATGTCCCAGCCTACGCTGTCTGCCCGGGGCATGCCAGCCTCTTCCCGCCCAAGATGCCAGCCCCAGAGACAGCTGGCACACATGCCTCCCCAGGGATTTAGGAACACGCAGCCTCCCTTGCCCCAGCAGCACCATGGTGGGCACTGTGCCCACCTCCAGTTCCCCGAAGAACCTGGCTTGCTGTAGGGTCCTCCTTCACCACCGGCACAGCAGCTGGACCAACAGACACTACCGGGCATCCTTGCCTCTACAGCCTCCTGCCAGCAAGATCCGCCCCCGGCTGGGTATCAGGAGAGGTTCTCAGCCTGTGTGTGTGCTGCTGGCAGCACTCTGCTGCGGCGCATGGCACCCACGTGCAGCAGCACTCACCCTGGCAAAGGGCACCCCACTCCAGGCGCTGGGGCACAGATCCCTGCTGCCCCTTCTGAGAAGGGATGCACCCTGAAACCCAGCCTCATACACAGACACGCACATGCCATCAGGGGCCAGACAGCAGGATGGCACTGCCAGCCTCACCCACCGGTGACACCAGTGCCTCTGTGACCACCCCACAGTCACCAGCCCATCTGGGTGCCCATCCAATGGGGTCAACTGGCAATCCCTCTCCAAGTCCCCTGCACCCCTCCAGCAGGGGAGAGGCACACCTCAGGGCACCAGCCTTACCTTAGCTTGGCACTTGGTGTGGCAGGAGAGCTTGCAGCCTATGGGAGAAAGAGGGGAGAGGTTAGTCAGAACAGGAGAGGAAGCACTGCCATGGGGCAGCCTGTGGGCACCCCACATGCAGGGCAGAAACAAGGTGGCACTCCATGCTGCAGGGCACAGTGCACCTCGGCATTGGTCACGGGCTGCTGGGACATGAACGTGCACACAGGGACACTCACACCTTGCACACGTGTGCACACATTGTGGGTGGCACCAGCATGGCGCAGAACCACGTGCACACAGGATGCAGCACTCGGGCACACACCCATGGGCACGTGAGCCATCCCCCCCGTGCCAACCTGCCAGTGAGTGTGCATGTGTGCAAGCCCCAGAGTCCAGGGGTTGATGGCACAGAGGGAGGCCGTGCACAGACGCGTCTCACGAGGCCTCACACGCACACCAGCACGTATGAGAGCGCCACAGGGGTGCTGCCAGTGCCTGTGCCACCTCCCTGCTTCCTGTGCACTGCTGTTGCACGCTCACACCCACGCCCTGCGGAGAGAACACATACACACGGGCAGTGCGGGTGTGTGTTTGCCACTGCGGGGGACACGCGCTTATACGGGGCACCACTGCGCTCCCTGGGCAGCCCTGAAAAGCCACATGTCCCATCCCCTGGAGACATGAAGGTCTCCATGAAACATGACCCAGGCCATGGCCGCACCCCAGGCCCTGTCCTCTCTTGGGGCTGTTTCCTGCAGTGCAGGAAGCCACATTGTTCCCATTTCCTCTGTCCACCCCTCGCACGGGGCTCGACAACACCACACACGTGCAAGGGCCTGTGGCCTCGCCTTGTGAGCCACTGGGTGCCACAGGCCGCCAGCACAGCTGAGAGGGTGAGCATCCACACATGCACACAGATATGCCTCTGGTGGCAGTTGCACACTCACTGCACATGCATGCAGCTGACATATGGCCATATACATGTGTGACATCCAAGTAGGTCCATGGACCACTCTTGCCTCCCAGCTGCCTTCCCGCCTGCAAAGGCATCACACACACTCTTGCACATACATGCACACATGTGCACAGAGGTTGGCACAGGCACGTCTTCCACCTTCACATCCTCGTGCACGTAGCTGTGCATACAGGCAGCACACACACATCCCTGATGTCCTGCCTCCCTGGCACGTCACACTGCACACGTACATGCCCTCGCCCCCCTGCTCACCTCGGCAGGTGCTGCCCTGGCGCGTGATGGCCTGCCGGCAGATCCCACATGCCTTCACCTTCTTGAAGCTTGTCATCTTGAAGGTGTGTGCCGGAGGGGCTTCCAGGTCCTCGGGCTGGGGGGACATGGGGTTTCGTCAGTGGGAACAAAATGACACCAAGACCCAGGTACTTAGCTCTGCCCTGCCTGTTTCCCCTGGGCAGGGGTCCATCCTCCACCCGACCAGGGTGCGTGGGGCAGGGGGCCAAGGCTCCTGCCCGGGGAGAGGGGGACACTGCCGCGGCCCCTTTAAATAGTCTCTGCCGCCCCCTGGCGGTAAGTGGGAGGGGTGGTGTTTGTGTGTGTGCAGTGCGTGTATGTATGTGTATGCATGTGTGTGTGTATGTGCACTGTGTGTGCACAGACGTGTCTGTGCAGTGTGTGTGTATGCACAGATGCATATGTGTGTGCACAGATGTGTGTGCACAGATGTGTGTGCACAGATTGCATGCACAGATGTGCGCATTTCACACATGCATGCACGTTCAGATGGCTGTATGTGATGTGTACATACACATCTGTGTTTGTACATACACATCTGTGCGCACAGGGGTGTGCACATGTGTGTATGTGCACATACGTGTGTGCACGTGTGCACAGGTGTGTGGGTGTGCATGCACATACATGTGTGTAGGTGTACATATACACATGTGTGTGCATGTGCACAGGCATGTGTGCACACGTCTCCCTGCACGTCAGGATATCTCTGTGTGTCCTTGTGAATACGTGCTGTGCACAAGCATTTCTGTGAGCACAAGGGTTTGTCTGCACACACAGGCGGTGAAGATGCTCGTATGCACGTATCCATGTGCAAACTCATGTGCATGTGAGTACATGAGAATGCACATATATAAACATGCCCATGCACAGATATATTTCCGTGGATGTGTTTGAGTATGCAGATATGTGCATAAACACATGTGTGCACGCCCAGGTAGGTACGTGTGGGTTCTGCCAGAAGGGGGCCCACGCAGGGGGTGTCTCATTGTCGTGCTGTGTTTGGAGTACATGCCAGGCAGCATGTGCTGGGGTGTCTCATGCCAGGGTGTAAAGGCAGCGCAGAGCCCCCTGAGTGTGAGCAGCTGTGCCCACCCTGCCTGGCAGAGCCCCCAGCAAAGGGAAGCCAATGCCACGAGTGTGACTTGAGTCCAGGTTGGATCCAACTGTGTGCAGGTGCCAGGGGGTGAGTGTGCAGGCATGTGTGTGTGTTCACGCAAGGGGGCTGAGGGCAGGAGGGGGGGGCCTGGCACAGCTGCAGGCAGCCCGTGCCCCTCCCGGCCTCCCACTTGACTGTTTTCAGGGGGAGCACCCCCTGGCAGCACGCCAGTCCTGCCCACCCACCCACTGCCAGATGAAGACGTGAGCCCCTGTAAATCCGCCTTTTCATGCCAACACTAATGAGATTAAGCAGAGGCCCAGCGGCCCCCCCTCGCCCGGGCGCCCCGCTCTCCTCCAGCCCACTGCACCAGAGCCAAGAGGGGCAGTGCTGAAGCACTGGGGTGCCGTATACCTCCTCACAAACCTCTGTGCCTCAGTTTCCCCAATGCACACATGGACAGGCAGACGGGCCATGTATGTGTTACACCCCATGTGTGCAGACACCCTGGGGGCTGTGAAGGTGCTGTGCATGTGACACGCAGTGCATGTGTCATGGAACTACATGTATACACACACCTGCGAGCATGCAAGAGTGTGCAAGCGTGTGCAAGAGTGCACATTCCCATCAGCCACAGCAGCAGCAGCTGCATGGGCAGATTTCCCTATTTCCACATGCAGATCCACGTGCCATCGTGTGCACACTCGCACAGGTTTGTTCACACATGTGCAAGCCCCTCTTCCCTGCGCACCTACTCCGACAGGGCCACTCGCTGGTGGTCCCTCAACAGCCCCCAGAGCTGGTGCCACCCTCAGGGGCACAGAAAGCCGGGTGTATACACACACATGTGCATGTGCACAGGCGTGTCATCACCCACCCAGCAGCCGTGGGAAAAGCTCTCCTGGGCCAGGGGCTCCCACGCTGCAGTTGCTGGGTGACAGCAAGGCCTAATGATGCCACGAGCTCGTTTGCATATGCAAAGCAGCATCACTGCTGCGGGGTGCAGAGGGAAGAGGCCTTGCCCCCCGCTCCCAGGGTCCCGATGGGATGCCCAAGGATGCCAATGCGTCTCCTATGCATATAGCCCCCACTCTGTTCTGGCCCCCATGGGCCTGCTTCATTAACAGCAATTATCCTCGCTAGGGAAAGAGCTGACCCTTTGATTCCCACCCCTCCAGAGCCCCTTCTGCTTGTCTTGTTGCCAACACCATCACCATGCCAGAGGGGTTGTCAATGCAGCACCCAGCTTTGCACTCCCCACCCCCCTGCTGCTTGAGGGGCACCCTGCCCACCCAGTGCCAGCCAGGGAACCAGCCCATCCCACAAAACAACCCTGCCCTAGCTGCATACTGGAAGGATCCCTGTTAGCCTTCCTGACCCCAAGGCTGGGAACTGTTGGGGAGATGAAGGGGATGGGGCTGCAGGACTTCTCAGGAATGTCACCTGGGTACCCACCAATGGGTACCCACCTGCAGGGGCCAGCACCTACACTTTGCAGGGGTGCGGATGCAAAGGCATCCGTAGCCATGGGTCCCCCAACACACAGACCCAAGGAGGCTAGAAGGGGAGCCAGGTGTCCTGGGCTGGAAGAGACACCAGTTAGAGATGCCAAATTAATCAGGAGCTGGAAGGCCTGGGTTCATTGCCCAACACTGCAGAGAGGTGCAGTGGCTGGGGAGACCTGGGACACCCAGTTCCCCTGAGGCTGCAAAGCCAGGGTGGGTGGGGGGCATTAGGATACCTGGGTCCAGCCCTGTAGGCTCAGGTCCACCCAGTGCTTTGCACACCGCTGGGTCCTGGGGCCCAGCTTGCTTTGGTGACTGGAGAGGATGCAGAGTCCCAAAACCCCAGAACTGACTGGATTCCCCCGGTTTTCCCATTTTCCCTTCCGCTTCAGTGGGGTAGCAGAGCCTCTGCCCCAGAGAATGGCAGGGCCCCCGGTCAGTGATGCAGACTGGGCGTCGTGGGGGATCAGCCCCCCACCCTCTCCAACCCCACAACCCTTCCACAGACCCTCTCACAGCTCAGTGTCCTTGTCCCGCATCCCATCCCGGTCCCCCCTTCGTGTACCCCCCAGCCCGCTGCCCACCGCCGCTGCTCTCCCGGGCTGGGTCTCGCCCCGCTCCCCACAGTCCCCGGGGCTCCTCGCGGCCCCTCTCCCGGTCCGGTCCCCCCAGCCTCACCCCGATGTCCGGCCGTCTTTCCTGCTCTCCGCTCGGTCCCGGTCCCGGTCCAGCCTTGCCCATTCCCCCTGCTCCCAGCCCACCCGTCCCGGTGCGAACGCCCCCGCTCCGTGCCGCTCCCCTCGCATGCAGTCCCATCCACCGCCCGCTCCCGGGACCAGCCCCGCTCCGGGTCCCCAGCGCCGAGACCCTGCCGCGCTGCTGTCCGGCTTCCCCCGGCGCCCCTCGATGCTCCCCAGTGCGGGCCGTACCCAGAGCAGGCAGGAGAGGCACAGCCCGGTCATGCTGCCCGCGGCGCGGCCCCGGCCGGCCGAGCCTCCCGGCCCCTCGCTCCGCCCGCCCGCCCCGCCCCGACCCCACACCGCCCCTCCGGCCCGGGGGGGAACGGGGGCGGCAAACCACCCCCCCGACCCCCGCAGCGCCCCAATCGAGTTGGCCCGGCAGCGATCAGGACTCCCCCACCAACGCCAGCAGAGAGGCTGCGGGACTGGGGGGGGCCCGGAATGGGGCTGTGCGTGTCCCAGGCCCCCTCTCCCCCACTCACACACATTTGGGATCCATTTCCTTTGCTGACCGAGGGACACCCGCCACCCACGTCACCCCCCTCCTTTCTCCGGCCTCCAGCGGGTCCTGCGGCGGGATGTACGCCCCCCATCCTCATCCCCAGCTGCGTCCCCTGGGTGGTCCCGGGATGGGAGACTGGGAGGGATCGGCGGACATCCATGCGCGGAGCAGGGGGGCCTCAGCGAGGGGGGACAACCTCCAGGCGGGACGGAGAGCAGCTTGGCAGTCCGCGGCCCTGACAGGGATGGATTTGGCAGGGGGATGCTTCATCCCCCTCCTGGGGGGCTTAGCTGGGCGGAACCCGGTCCCCCCTCTCTTTCCACCAGCACGGACTCCGGCTCCAGCCTGGAAACTTGTGCTCAGCTGGCCGTGACCATAAGGGTGTGAGTCAGAGTGCAGGACGTGCCAGGGGGAAGGACACGCCGGGCAGGACAAGCGACCGCTGGCACGGGGATCTGGGCATGGAGGGGACGTGGGCACTATAATGCCCCCCCTCCCAGTTCCTCAGTTTCCCATCTGTACGCTGCATACAGAGAGAAAGGGCAGAGTGAGACGGGGGGGCTGCCCTCCCCAGAGACTGGGATTGCATCTGACCCCCCTCAAAGTGCAGCATCCCCTCCCCTATCCCACCGCCCTCCTCCTCCACCCCACTTTGCTGTGCCTGCCCAGCCCGTAGTTATGGAACCCTTGTGGAGATGTGACAGTTGGGGCAGGGGAGAGGTAGGGGATAGCACCTCCTACCCCTCCATGCCAGCCAGGGCCAGGGGCAGAAGGAGGCTGTGAGGACTGATCCTGCTCACAGCACCAAACAAGCAGGGAGAGCCATCTGTGCACACTCTACCCCCTCATTACAGCCCTCATTAATCAGCCTTGTTACTGCCCACAAATAAAAACCTCAGTGGAGAGGGGTGTCCCCACCCCCCATAAATCACCTCCTCCCATTCACTGCTGGGACAATCCCAGGCCCCTCAGAAGGGCAGGGACAAGGGTCATGGGACAGGGTGGCTGCAGGGACACTGCCTGTGAGCATCATTTAAGGATAGTTTCCTCAGCAGGGGGATGCAGACAGGAGCACTTAGCACAGGAACCCCTCATGGGTACTACTGGTGCAAGGCATGTACTCCCAGTTCAGGGCCAGTCTTGGCAGGACTCCTCTGTGTCCCCCCTTCCGGGGTCATCATGTCCCCAAGGCCCCCATACCCACTTCCAGCAGAGCTGTCCCCACTCTGCCCTTGAGTGCATAGGGCATACGCACACACCACACACACATCCCTATGCACATGCCAGGGCCACACTCCTGCACACCACACACACACCCCATACCACGTGTAGTGGGTGGGTCCCCATGTGTGTGGGTGCCTGTTGGCACAGGAAGGACTGAGAGACACCCCTCTAGCAGCTCACACGAACGTAAAGCCCCACTGCTACTGCCCCCAGCACACATGCGCCTGCTAAAGGACACACCCCACGACAGCTCCCCAGAGACCTGCTGTGCACCCACACCCACGTGAGCTGCAGTTCACTCTCACCTTAGCCCCATCTGCATGCTCGTGAACACACATGCACAAGCATACATGCATGTTACAGCCCCCCATGAGTCCCTGTTCTCACATGAGGGACACGTGGACACAGGGATGGGCAGGGGACTGCACAACCACCACCCCACACCTCCCCAGTGCCTCCCTCCCACCCATAGCCCTGAGCATCCCCCTGTACTCCCATCACCTCACGATCCTGTGTTTCCGACACACGCTGGTGTCCTCAAGCAGCCAGAGGCCTCTTTCTCCTCCAGGCTGGGTCCCTGCCCTGGCACATACTGGATTGTCACCAGCCTGCAGTGACTCCCCCAGACACTGCTCTAGTGGTGGCTTTGGCACCCGCTTTTCTGGCACAGTGCAGCTGGAGTGTCCCATGCCATTCCACTAGGCACAGGGCAGCTTCCCAAAGGTTGAGGAACCAAGTGAGGGTGGTGCATTGGGAGTCCTCACCCTCCAATAGCTTCTCCCCTCCCTGCCTCAGTTTCCACAGCATGGGTGGCAGAACAGGATGTGTCCCCACAGCAGGTGCTGCAGGGGCACGGGAATCCCCTATGCAGGGCAGTCCTTTGGCACACGGATCCCACTCACACCAGGTACTGATGGGCACACCTACAGCAGGATGACCCCACAGAAGCCCCTCATATTGGGTGTATTTTTGGGCACAGGGAGCCCACACTGACTGAGTACTTCATGGGTATGGCATTCCCCAGTACCAAGTGCTTCCAAGTACAGGGATCCCCCATACTGAGCACTTTATGGGCACAGGGATCTCTCATGCTCGGTGTTTTATGGGGTCCCCCTCACATGGGGCACAGTACCCCATGTTCAGGGTTCAGTAGGGACACAGGGATACCCCTTGCCTACATGTTCTCTCTGTAAGGACACAGGGATCCCAGTAGATCCCTTTGCATGAAAGGCTGTACAGTAGATCCCCTCCAGTCAGGCACTGCAGGGGCCCGCGGGTGTGGGTTATGGGAAGCGAGGGTCACAGTGCCACTCCGTGGGGGGGTACAAGGAGGCACAAAGGACATGCCCTGCACCTGGCATGCATATGCAGGGTTTAACCCTCCACTGCCCACAGCAGGCAGGGCCAGCGGCAGCCCGTACTCCCACCCCCCGCAGTCCCCGGACCCCCCCCAGCCCCGTGTCCCCCGCAGCCCCTAACCCTAACTCCGTGACCGGCGGTGCCCGCTTACCTCCCGGCGGCGGCGGGCGCGGAGGGGCAGGAGGCAGGACACCAAGGACTTCCCCCAGCCAACCAAGGTGGCAAAGCACCAGCTCAGCCGGGTCATGGTGCCCCTGCCCGGGGCTCACCTGGCGGGGGGAGGGTGCAGGAGCCGACCCCTGCCCAGGGCACGCTCGGGGGGGCGGTCGAACCCAGCCGTGTCCCCCCCCCCCGCGCCAGCCGCAACAAGCTCCGGTGGCCGGGCAGTGTCCCGGACGTGCCCGGGCGCGGGCACGGGGCTGTGCGACGATGATGTGCTGGGGGTCTGCGGTCCCACCGGGCCCAGTCCCCCCCGCCGGTCCCCCAGCGTCGCCTGCGCGTTGGCAGTCAGGCACGGAGCACCGTGCCCGCCCCTGTCCTGCAGTGCTTGGGTGGGAGCCAGCTCCGACACGCTCCCCCTCCTCCCCTCCTCCCACTCCTCCTTCTCCTCCTCTTTCCTCTCCTTCTCCTGCACAAGGGGTTCGGGGCTTGGCACCCCCGGGACTCACCTGCCTGTCCTCCGGGCATGGCATCCCCTGGGGTGAATGCAAGACCCTAACAGTGTCCCCCTCTCCAGAGCCCTCAGGTTTGGGGATGAAGGAGGTCGGACACCCTGGGTTTGATCACGGCACAGTCCATGATCCCTGCTCTGACCCTTCCTCAGTTTCCTTGTAGCACCCTCTACTCACCCCTAGCCCTAAATGGCAATGTGCACACAGAATGGGGGCCTCCTGGCACCCCACCAAGCTTCTCCTCTTCCCAGGAGCCTGAGGACACATTCAGGGACACCCCACCCAGCCCCCTTCCAGTGGGGTCTCTTTCCTGAAGCCTGCCTGGCTTCAGGAAAACACTGCGGGCACTGAATTACCCAGGGGAACCTCTCCCTGCAGAACAGCTCAAAATGACCCCAGGTACCCCCACCTCACCATGGGGCTTGCACAGGGCAGGGGGACAGGGTGCACCCTACTGGGGACCGCACATGCCCCATATACCCATCGGGGGTGGTGCCAGGAGGAGCTGGTGACAGCACCCCCAGAGGCTGTCTTGATGCTGTGCTGGTGCAGGGCAAGGACCATCCCCACAGGGTGGCTGCTGGTGCCAAGCGTGGGCAGTGGCAATGCCAGACCTGGGCACTAATTGCATTTGCCTTGGGAAGGCTCCTGACAAGCAGCTGCACTAGAGAGGGGTGCAGGGAGTTCGGGTGGTCCCCCACACTTCACAGCTGTCCCCACAGCTCTGTCTAGCACCTAGGAGGAGCAGAGGGCTGGCAAGCAGAGGGGGCCAGGGTACAGCCCCTCCACACCAAGCCCCAGGGAGGTGACATCACTGCTGGCTCCATGGTCCCCCACCCCCATTTAATTAGCAGATGGCCCCCAGCCCCCCCCGGGTAGGCAGCGCCAGGCCTGTGCAGGGCCATTAGCTTTATTGGCTGTGCTGAACAAGGGCCAGGCCTCATTAATTGAATTGCACCCACGCCAAGGACAGGCGAGTGTCTTCTGCACCCCCCCAGCCCCTGGCATCCCCACCCTAGCCCTTGGCTGGGGCAGGGGTGGGGGACCCTGCTGCCAGGGCGCTGCTGTGGCACAGCGGGCAGGGGCACATTCCCCCCACAGGTATTGGGGTGCTGCCTGTGCAGTGCCTGGCATGGGGTACACGGGTGGGTGCAATGACGGGCACACACACGTGCCTGCAGGCCCACGCAGTGCCCACACCCGCCACACGTGTAGGGCTTGTACCCACACACGCATCCCCATAGCCATGCACGCACAGCCAGCACTCATGTGCCATTGCCCTGCACCCCTGCACCTGCACGCACAAGCAAATGCACATGCATCCCCCAGGCACAGTGGGCTGACACTCCACTGCCCCCCAACCCCCTACCCACACCCCCATCCTATGTGGGATGCTGCATCCCATGCCCACAGTGGGGTGCTGAGGAGGCTGGGGTCACCCCGAGCACTGCCACTGCCTCCCCCATGCACCCTGGCTGCTTGAGGGCATCTCAAAGCCCAGCACCCACCAGGAGCCAAGAGGGTGCTGGGAGGCCCAGGCTCCCACTCGGCATCACTTCCTACTTTCACTTTGGTGCCGAGCAAAGCCCAGCAGGGGAGAAGCAGTTGCCCCCCAAGACACCCAGGTGACACAGGTAGGGGCAGCGTGTGCTGCAAGGAGGGGTGCAGCAGAGGGCAGGTTGTGGGCATCACTGTGGGCATCCACCAAGCCAAATGTTGGTGGGGAATGGGATGACAGTGGGTCCCCCTGGACTGGCAAGATGGGTTGGGATCACCCCTGGCTTCCCCCCCCTCAGGGATTTTAGTCCTCAGTCCAGAAGAAACCCACAGGACAGGGCTGACATAGCGCAGGGGGCCAGGCACTGTGGCTGAGGGGCAACTTCTAGGCTGGGGGCTCCCTAACAAGGGGAAGCCTTGGCCAAAATGCTTGGGGAAGAGTTTGCACTCTGGCTCTGGGCATAGCCCCCATGTGCAGGGAAGATGCCAATGGAGGGCTGTGGTTGTTGCTGGGGGAGGCAGTGGTCCTTCCTGGGGAGGGTGGGCTGCAGATCCTGTGGAGGTCTCTGTACCCAGGGGTTGTTGTGCATTGGGGGGTGGGCTTTGTGCCAGAGGCTGCTGCTGGCTGCTTTGAGCTGGGTATGGGTCCTGGTCCCCCTCCACAAAAATTGCAGGATGGTCCTTCAAAGCATTCCTAATTCTCAGTCTCATGGGAGGATATCAGGGTCCCCCCAGACCTGACACTGTCCTGCCTCTGTCCTCCACAGAGGATGCATAGGGGGACCAGCCTTGCTGACCCTTTCCCCAGAACTGGCACCCCCCATAACAGGGAGCTGGGTGCTGGGAGCTAAGCTGGAGTGCCTGATGTGATGTGTGCCGGGTGGGTGGTGGCTCCTGTGGCCTCACCGACCTCCCACACTTCCTCCTGGCCAAGGTACAAAAGGAGAAGCAGGCAGGCACAGCGTGGGCGCAGGACACACCAGAGTGCCCCCAGCACTCAGCGAGCACCTCAGGGCAACCCACCGCTCCTGGCCACAGGTAAGGGGCTTCTTTTCCCTGGGGAGACTGAGGCAAGGGCAGGGTGACAGATGGGAAGATAGTTCATCCAAGGTCTCTCAAGGGCACTGGAATGGGAACCCAGACATCTTGAGTCCCATGTCCTGCTCCGTCACTCTGCCATGACAGAGGGCACAGGGGAGGGCACAGGGCACTCGCTCACTCTTGGGCATGCTTGGACATGCTCATGCACACCCCTCCTGCAAGCGCACACACACCCTGCCATGCACACCCCCATGTTCCCCCACACCACTCAGACACCACTCACAGTGACAAGACACAGACCTGCCACCTCCATGGGCTCTTTCCCTCACCCTGTCCCCAGTCTGCCACCCACCACTCCCCAAAATTACTCCGCTGTACTGCGCCCCCCAGCTCCCACCCCATGCCCACAACACCCCCAAGCCCTGTGCCAACCCCACAGCCAGCGTGCTCTGCCAGAAGGTTCTGCCCAGGGGGGGCTTAGTTTGAGGGGGCTGCATGTCAGGGGCTGTGTGCCCTCCTTTCCCAGCCACCCAGGAGCCTCCACACTGGTTGTGATGTGAGGGAAATGAGAGCAGAAGAAAAAGCAGAGCTTCCCCTGCGCCAAACCCACATCCTGAATCCGGGGGAACAGGGACAGGGATGAGGACAGGGACACACTAGGGATGGGACTTGCTCAGCCTCAGGAGCTCCCCAGGGAATGGGAGCAGAGGCTGAGGACATTTTGAGGCAGGGCACATGGACAGCTAAGGGAGTGCAGGATACACCTTTTGTCCACCCCTTCCCTCCTACCCCATGCAGTGAGGGGACATGGGCAAAGAAAGGGCGTGCTTACACCCACCCTCTCTCCCCTTAACAGCAGGCAGGTCTGGGGTAGAGCTGGGTGGGGGCAGACCCTCTCCCTGGGACAGAGAGTTTGTGCGTGCCAGAGGATTGCCAGCCTGGCACCTCTCATCACTGCCCCTGCCTTTGCAGATCCCTGTGCAGAGCCATGGCAGGGGAAGGGGAGCTCAACCGTGTCATCAAGGACCTGCAGAGTAAGTGTGCCAGCCAGTCCCCTGCCAGCGTGCCCCCTGTATGGCACATCTCACCCTGGCTGTGTTGGGTCCTTCCTTGCACCCAGCCCATGGGCAGCAGCGGTGTCCCTGTCAGGGGTGCTCCAGAGCATACCAGTGCCAACCCTACCACTGCTGCCTGCTCCTGTCCTCGCTGCCAGTCCCTGGGGGTGGGCATCACCCAGCGGGTAGCTGCCCCTGCTCCCCTGTTTCATCCTAGGGCAGGTTCCTCTTTCTCTTTGGTGAAAAGGAGGCTCAGGAGCACCTTATGTCTCTCTACGACTGCCTGAAATGAGCCTCTTCTCCCCAGTTGCAAGGGTTACAACAAGAGGAAATGGCCTCAAGTTGTGCCAGAAGAGGTTTAGGTTAAATATTAGGAAAAATTTCTTCATGGAAATGGTTATCGAGCACTGGAACAAGCTACCCAGGAAAGTGGTGGAGTCACCATCCATGGAGGTATTTAAAAGACATGCAGATGTGTCACTTGGGGACATAGTTTATTGGTGGACTTAGCAGAGCTGGTTCTCAACCAGACTTGATCTTAGAGGTCTTTTCCAGCTTAGATTCTACAATTCTGTGATTTTACCTGCCATCAGAAATCCCTGGGGCCAGAAATGTGGGCAGTGGAGAGGGGGATGGGGTGAGAGAGAGTGCCTGCTGCCTGGGCAGTGCCGTGCCATGCCAGCTCAGCCCTGCCATCCTGCAGAGACCGTGGCTGAGCTGAACTGCAGCTACCGGGAGCAGAACCTGCCAGTGACAGACGGGAGCCGGGAGCTGCACAGCCTCTGTGCCCAGCTGGAGTTCCTCCTCCAGGTACTGCTGCTTCTCTGTCCCTGCTGCTCCCCACCTTAGTTTCCCCTTAGGCACAGCTGAGAGCAGAGGAGACCCTGTGTTAACCGTTCTGGAGGGTGGTATGACCCCAGCCAGCTTTGTCTGGCCCTGAGCAGCCCCAGCCCATGAGCACCTGGACCAGGCTCTCCCTCATCCACGTGTGTAATTGCACGTGCTGCAAAAGGGAAATTGAGGCATGGAGCCAGTGAAGAGGACAGCCAGGGGACATCCAGACCAACCCTGCTGGTTCAGCTGGCTAGATCCCAGCCCCACAGGGGACAACAGTCTGGGAGACAGGGGACACCCCCAAACAAGAAACTCCAAACTTGTACGTCTGCCAGTTCGACCTCAAGGAGAAGAGAAGCTTCTTTGGGCAGCGCAGGGACTATTGGGACTTCTTGTGCCAAGGCCTGGCACGGTGCCGGCAGGAGCATGAGGGTGTTCACTTCGTCAGCTCCCTGGACAAGGTGAGCACGGGCTCGTGGGATGCCTGGGGACTTGTGTGCACACACGGTGCTTCTGCTTGCTTATGGGTGCACGTGCACTTGTGCACAGGTACACACTCACCTGGGCACTGAGGATTCACGCACTGCTGCTGTCAAGGGTTTTCTCCCCTCTGGGGTCCCCACTGCCCCCCAGCCCTGGACCTGGGGACCTTCTTTCCCCCTGTATGGGCTGGGGGGGGCGGGAGATGTGTAGTGGGCAGACTGGTGTGACAGGGCTTGATAACCCTTTCTCCCTCCCAGCTGAAGACCCCTGTGGGCAGGGGCCGAGCCTTCCTGCGGTACTGCCTGGTGCACCGGCAGCTGGCAGAATCCCTGCAGCTCTGCCTGCTCGACCCCGAGAGCCTCCGGTGAGAGCAGGAGCACAGCGAGGGGATGCTCACAGTGGTGGGGGACATGGCCAAGATGGGCAGTGCCCTGCAGCACCTGGTCAGCAAGGGTGCTGCAGGCATATGTGCCCACCCAGAGCATAGAGGGGTGCATGAGCCTGTTTTGTGGTTGCAGCGAGTGGTACTACGCCCGCAGCCCTTTCCTGAGCCCCCAACACCGGTCGGAGATCCTGGGCAGCCTCTATGAGCTGGACTGTGTCACCTTCCACCTGGCCCTGCACAGGGACGACCTGGACACTGCCTGGCCCATGTTCTCTGAGTGAGCCTGGGGACACTGGGGCACTGGGGCATTGGTGGCACCAGCAATGTCAGAGGCATCAGAGGTACCTGGGGCTCACCATTGCAGAGAAGCATATGGACATTGTCCCACTTCCGTGGACCCCACGTGGCCCCCCAGAGGTGCCAGCCCTCCATCCATGGCCCCAGGAGGGGCACAGATACCAACACCAGCACACACACCCTGTGCCTGTGCCTGCAAACATGCCACACACATGTTTTCACACACAGAGAGCCATCCTCTGCCAAGTACACTCCCAGGTACAGGTCTGCTGCAACACTGTGACATCTGACACACGGAGGCACATGTGTGTGCTTGCCACACCCTTGGCCCCCAGGCATGCTTGCATGGGGACACTCATGAACGCAAATGTTCCAGCACACTCACGCCTGTTCTGCTCGCACACTTGTGTGCACACACTGCCACAAGCGTACATGCAGCCCCCAAATGCCCCCCTGCAACCACCACAGGGGTCTCTGGGTGCCACTCATTCTGTGGGTTCTCAGGCTGGTGGCACCAGCATCTCTGGTACCCTGCCACGGGGTGCCACCTGGTGTCACCAGCCCTGCTGCCCTTTACAACCCTGATGGTTGGCTGTACACAGGGAGCTCAGAGGGAGGGTGGCAGTGCCCTGCTCATCTTGGGGGTGACCTGGTGACTCTGTGTCCCCCCTAGGTCACTGGTACGACCCAGCTCAATGACCAGGAGCAGCCCAGCTAAGACAGCCCTGCAGACAGGCAACACCAGCACTGGGGCACACGAATGGCCTGATGGCATCGCCCATCCCATTGCAGCACCCTGTGGCACACCAGCTCACCCATTTCCACACACCTTGTCTGCCTTGCGAGCAGGGGATGTCGAGGTGGAGAACATGGAAGGGGGTGTGGAAAACACAGAGGTGAAGAAGGACATGAAAGAGGAAGATGAAGAGGAGGTGGAAAAGGATGAGGACAAGGATAGGGAGGAGGTGGAGGGTGTGAAGGTGGATGTGGAGGAGGACATAGAGGAGGATTTGGAAGAGAACAATGAAGAGAAGTTGGAGGAAGATGAGAAGATGGAGGATGTAGATGCAGAGGAACTGAAGGATGCACATGGCTCTGGCAAATCACCTCAGCCTGATGGTGCCAGGGAGCCTGGCACTACCCCACACACTGGCATGAGGTGCATGCTGAGTTCTCCATCACTGATGCCCAAGCAGCCAGGTGGGATGGAGACATCCCTGCAGGCACTGGTGTCCCAGCTGAGGGCCCAGCTGGGTCAGAAGGAGCTGGCAGTGCGGGCACTGGCAGCACAGCTGGCAAGGGCAGAACTGCGGCACCAGCAACAGGAGGAGGGCAGTGCCCGGCGGGCCCAGCTGTGGGCACACGAGGCTGAGGCACTGCGGGAGACCAACGCCTTCCTGGAGCGGGCACTGGAGACGGTGGTGGCAGCAGGGTGCCCAGGGGCACTGGCGCAGGCACAGGAGGAGGCGCGGGGCTGGCAGGAGGTGGCAGAGGAGCGGGGCACCCAGCTGGCCAAGGTGCTGGCAGAGGCAGCAGCGCTGACCTCGCGCCTGCAGGAATGCCAGGCAACAGTGGTGGCAGCAGGACACACAGACATCCTGGGGCATGCTGGTGCCCCGAATGAGATGGTCACTGTGGAGGAGGTGCTGCGGCAGGCACTGGAGCTCGCCTGTGGTCCCCAGGAGCCCCCACTGGACCCCCAGGTAGAGGGAAAGCACAGCACAGCTGCCAGCATGGCCATGGTACGAGCAAGCCTGAGGGAATCCCACAGTGGGGCAGGGTTTTGGGGTCCAAGGTTGACCCGCCACTCTCTCACAGCGCTTGGCCAGCCTGGCTGCTGCAGCACGGGAGGAGACCTGGCAGAGCCGGCAGCAGCTCCAGGCCCAGCAACAGGAGGTGGCACGGCTGCAGGAGGAGCTCAGCAGGTTGGGCAGGAGCCTCCACTTCCATCACCCACCACCCCCCAATGGGATGGATCCCCCATCTCCACCTGCCACATGGTTTCCCTCGGGACCCCCAGTGATGTCCCTCTTGGACACAGGGGAGCAGCAGATGGGGATGGGTGGTGGGGGGAGGGAAGGATTCAGGGAAGGATGGCTGCAGGGAGGGGTCAATTTGGAACTGATAGGTAGGTGGAGGGGTGGGTGGGCAGAACGGTGGAGTGATTTGGGGTGAGTAGATGGAGGGAGGGTAGGAGGGATGAATTTGGGAGGGAGGGATGGATGCATGCATGCATGCATGCATGCATGGAGATGGGATGGTGGATGGAAAGACGGAAGAATTTGAGGGAAGTGGATGGATAGGTGGGTGGGCAGAAGGCTGGAGGGATGGGTGTGGGGAAGGATGGATGAACGGGGAAACGGATGGGTGGCTGACTCAGCAGATGGCAAGGTGTCTGTGGGGATGGGGACACAGCTTGGGGATGGATGAGCATCAGAGAAAAGGAGGGAGGGAGGGAGGGATGAATGCATGCATGCATGCATGCACAGAGACAACCAGTTGAGAGACAGGGGGACCATCTCCCCACTGCCCCGCTCCAGGGCCCGGCAGGACGGTGAGCGCTGGGCATCAGCGCTGCAGCGGGCACAGCGGGAGGCCCTGGAGCGGGAGGCCATGCGTGGCGCCGAGCAGGCGCGGCAGCAGGAGCTCATCCGTGACATGAAGGAGCGGCTGCTGGAGCTGCTGCGGTGAGAGCCCTGGAAACTCCACGCAAGGGCAAGGGGGCCCAAACCCCTTTGCCCGGAGGAGGGCACCAGAGCCCAGACAAATATACTGCTGACCTGTCCCCTCCTGCAGGGAGAAGGATGCCTTGTGGCAGAAGACAGAGGGCATCGACACCCCCATGCCTGGCCCGGCACCCCGTGACACAGGGCTGTGCTGCCGCTGCCACAAGGATTTCCGCCTTCTCTCCCGGCGATACAGCTGCAGGTGGGCTATGGGGGTAACTGGAGGTGGCACTGACACAGCACTGGGATGGCACAGCTCTCACCATCTGCTCTCTCAGCAGGCTGTGCCAGGGCAAGGTGTGCCACGCCTGCTCCACGGACTTCGGCAAGCAGGGCCGCTGCTGCCTGATTTGTTACCAGCAAAGGCACCCACAGGCTACGTGAGAAGGGACTGCAGCCCTGGCACCATTCCTGGGACATCTCCTGCCCTGGCTGTTTCCTCTCAGACTTACAGGGGACCCAGGTGTCCAGGGCCTTCATGCAGGTCCTGCTGCCCTGAAATCTCAAACATTTCAGGTTTGAGATCTGTCTTTCTTGTGGCTTGTCCACAAAAAAGAAAACAACCCATTTCTGCTAGCCCTGCGGCTCTCATGTCATCTGTCAGTCATTGCCAGATTGATACCCAGGCTGGGTGTAGGGTGGAGGAATGCTGGCATGGGGGTTTTCAAGTCCTCCTGGGGGAAAACTGTCCTCAAAAGGGGTGTCCCAGCTGCAGCCAGGCTGAGCCACTGCCTGCTCTGTCCCACAGGGAGGGAAGACAGCTCTTGGCCAACAGCTCTTGCTTCCTACCACACTGCGAGGAACCACTTGGGCAAGAGGTTTCTCAGATGGAAAGGTTCAGCAATCCCACTGACCCTGCTCAGCCTCAAGTCCCTAGGGCTCCCTCTTGGGTGCCAGGGGACCCCTGTACCTGCCCATGAGCCAGCACATGGGTGAGAGCCATTGATGCCCCATGGTTAAGGACCCCCAGGAACCTGGATCAAGGGTAATGGAGGAGCAGTATGGGACCCCTGTGAAGAGAGTGCTTAAGAGTGCTGGGGCAGCCATCCCAACACCTGGCACACAGGGTGGCAGGAGAGTCCTCAGCAGGGTCACAGCCCCCTCTTGAGCTCCTCTACCCCAGTCAAGTGTCAGCCACAGTTGCCCAAGCCAGGGCAGAAAATATCCGCTTTGTGTAAGGGACAGGTTCCCAGCCCTTTGCACAACAATATCCTGACACCATGGTGTTGGGGGAGAAGGGGGTGCCTGGGGTGCTGGCACCCTTCAGGCAGGGGTCACAGTGCTAGCTTGATGTCAATGAGAGGCTGCTTAGGGATCTTTCAGCGACTTGCTCCACTGGGGCTTGGATTGGGGTTGGGAAAGGAATGGCTTTGTCCCCAGGTGGGACAGACTCCACATGGAGACCTCTCTACAAGGGAAGTGCTAGGACCCGGCTGGGTGGCTGTAGGGAGAGAAATCTGGGTCCCTTCTGGGGATGTACAGGATGCCAAACCCTCTGTAATAGCCTCTAGGGCAACAGCTCTTCCCTGTCCTGAAACCAGTGTTACCCACACTCCAAAAGGCTCAGCTGGCACCACCATTTTGGCACTGTCCCTGGAGATGTGTCCTGGCCCTGTCCTGCTGTCTCCTTTCCCGTGGCAAAGAGAAGCCAGACATGAGTTATCAACCCACTAACTCCTTTATTGTTGGATGGTTGATGGCCACAAACACCATCCCCACAGCAGGCTCTCAGAATCCCCAGAGTCATAGGCTTTGTCCCAAAGAGAGAGGAGGGTGGGCAGCACTTGGCATCACTCCTCTGGCAATGGCATCCTACCACCTTGCCACCCAAGTCCCCTTGCAGCTGGAGTCCAGCATCCAGCGGTAGTCCTCCCCATCCCCACAGCATCACTACCCACATTCCAGGGGGCTGGATGAAGATGCTGAGATGTGTGGGGTGCTGGGACCTGCTGGGAGCCACAAGGACTGGGTACCAGAAGGGCTCAGAGGGTGGTGGATGTGTTGCCAGAGGTGGAGGCATAGGAGGCACGGCCATAACGGGCAACAGCATCCTTGCTGATCAGCCCTCGCTGCGCCAGGATCTTAAGGAAGCTGTTGCGAAACTTCTGACCAATGAAGGCGTAGATGATGGGGTTGATGCAGCTGTGGGCGAAGCCCAGGACCTGCGTGACAGAGAGGGCTGTGTCGATGCGGTTCCTCCTCTCGCAGGTCTCGGCGATGGCCCCTGTCCTCATGAGGGTGTCGCTCACCAGTGTGATATTGTAGGGCAGCCAGCAGACAAGGAAAACAAGCACCACGGCAAAGATGACCTTCATGGCCCGCTGCTTCTGAGCATTCTTGGTCTGCAGGAGGGTGTGGATGGTGACACCATAGCAGAAGAGCATCACCAGGAGGGGCAAGGCAAAGCCGAAGGTCTGCGGCAGCACCCGCAGCACCACCCGCCACTTGGACGTGTCCCCGCCACCAATGCTCTCGTAGCACACAGTGCCATTGTTGGGTGAGCTGAAAGCCTCACGGAAGAGCAGCATGGGCAGGGAGAGCAGCACAGAGAAGACCCAGATGCCCAAGCAGACAAACTTCACCCAGTGCCTCTTCTCAGTGGCTGCCCGGGTGGCATAGACAATGGCCAGGTAGCGGTCCACACTGATGCATGCCAGCAGCAGGATGCCACTGTAGAAGTTGGCTTCCTGCAGCACGGAGATGGCTTTGCACATCACAGTGCCAAAAACCCACTCGTGGGCTCGGTAGGCAGCCCAGAGGGGCAGGGTGAAAGCAAAGAGCAAGTCTGCCACAGCCAGGTTGAGCAGGTAGACGTCGGTGACGGAGCGGCTGGTGTGGCTGGAGGTCACCACCAGCACCACCAGCCCATTCCCCACTACACTGAGGATGAAGACGAGGCAGTAAATCACCGCCACCAAGTACTTGTTGAGGACGGAGCCATCGGGCCGGCATGGGGCGGAGGAGATAGCGATGTCGGGCAGGGCTGTGCTGTAGTCATCGGTGAAGTTGTAGGAGAAGAGTAAGTTGGATAAATCCCCACTGAAGGACAAGGGCTCCATTTTGCCTGTGGAACAAAAAATGGCGTGAGTGTGGGGTGGCAGAGGGGTGTGGGCCAGCAGAGTGGTGTGGGCCACGTGTGACAGCATCTCTGGGTCCCCTGGCATCTCCATTGCTGCCCAGGTCCCCTCCCAGGCAGTGGGCAGCACTCCTGCATCACTCCACTGTATTCACACTGTGCTAAGTAATAGGCAGTGATGCAGGTGGATACTGCCCCTTGTAAAATGCCCCCTGCACCCCTTGGTTTCTTCCAGTTCACCCCAATCCTGTCCCTTCCCTGACTCTTGTGGAAGAAAGGGTTCCCCCATAGACTGACCAACTCTTCTCAGGTTGGGGGCCTCCTGCATCAGTGTAGCATCACATCCCTCCAGGAGATACCTGGATCCTCCAGCAACCATGGGGTCCCCTAGTTTGTGTGGGTCCTTCAAAAGCCTTCTGAGCCCAATGGAAACCTCCGAAGTTCTTTAAGTACCCCTGGATCCCACCAGCCCCTCCATCCCCTCAAGCATCACTGCTGCATCTGCCTCTCATGCCCCCTCAGCCAGGCTGTGGTCATGGTGCCCAGGGCAGGCAACACTGCAGAATATCTGAAGGTGGTTTCATGCGCTTCTTCCCCCTCCCAGTCCTGTTCCTCCGTGAGTGGTTTCAAGCCCCGAACGGAAAGACGTGACACACTTTGCAGGAGGCTTTGGAAATATTTCACATTTCTGGTCTTCCTGTTGCTCAGCTGGGCTCTGCCAGGCATCCCCATGTCCCCCATGCTTGGCCTCAATGGGGAAATCACAGGTGACAGTCGCTCTTCCTGTTTCCTCACATATAGGAGACAATGACCTTGCTCTGTTCCTACCTCCCCAGAGACCACTGGCTTTCAGCTTTCTCCCAGTATGGATATGGACTGTGATTTCACTCCATTTTCACCCCCTGCCCCACTTTTGGGCCCTCAAGCCCTTCTAGGGCTTGGAGAAGCCAGGACTGTCTGGAGGTGCTGGGTCCCTGCAGTGCTGGGGGGTTTCTGGCCCCAGACTGGCTCTGTTTGAACC
>JAWWES010000171.1:15342794-15355142 GCA_035583135.1 Lophotriccus pileatus
AAGCCAGGACTGTCTGGAGGTGCTGGGTCCCTGCAGTGCTGGGGGGTTTCTGGCCCCAGACTGGCTCTGTTTGAACCCAAACCCTCCCTGGGACCAACTTTCCCCTTTTGCCTGACAGAAATTCCCTGCTGCAGCTGGGCTGGTGCCTACTGCCCAGAAAAGTCCCTTCCTAGCTCTGCTCTCCCCTCTCCTGCAGTTTTCCAGGGATGGTAATCCTGAGGTGGTGATCCCAGGATGCTGATTCTGTGATGATGATGTCCCAGCATGCCAGAGGACCACGGCCAGGAATGTTGCCACTGTCAGTGGGGAAGGTCCTCCTGAGTGAGGCTTCCACAGGCATGAGGCAGAGCCAGACACCAGTGCTTCCCCTCTATCTGTTTCTGGTTGCTTCTTTCTTCCTCTGCACTCCAAAATCCTGGTGGTTCCTCCGGAACTGGGTATTCCCCTGCTCATGGGTATCCCACAGCTGGCCCAACTGGGGGAGCAAGCAGCACACAATTTCCGCTCCCAACCCTGGAAGGGCTGGGGGACACTGCGGTGGCCCTGGGGGTCCCAGCAGGGAGGAAGGAGGGACACACCACGAGGATGCACCCTCCCGGCTCATCGCTGTGCGAGGAAATGGGAGCAGGCACTTTCCCCCCGCGGCACCCAAGGCTGATGTCCCTGGGACATATGGAGGGTTTGCGCCCCAGACGAGCCCTCAGCACAGCCCTGGGTGCGCCCACCTCCCACCTCCCTCTCCCCTCACACCAGGCAGCTCCTTGGGCAGCTGGAGCAGCCCACCCCAGCCCCCAGCCTGCTCCACATGTGAAGAGGCTCAGACAGATGCTGGGAGGCTGTCAAAGCCCAAGGAAAGCCCCGACCTCCAGTGGAGAACCCCAGGGACTCACTAGTCGCTGTTGTCGCTGTCCCCTCAAATCTGGGCTCTTCTCCAAGCTTTTTCTCACAGGGAAGCACACAGGCACTGGTTCAAATTCAGATGTGACCCCCAAAGGGCTCCGGAACAAAGTGTGGTGGGATGTGGCGCAGCACCCGGCCCGGGGGTCCCACCAGCTGGAGGGTCCCTCACCTGCGCCCGTGCTGTGCCACCAGCCAGTGCCCCTTCCTTCCGCTGCCCTCTTTATGCTGCCTGGGGAGGAAGCAAGATTGCAAAACCTTCTCCCAGCATGAAGGGGAAGTGGCAGCCCAAGGGACCTTTCCCTCGTCCCCCCAGGATGCGCTTCCCAGGCTAAGGGGAGTTCACAGACCCCTGTCACCCTCCTGCTTCAGGGTGTCCCAGGACAGCCCGTACTGGCAGTGCACACGGGGGTGCATTATCACCCCTGCAGTGATGCCTCCTGGGGTTCCCCACCTTGTCCCCAGGCTCTCAGTGGGTGCAGGGCTCCCTCCAAGACACCCCCAGGAGACTGGATGCTCTCCAAAGCCATGGCCAGTGGGTGATGGCAGTGCCGAGCTCTGTGAGTCAGTTTCCCCACGGGTAGAGCAAGGGTGGCACCAGCATTTCAGGGGGTGCACAGGTGAACTGCAGGACTGGCTTGCCCCCTGTTGGGGGTTGCTGTGGGGGACCCCCCAGAGTAGAGTCCCATTTCCGTCCCCCCCTATCTGTGCCATGCCAAGCTGAGCCAAGTTGAACCACGCCATTAGACAGAGCTGTTCCCCTGTGCCATCCCCACAGACTTAGGGAAACCCCCTGGCTCACTCCTCTGAGTATCCCTATCGTCTTTACGGGAAACCTGCATCCAAGAGCACCCCCCAGACAACCCCATTCCTCTGGGACACCCACAAACGCTTGGAGCACCCCCATCCTCACAGCTTTCCCTGCTTGTCAGTTGTAAGGGTACTCCCCACTTTTGGGTCACCTTTCTTCCCTGGGGACACCGGTACAGTTTTAGAGCTCTACCATATCCCTTGGGTGTCAGTACACACCCAATACTCCTATTCCCTGGGGACGCCCACCCTCTTTTGGACAACCCCCAGCTCCAGAGCACCCTCACAGCCCCCTGGGGTGTCGCCGCTCTCTGTGGCCACCTCACGCATTTCTGGGGTCGTGCAGACCCGAAATCATCCATTTCACAAAGACACGCCTTTCCCCCGTGAACATCCCATATCCCCGGCGCACCCTATTCTTATGCAAAATCCCCATACACTGGGGCACACCCACTACTCCCTGGAGCGTCCCTATAACCCTGGGGGCGCCCCACACTTTTGGGGACCTCCATACAGGAGCAGCATCCCGCAAGCGGGCGGGACACTTTTGGGGACCCCTCTCCCATGCCCCAGGCGCACCCCATATCCCAGCTGGGGGTGATCCCCATACCACGAGAGCCCCCCGCGTCCCACTCCATTTGGGGTCTCCCCGCTGGCCCCCCTTTCTCTCCCGCCCGATGGGCGTGGTCGGTGTGACGTCACGCGATGGGCGGGGCCGGGGCGGGGCCCGCGCGCTCGACGGCGCCGGGCCGGACGTGACGCGCGCGCGCGAGAGCGGAAGCGGCGGCGCAGGGTCGGGCGGGTCCCCGGTGCGCGCAGCGGGCTCGGCTCCCCCAGAGCCCCCCCGGCACCGACATGATCCTGCTCGAGGTCAACAACCGCATCATCGAGGAGACCCTCACGCTCAAGTTCGAGGGCGCGGCCGCCGGGTAGGAGCAGGGAGGGCCGGGGCGGGGCGGGGACGGAGCTGCGGGCTCTGGGAGGGGCGGGGGCGCGGCGGCGGCTGAGCGGGGCCGGGGCTGTGCCCGCCGCCCGGGCACGGGGCAGAGCCCGGCGGGGCGTGCCGGGGGAGGGTGGGGGTGATGTCAAGGCAGGATGGGGGATTGGAGCGTAACGGGGGGTGGCACCGGGTCGGCGGGCACTGAGCTACCCGGGGAGCGGGGAGGGCAGAGCGGATACGGGGTGGGGGCGTGCGGGGGCTGGGAGTAGGGTGGTCGGGGTGGGGGAGCTGAGCTGGGGGCGTCGGGGGTGGGCAGGGGGGAGGCCTAGGGAATGAAGGAGCAGGACAGACAGTGGAGAGGGGAGAGTAGGGCTGGGTGGCGTGGTTGATGGGGCAGTGGGGAGCTCCGGGCGAGCGGGAGGGATCTGGGGAGGGTGTTGGACATCGCAGTATTTAGGTGGGCTGAGGAAACAGAGCTGCAGGACATGGCCTGGACAAGGAGGAAGTTGGGAAGGGAGGAAGGTGGGTTTGCAGGGGTGTTTGCACTGGGTAGTGCAGACTTCATCGGCGTGGTGCCGGCGCGGGTACAGAATGTGCGGGGGGAACCGAGGAACAGGAAGCCTGTGTGCCGAGTCGCGGCCTCGGCCTTTCGCCTTGGGGTGCGGAGCACATTCCAGCTTTCTCCCTCTTTGCTTTCTCGAGGAGGAGGGATGCAGGGCCCCGGGTCAGCCGCGGCCCCTGGTGGGTGTCTTGGGCTTGGGTTGGGGAGTCTGGTTTGTACCTGTGTCTCTGCTGGGGCAGTTTAGTCCCTGGGGAGCTGGTGATTTTTTACTTCGAGTGTTGCACCAGGGCTGTAAAGATCCTTGTGAGGACACAGCTTAGCTTGGAAGGAAGTCCCTGCATACGAATGTATGGATCTGCCACCAGGCTGCCCGTGGGCTCGCTGCTCTGTGTGCTGGCCGAGGCACCTTTGTACAGAGACAAAGCCTTGAGAGGCAAAGCGCCGTGGTGTTATCTCTGGGGTGGAGCCTGCCCTGGCGCCTCACAGAGCAGGGTTCAGGCTGCTCTGGGAAAGGATACCCCAGGCAGGTGCCTTTTTCTGTGTCACCTTTTTCATCAGCGATTTTTTTAAGCTCTCAGCCTTTTGTGTGCCGAACTTTGACAGAGGCCACTTCCTCTGCTTTCCCCCCACTCTCAGTTGACTTGTTGCTCAGGTTGGTTTTTTTGGGGTTGGTGTTTTTTTCATAAAACAGTTTCACGGGCTGCTGATAGCCAAGCTGCTCCCAGATTTTGATTCTTCTTGAGCCTGATCATTTAATGCAACAGGTTTCCCTGGAGCACAGGCCCCAGACCGGGAAGAGCGAGCTCCCAGGTGTCCACTGTGGCATTGCAGCTGCATCCATTAGAAAGTACAGCATGTACTGAGGTTAATATTGTGTCAGGGCACCTTGTCCATCACAAGTCCATACCGAGGTACTCTTCCTGCTGGAGAGAGAAGAATGTTTGTGTGTCCCTGTGTTGATGTGAATGTAGAGGGGGCAGTTTGCACGTTTAAATGCACCTCAGATCCCTGACTCCATGTGAGCAGAGCTGGCGTTGCTCGCCCTGCACCAGCCTGCAGACTCCCAAAGTTTCCATTTTGCTGTGCAGCAAAGCCACCTCGCTTGTGCGTTGGCACGCTTTCCTGGCGTACCAATTGTTCCTGGATCGATCCACAGCACAGCTGATAGTGCTCTGCTTCTGCCTCTTAGTCATCTATGGCATGTTGTGTTCTTTAGATGTCATTTCTAGATAAGTTTTATGTCATGAGCGTGGTGCTGGAGATGAGGAAGTTATTTACTTCTGCATTTTCTTCTATGCTTGTGCTTGGGGTCCTTCTGTCCAGGCAAGTGCAGCGCAGTGAGGCGCCTTTTTTTTTCTCTCTCTTTTCTAAGGAATGGGTGTTATGCAATTTCTTTCCCCTAGAACCACAGCTCTGGGGTCATTCCTGTGGTGTTCAGCCTGGAGGCAGGAAGGGATTTTGTGTACTTCACTGTTTTCGTGATGGCTGTTCCAAGATGTGTCTTGGGGAAGAAGACAGAACAGTCAGGGCAAGGTCGAGCCTTGAAGGATTCAGTGACTGGGAGGAGCAAGTCAGGACACTGGGGCAGAGCTGGGTTTGCATTATTTGCTCTAACCCAGGAGTGTGGCAGATGCAGTGCAGGGGTTTGTCCACAGTGGTTGTCCCGGAGCCAGGTGTGCCTGGTGGCTTGAGCACCAGCCTGGGAGTGGGACAGGGCAGGGTTTGTTTCCAAATCCTTTGCCAGAGACTTGCCCTGTGACGTGGGCCATGTCATTCCCTTCTGTTTCCCATGGCTGCAGTGTGGCCCTGGTATGGCAGGTCCCTACAGAGCTTTCCCAGACTGTCAGATGGGAGACGCTCCGCACTTCACTATGTCGTATAGAACTAGGTTATGTCTAGAACGTGGAGCTAATTACTGCCATAACACTGTTGTTGTATATTATATGTTCCAATCCGCTCTGCGTGGAGATCCGTGAGCTGTCCCTGGAGTTACCAGCGTGAAGGTGCCTTGGCAGGGCTTTGAATAGAGAGCAGAACTTGAGGCAGGGCCTAACCCACCTCTGAGAGTCCTTCCTTGACAAGGTCCTTGGTACTTGGCAGCATCCACCTGTAAACGGGATAATTTCAAATTTAGTTTGGTTTTGTGGTCAAACCTCATGGAAATCTCACCTCCTTGGACAGCCACCATTTAGATAGAGGTGGTGACAGATTATGGACTTCAATGCATCTGTTGGTTTTTTTTTAATTTATTTAATACTGTAATTTCTTGGTTTAAACCCATTCTCTTAAACCAAACACATTTTAAAACAAAGGTCTAAACCTAGCAGAATCCGTTGAAATAACTTGAGTTAGGAATTTGCTGCTGAAGCTTTCAAGCATTGAACTGATGCTGTCTGGGAATACCTGGTCAGTACGTGCAAATAAGTGTGTTGAAATGAGGGTGGCTCATGAGCTTTTGTAGGTGTCAAGAGAATAAACTGTTCTATAAGCTTTTCACTAATTCATATGTACTTGGGAAGTTGCCTAGAAGCTGGAGGCACAGGTGGGTTTTCCCATTTCTGATAGAAATGTGTGAGGAGATGAGCTTACCAGTTGGAAGATTTTGTTTGTTATCGTTGCTTCCCTTTGCTAACAACACAGACAGGAAAAAAAACCACAAACACTGTAAGTGTAAAACATTTGGTTATTATCTTCTGTGTCTGGTGAGTACTTGTTCTGTTTAACACCCAATGAGGAACAGCCTCCCAAAACAGATTTGCTGTCCAGTTTTGTCTTGCTCTAATTTAACTGATCCCAGTGAAAGTGTGGCACAGGGCTTTGTCCTCAGGGTTTGGTTTTCCAACCATACATAGCTTGCCCTAAATTTTTGGTAAATTAATCATCAGTCTCAAACCGTTACTTATTTTTTACCACTGTGCAAAAGAAATCAAATTTGCATAGTCGGAGAACAGCATGCCTTTTTATGGATTGGGAGTGGAGGGAAGAGAATCTCAAATCAAATTGTTGGTTTCTCTACAGCCATTAGTAGGTACAAATCTGCAGGGCTTCATGACTATTAGCTGCATAGGAAATCAGCTGAAGCCTGAAGTTCCCTGGTGCGGAGCAGTTCCTGTGAGCTGGGCTGAAGCCGCACCCGCCTGCTTGATGGTATTTCCCGCCTGCGGTCACTTGGTGCTCGTGGGCTGTGGAGCTGAGCCTTTCAGATAGCGAGGCTGAGCCCTGGGTGAAACCAGGCAGTGTGAACTTGGTGTCTGTGATGTGACATGCAAAGTGAGTTTATTGTGGGGAGACCAAGGAGCATCTGGAGGCTGTCAGTTGTGCTGGGAGGGTAGAGGAGCTTTGAGTCCTACAGGGCACCACTAAGAAACTCCCTGCAGGAGTGGCTGGGGCCTTACGTAGCTCTGGTGCTTCAGGAATCCTCAGCAGCCCCATCAAAACCAGAGATTGTTCCTCTGCTACCCCCTCCTTCTTGCTGACAGAGGCATTTTTGTGGCTTCAAGGGAAACAGGATTGGGGAAGTGACCTAGGTTAAAATTAAACAGGCAAAACTGGGTATTTTTAGCCTAGATGAATTTCCTCATCTCGTTCATTGTGTGATGTCTGCTTGCCATGGTGCAGCCACGGAGCAGGGATCAGATCTCCCTCCTTCAGCAGCAGTGGAAGGTGCTGGCCCAGTGTCTCACAGGCCCAGCCTGGAGCTGCACATCTCCCCCCACAAAACTTCACCTGCTGAAACTCAACCTGCCTGACTCTGAGCTGTGCTCAGGCGATGCTGCTGGCAGAAAGCAGTACCCTTGGGTTCAGCTGGCATGGGCAGCACTCGTATACCCTAGCTGTCCTCATTGACTGAGGGTGCCGTAGGTGTTTGAGCATAGCTCCTGAGACACAACACATCCTGCTTCAACCACCAGGGAAGGTGACTGCATTAATGGTGGATTGTGAACCACCTCTGGCTGGAAGTAGGCAGTGCTCTGCTTTCAAGCAATAGCACAAGGAACAGGAGACAAGAGAAGCCAGAACTGCAAAGTGTTATGCTTTCACAGGTGATTCTGTCACAGCCCCAGCTTCAGTTTTCATCTTGGGTTCCCAAGAGGGGCCTGCAGTGTTTTATCCTGAGTAGTTCTTGCTGCAGTCACCAGTGCTTGACACCAGAGAAGAGTAGATATCCATCACTATACTAAAAAAACACAGTGAATAGTGTGTGCAAAATGAGGCTCTTCCCCAGAGATCTGTCACAGCTCTGGATCACTCCAATGGGAAACTGTGGACTAGCTGCCCGCAGCTGGAACAGAATTGCACAGGATGAATACCTGGCTAGAAGGGGACCTGCCTGTGCCTGCATGCTGCAGGACCACCTGTGCTCTGTCTGCTGTGAATCCCACTGCCCTCCTACCAGCCAGCCTCCTCCAGGCTATTGGGCATATATCAAGGGAAAAGCTTGGGCACAAGGGGGTCACCTAAGCGAGGGGAGAGCTGGCACGTGTGGGGGTGCCGTACACCGCTCAGTGCCTGACAGAGCACTCCTGCTCGAGTTCGTGGTGGGTGTGCTGCCAGAGCTATGGGAGCTCTTTGATTACATATGCTCCTGCAGTTACGTAGGGAAGCTTTTGTTAGCTGAGCAGGGCTCGGGAGTGGAGGCACTGTTCAGATAATTTTAGACATTGCTCATAATTTTTTTTATTGGGGTGACCTTTCTGTAGCAAGAGCCTGCAGTCTGTCACTAAATCTGGCTCACTTTATCCAAACTGTGTGTTGGCTTCAGTGATCTGAAAGCTCTGCTTGAAGCTTCAAGTTTTGAAATACCCCTTATCTTCCCCCCCCCCGCCTCCCCACCCGGTGCCTCCTCTGGGGCAAGAGATTAGAGTATCTGCATGCCTGCAGCTTTTAAAATAATTGCCATTCTCCATTATTGGGTACAGGCCTTAATTGTGATGTGGAAATGCTTCAGTACGGTTGTCAGCCAAGTTTGCAGTTAAGTCTTTTTAATACACAAGATGAAGGCTCTGTATAATCATTATAAGTCTTCATTGGTCTAAATTTATTGTAACAAATGGCTAAGTACCTCTGTGGCCTCAGAATAAAACAAGGAAGTTTGGAAGTTGTCAGAGTCAAAATAGAGGAAATGCTGTCAGAAAAAAGATTTGCTATTGCTCTTAAGTGCTTGCTGGCATCGCTCCACAGGCACTGTGACTCTACATGGATGTTCTGCTGGGGTGAAAAATCTGATTTGGAGCTGGTTCTATATTAGATAGACAGGGTATAGGAGCCATTTGGAGATGAATAGGAGGAATGCAGGCAAGAAGACATAAAACCTGTCAGGGTCTTTTATAGTTACAAGCAGAGGGCAGATGAGATTTGGTGTGGATTTGACTTCAAACCTGATAAGTGTTATCAGAAAACTTACCGCTGTTGCTGCTGGGAACAGCTGCCATTTTAGCATCGGAGTTCAGGCAGGGGTTTGCAGAAAGGTCTGGTCTGGATTCAGTGTTTAGTGCAGAGAGAAGCCATTAAGTTATTCCCGCTATGAGCTGGTTTTATTGTCCATTTGGGGCAGAGGGTAGCAAACATGGAAGATCACTGGGGGAGGCTGTGGTTCAGATAGTGTTGATGGGTAAGGAGCTTGCAGGGGGTCTCGGCAGCTTTCTGCTCCAGGAGTAGATGGGCTGTTTCGTCTGAATTCCTCTGAGCCTAGCTAGGCTTACTCTGTTTCTCAGAGACTTGAATCAGAGGTAGAAGTGAACCCCAAATACTGAACTCCTGGCTACCCAGTTAGGGTTTACAGTCTGACTGGGACTTACAGAGGGCTGGGATTTAGTCACTCTGCACCAAGTTGCTAAACTGCCGATTCCCACCATGAGTGTGGGGAGTCTCCTCACAGAGGCACGGGATGCCGGAGCATGCTGGACCGGGCAGAGCTCTTTGGGATTGCACCAGTAACCTTACAGTAACGGGTACCCACCCTGCAGTGGTGGAGGCCCAGTCCCAGGCATGCTGTGCATCCTCTGCACTGAGCCTTCACAAGAGCAGGGAGGGCTGAACATGGAGAGGACACGCTGTGCCTCCGCAGGGTGTTCAGCACATCTCCACTGCTATTTCTGTTGGCGGAAGATGGGGTTGGTGGAAGGTCGAGGGGAAGTGATCATGTGCGTGAGACCTGCAGCACTGTCACTCATCCAGAAAGTACAGACGCTGGAGAGCTCCTCTCTCTTCTGCCTGGGGACTTCTTGTTGGGTGAACAACAATTCAGGTAGCCAAAGGGGTGGTTTTTTCTGTTGTAGAAACATTTTAAGTAGCCAGGGTAGTTATGGTGAGGTGAACCAGAGAAATAAGTAGGAGCACTTTAAACTTTGTGATTGTAAAGCTCTTGAACTGTGAAAGGCTAAGAGAGCTCACTTTGCTCTCAGCCACGATTCTAATGCCCCTCCCTGTCCTCCCCTGGGCCAGGCCAGGCCTGGGTTACTTAGATGTGTGCCTGGCGAGGCAGAAGACTCACCGTGCTGTAGGTGACTGCGCCAGCGTGTCTGCGAGCAGCTCTGTATTCATCTCACGTGAGCCCTGGCTTCACTGAGGCTGTGCCGGGAAGCAGTTGAATATTCAGCACCCGAAGTTCTGCCCAGTTACCTGCTTTTCCCTAAAATATCTCCCCTCCTCACCATCCTCAAGTACCAGAACTGAGCCACTTGGGAAATCAGCATTAAAATAACTTCTCTAAGAGAAGATGCTCACACGATGACAGGCCCAAAACCGGCCGTGTTAGCGGTGAGCTTTTGTGTGCAGAACAAAGGCTCTCATACAGAGCCATCAACCGGCTCGGGGTATGTGGTCTCCTCGGCTTCTTCAATGCGACCACTGATCTTCCTACCATCCCCCGGGGCACTGGGCAGGCAAATAGGGAATTGCCCTTTCTCGGCAAAAGCGCTCCAGTGCGCTGGCTGTCAGCTGCTTCCCTGCATTTCTTGGAGGGCGGTGCTGTGTTCGGAGGACTCTGTGGGAGCCGGTGCTCCAGGAGGTGTCAGCTCCATGTGCATGGGGAATGGGGTTTGAAAGGCATAACTCTGAGAAGATGGAACAGAGGTTTAAGGATGCATCCTCTTTAATATTCCTAGCTCTCATGTGCCTGGCTGTGCTATCTTTAAAGCTTCCTACATAGGTTTCTTTTTTTATAAAAATTTATACTGCCATCCAGGCTGATTCCCACGTCTGAGCGTGGTGCTCTAAAAGAAGAACACGTCTGCATCAACTGACCGAGTGGGATCAGTGGGATTTTCTTTCATCTCTGCTCTGAGCAGTCCTCAGTGAGCAGAAGTGGCTTGGATGCAGCTTTGGGAATTGCTCCCTTTTCCAAGAGCCAGGGATGCCCGCTGAGCCTGTCTCAGGCCCAGCTGGGAAGTGGAGATGAAAGCAAGAGAGGTCACAGGTACCTGGCACAGCTCTTAAACTAAAGGACCTGCTTTGGGTGCACTCGCACTGCTTCTGTCTAGTGTGTGGTTTTTATCTTCAGGGATGTGGCACAAAAAGCAGAGGCTCCCCAGCCTTCAGACAAAAAAGAGCTGTTGCCTTTCAGACTTAATCACTTTCAAGAAACAGCAACATCTCATCATTTCTACTTAGGATCTCTGTCTAGGGGTTAATTCCTCCCTTTCCACTAGAGTAAAATGTTGACCCGGTGCATGGTCTGGGATCAGTGATGTTCAGTGCCTTAGTCTCCCTTGTATTGCCCAACTTGAGTTCTAGCACACTGTGGTAATTTCTGCCTTCCAGGAATAAGGCTGAGTGCAGAAAAGCTAATGAAAGAACAGTGCGTTCTGCTGAGATAAAATAATTTAAATCCTTACAGAAAATGGTATGAGAAAGTAGATATTGAATCATCACTTCCCCCCCTTTCTCAATGTATGTACTGAGGTGTAGCGAGTACCCAGCAGCATACAAGTGTGTGGACAGAAGAAGTTTCAGCAAAAAGGTTGAAGCTTGTCTCTGGGCAGCAGCAGCAGCATAGCTGAGACCACAGGCTTTGGTTTGAGGAGTTATTTCACTGTGTTGGTTCATAAAGGTATGAATGAACTGTTAGAGACTAGATTTATGTTAGCAGCAGCATTAGCCTGTACTCTGTTAATTATCACCCACTTTTGAAAGATAAGTGGAGATATGCCGTGAAACAACAGTATCAGACTGGCATTTTTACCCTATTCTCATTTTCCACCCCTGCTCTCAGCAGCAGAGATACCTTTGCATTGTTCCCTGCTGGAGAGTGACCTATTAATACCAGTCCCCTCAGAGCTGTGAAAGCCATTATGTAGTGCCAGTCCCAAAAAAATTACTTTCTGGAAGCAGTTACATCTTTCATGGGTTCAAACTGTTCTACAGATCATGGACAACCTGGAAATAGGGTTTGTTAAGATGTAGTTTAATCTTCATAGTCACAGTGTAAGATGTGTTGTACCTTTGGCTTGTGAGGGGCCTTGCTGCTGCTCAGGGATCTCTGAGACCACTCAGGGAAGTGTTAGAGCAAATCCAGAGCTACAGTTTTTCCTACAGAGGTTGCTGGCAAAGTGTTGGGGTGTTTTGGAAGGGGAGCAGAATGAAACTCACACATGGAAAGTTTCCTTCCATGGTTTGCTCCTAGCCCTGGACTTGAAAAAGGGGTCTTCTCTGCAAGTGAATTATATCAATGCATTTGCAGAGTTGGTGTTGTTGGGAAAGGGGGTGCTGTGTCAGGAAGGATTACTCAGCCCCTTCCATGAGCTGGTATTGCAGGACCTTACAAAAGAGCCTCTGACCCCAGCCCTGTGTCGTGGCTGATCTGTACAGAGAAATTGTGATTTCATTGTGAAAATGAACTTAGTGCCAAGCAGCCTTCTCAGTTCTAACTGGAAATCTGTGATGTTGAAATCTATTAATAAACTACAAATAATAACAACCTGTGCCAGCTTCAAGGTCTATTTTATGTCTTCTGGGGTAAAATTCATGCTTATAGGAATGGGGAGAAATCCAAGATCTCGTCTAAGGTTATGTACTAGTTGAACAGCAGGAGATAGGAGGGTTTTCAGGAAGAGCTGCTTGTGAGAAATGGCCCGTCTTCGCGAACGAAGAGCCGGGGAAGGTCCTTACCCGCATATGCAGATAAGGCCTTCGAGCCTGC
>JAWWES010000171.1:15355242-15378123 GCA_035583135.1 Lophotriccus pileatus
CGGTGGCAGCGAGGTCCTCAGGACGTAGGTTTGTTTTCAGAGTGACCTTCTCTTAGATGGATTGCCTTAAGGGTTAACGAGCACCATCTGCCCGGGGAGCTCCCTGACCAGGAATCGAACCCTGGTCTCAACGGTACCAGCCCTGCATCTTAACCACTAGACCACCGGGGGCTCCCTTTGTGAGAAATAAGGCATTGGAAATTAATTCTCTTTTCTTCACAGCTTGGAGGCTGCTGTTTGAGTTCTCATCTCCTTTGTTTTCTTTGCTTTTTAGAAATAAACCAGAGGCAGTAGAAGTAACATTTGCAGGTAAGCTCTGCAGCTCTCTTGACTTCTCTGAACAAAGGACTGGCTCAAACAGTCCACCCACAGCTGCACCTGGTTTGCCCAATGTCAGCCCACACTGCTGGGCAGGTGCAGGTGGTGTGGACACTGCAGTAACCCCAGAGCTGGGGCTATGTTGGCTGCCCCACTATTTTCTCAGTCTATCTGCCTTCCCTGGGACTTCCCCGAAGCAGTGAGTTCAGTGGCGGCAGAGCTTTGTTTGGTGTGTCCCTGCTACATAGCTTTTCTCTTTTACCTTGCCTGTTCTCCTGTCCTGCCCTTGGTGCCCTGTTATGAGGTCTTTAGCACCATCTGGTTTGGGTTGATAGGAAGCTGGCTCAGGATAACAGGCAAAATGAATTCATCACCTGAAGTTTGCTCTCCAGGAGGAGAAATGCCAAGGAAGTTCAAGTGCTCATTCAGCATCTGATTTTTTTGCTTCTGTTATCAAAAGCCTGTGTAAGCTGTAGGGCTCCTTGGGGAAGTGGAACTCGCTGGGTAGCTGGAGGGTTGCCTTTCCCTGCCTGCTGCCCTCCCTGCCCATTCTGCAATGAAGTGGAAGCTGTCACAGCAGGCAGCGGCTGAGCTGCCTTTGCTGGCAGAGATGTTTTCTCCTCCAGGCTGCAGCTCTGGCCTGGTGGGCATGTCAGTCACTCTCTGGCCATCCAGAAGGTTCCCGTCTCTGCGTGTTTGTATCCTCATGCGTTGAGCACAAGTGGATTTGCCAGGGACGCTAAATGACACTAGACTAAAGCTTTCTGTGATGGACAGGTGTCAAAACTGTTTCAGCTCTGTGAATGATAACAGATCACCCTACATGACATTGCCACTTTCCTTAATTGTGGGTTTCTCTCTTGCTGTACGTGTGAGGGCTGGAGCAAGAGGAATAGTGTTGCTTTATGCAGTTCCTAGAACATGTAGGGAAAACCCTCCTCAGAAATGGAAACAGATTCCTGTTCTCTCACATTTTTCTTGCTTGCTTCTTAGACTTTGATGGAGTCCTTTACCATATTTCAAACCCCAATGGCGACAAGACAAAAGTGATGGTCAGTATTTCTCTGAAATTCTACAAGGAACTCCAGGAACACGGTGCTGATGAGGTAAGCAAGCATCTCCAGGCCTAATGCCTACATATACTGTGTTAGCAATGCCCTTGCAATGTTGATGGATCCAACATCTGACCCTTAGAGAAGCATCTGTGCTCCCATCTCACACTGATCAAAGGAGCAGCCCTGTGCCAACCAGGAGTCCCACTTTCTGGAAGACAAGGGCAAGTGTCTTCACACTCTCTCATGAATAAGTAGTCATCTTAATGACCCTACAGCCTGAAAGGCAAAAGGTGCCACTAATTTTTGCAAGTCCAAATTAGTGTGAACCCTGACCATATAGAAATAGTTTCCCTGACTGGTCTGTTGAGCCCACAAGTGAAGAAAGGCACCAAGACAGATCTGGTGTCCCATGTGCTTCTCTTCCTACTCTAACCACACTTGAGAGCAAGTGCTGGGCTCCTGCTGTGTGTGCAGACCTTGATTTGCAGATGGGTTCCCTTTTTGCTGCTGCTGTGAGGAATTGCAGGCTCAGTTCCTGTTGAATGGGCTGTGGCTGCAGAGGGCCATTTATGGTAGAAAGAGGGAGCCTCTCTGAGCTGTGGTTGGGTGGCGAGGCAGGAAGTGTGACTCAGTTCCTGAGTCAGTTTTCAAAACTCCACATGGTAGCAAATGGGGCTCACCCAAGGCTCTTCAACAGGCTTGTGCCTCTGGGTGGCTGTCCTTGGAAGAAAACAAGGAAACTGCTCCCTGAGTTTATTGTGAGTCTGACAAGAAACAGGTGATTTGAACCCAAAGTGAGTTCCTGAAAATGGCTGCAAGACTTACATAAGTCAGAACAGATAAGACTGTCCCGCTTTCGTGGTTCCTGTATGCAGAGCTTTCTAGGAGCAGCATTGTCTGCTACTGAAGGCATTACTGCTGGCAAACAGGAGTGTCAACAGCCCAAATGATGGAGCCCTCCCAGCATGTTTAGTGGGGATCAGGGCAGTGTGTGATCCCAAGAGAACCACTGTGCTGGTCGAGTGGCTGGCACCACTGTGCACCAGCAGCCACTGTGATAGTGGTAGAAGGCAACTTCCTATATTTCTAGAGGAAAACTGGATCTCTGCAGGACTTCCAGCACTTCCGCCTTGGAAGTGCTGACTGAATAGAAATAAATTTGAAATCTCCAGTTAGCAAACTGTTGCTTTCTGTACTTCCCTGGAGATGATGGAGGTTGTTTCTGCTCTGTTTCTTGTGAAAAGGCACTGTGAAGAATGCAGAGTGGGGTTCCTGCTAACGGCATCTCTTGGGCTGCTGCAGGCAGGCTCCCTGCTCAGATGAGGTTTTGGCATGCAGAGAGCCTGTGCATCCTTTCCACGTGGTAGTGGGTGTCATCCCAGGAGGGCCAGTTCTGCCACAGCGTTGTTGTGTTTTTCCCTGTGAAATACCTCCTGTTCCCGGCCCCCTCATTGACACAGAGCTATGGCTCAGTTGGAAATTGCCATTGATGTAAAATTCAGCAGCGTTTATGTCTGAAGAAAGGTTTTTGCTGTGTCGTAGGCGGTTCTGCTTCTGGGAGGCATCCAAGCTGCCTGGCAGTCTCCTCTCCATGCCCATCTGTCCCGTGCAATAGGCTGAGACAGAGCGGGTAATCACCGGGCCACAGTGCACCTGACCCCTGCTCTGAACTTGTCGTCCCATGAGAAGAGGGACTGGGAATGCTTTGCATCTGCCTTTGAAGGGGAGGAAGAGTTGTAGCCCTCAGATCTGTTCTGTCAGGCTCTGCTACGTGGAAGGGGGTTTCTTCCCCATGCAAGCTCAAGACTAGCAGGAACTTGAAAAAGTTCCAGTTTTGAGTCCTGTTTTGTACCATGCCCCGTCAGTGGAGTTCATGGAGCTCTCCCTAGAGCAGGAACAGCCAATAGTTCTAGAAGTTGGTGACTTAGTACTTGTCCAAATTCACTTAGACTAGGGGAGGCAGGTGATGTGATTTGATATTTCTGAATGAAGGCCAAACATGGCTTCGGCTGTGCAGGAAGAAACAACTCTTGATAGCTTGTGCTCTCCATGTTTAATTTCTTTTCTAGGTATTGAAGAAAGTCTATGGAAGCTACTTGGTAAATCCTGAATCAGGTAACCCTGCAATAACGTTTACTCTGTGTGTGTGTGTGTGAATGCAATTCCAGAATTACTGAAGTAATGCTCAGAAATGCTCATATAAAGGCTGCACTTGAAGAGCTTGATATCTGGGGCTGTCTGTGCAGTGAATGGCAATTTAAAAGGTGGCTTGGGTAAGTCAGAGCTGAAGTAGCTTGCAGCACAAGCTGTAATTCTTTATAGAGCCCTCTTTCAGGAAGCCTCTGTTCCTCAGGGTTTGGGTCTTTGTTCTTCTGAAAGAAGCTTTGTGAGACACAGGAAAACCATGGTTACCTGTGACAACATCTCTTCCTACTCACTGCAAACAACTTGGGAGCAGTTCAGCCGGCACGTGTGTCTGGGAGCTCAGGAAGGAGCCCCAGGAGCGTTGCCATGGCCACGTGCCGAGTTCAGGCATGGCTTCTGGCCATGCTTAGAGTGGGAAGTACTCACCCCTGGGGCTTTTGGGAGGATTTAAGGCAAAAGTGGGACTGTACGTGTCTCTTTAAAGAGAAAATATCTCTGCCTTCATTAAGGCCCTACGTAGATTATTAAGGTTGGTGGCTGTCCCTTCCCAGGTTACAATGTCTCTTTGCTCTACGACCTGGAGAACCTTCCCGCAGACAAGGATGCTATTGTGCACCAAGCCGGCATGTTGAAGCGCAACTGCTTTGCTTCAGTCTTTGAGAAGTATTTCAAATTCCAGGAAGAGGGCAAAGAAGGAGAAAAAAGAGCAGTCATCCACTACAGGGACGATGAGACAATGTAAGTGTTCAAACCAAGCAGCATGGGAGTCGGACAGCGGTCAGGACTCTGCTCCTGCTCACAACTGTAGGTTGTGGTGGAAAGTCAGGAAATCCTTCTGCTCTGTACTTTGGTAGGGTAATAAGGGCTTGTCCTAGGCTCCACAAGTATCCAGGAAGGGTAATGCTCATGCCTCGGGCTGCTGGGATATTACACAAGAGTCTCTTGTTAGTGGCAGCACTTGTGGCTGCATGCAGGAGGGGAACTGGCCACTCCCAACAGAAATGTTTTGCTCCCTGCAAATACTGTCTCAAGGGAGGGGAAATTTTCAGCAGCCAGGCCTGTGAATGGCTGTTCTGTCTTCTTGACTTTGTCATACAGTTGCTTCCTTGTCCAGTTGATCTTCTTAGCTCCTGTTCACATGTGGGTTCTCCTCTCTCACCCACCTGCAGGTATGTCGAGGCGAAAAAGGACCGTGTCACAGTTGTGTTCAGCACAGTATTTAAGGACGACGATGACGTGGTGATCGGAAAGGTGTTTATGCAGGTATGGAAACTGAATTACGGGGAAAGGTCTGGTCCTCGATTCAGGTGTCTTCTTGCTTGAAGCAGCATTGCCAGATAAGCTGCTAAAGTTGGGCTGAAGTGAGCACAAAGGTAGTTTAATGCAAGTAAATGCTTTGCAGGGCTCCATGCTGACTGGGATGGAAGAACATGTTAATAGCATAGGCAGTATATTTTCCTGGCTCTTGCATTAGTATCTGTATTAGTAATAGTCTTGCTCATTTGGACAGTCAAACATATTATGTGTTACAGATGAGAAACACCACAGTAAATACTTCAGTCCCCACATTGAGGCCCTGTAATGTGACTAGCTGTGGTGTCGGAATCACCAGCACCAGCTGAGGAGCTGAGTGTGGTGGGAAGGCTGTAAACAGAGAGGAAAGGAAAGCCATGCCTTGCCTGAGATGGGGCTGAGAGTTGTCTTCACCTCAAAGTTTCTTTCTGCTAATGCTACAGAAAGACTCAGCAGTTCAGTGTGGCAGCTCTCAAATTTGAGTTTTTCAGAGCTATGAATATACCATGTTTGCAGGCTTGAACCAATTTTAATGCCAAGTACTTCTATATTCAGCTAACTTTTGCAACTGCTGTTTAGCTGGAAAGCATGGAGAGACTTGTAGTAAACACTTTGCATGTCTGTTAGCATCTGCGTGCAGGCTGTGGAGATTAAAACATCTGCGTGCGGCTGGGGGAGGCTCAGTGCGTGCTGGTATGTGTGTTCATCCCCGCCGCTGGCCCGCCTCGCTCGTGTCTGCTGAACCTCCCGGGGAGAATCCTGCATGGCCGTGGCCATGGAGCAGAGCCCTGCAGGGTATTCCAGGGATAGAAGAGATTTAACCCACCTATTCAGGATGCCAGGCTGTGCTGCTGACAGGCTCCTGAATAGCAATATACTGGTCCAGTTTGGTGGATACCAGTTTACTTGTGTTGGGTATCATCAGAACAGGGTCTGTTGTGATGGAAGTCATATTTTGCAGCTCCGTTCGCTGTGTTCATTTGCTACAGGCAGGGTGTCTGCTCTGGCTTTGAGGTTTTCCCCACCAGCATATCCCTCAGCCTGGAATTCAGCTTTTAAAAGAGGGAAGGAGGCATGATGTGAACAAAATGGGGTTAGTGAAGCTCCTGGGGAGATGGCAGGGCTTCAAGGCAGCGGCTGTCCCGGAGTCTCCATGTCCTGAGTTCTCGGTTTTTACAACAGCAAAACCCTGCCTCTGCCCAGCCACAAGAATTTCCACTCTGAGTCACTCTGGCTCCTTCCCCCCAGCTATTGCTCTTGCATAAGGCAGCCAGGCATGGTGGCTGCTCATCTGGGCTCTCATGGAGAAAATGTGACTATTAACTAACCAGTGAAGCCGTTTGAACCATTTCACCCTCTGGCACAAGCAGGCAGAAGTGCAAGCTAAGCATTTCATTAAGGAAACCCCAGTGATGTACTCGGTTCTCTACAAGGGACATGGATGCTCCTGCCCTTCCCAGGGGGAGCTGTGCTCAGAGAGGCCAAGGGTGGCTGATAATGTGTAGGCTGGGCTGGAGGTCAGTGAAACAGAGGGGAGGATGCCCTGCCTTGGGGCAGGAGAAGAGTCTCTGGACATTCCCAGCCCTACCAGCCGTAGGGATGGTCCTTACAATTCCTGAAATGCAGACAGTTTGTTTCATGCGAAGTGGGGGTTGTGCTGCTGTCAGAGGTTCTATGGGGGAAGGGATCTCCCTGTCTGAAGGTATTGTGTCAAGGTGTAGAGAAGCGTTAAGAGCAAGCTTCACATACAAGCTTCAAACCCTGCAGGTGCTTGTGCTTCTTGATACCTGGGCAGGCTTCTGGTGGGAGATGGTTTCTCAAATGGCAGAGCCTTTACACTTGGTGTGATGGAGACCTTGCAACCCTCCCTGAGAATTTCCTCTGGGGTGATGGGTGCTGCCCGCTTTCACTGGAAGCATTGATGGTGTTGATTTTCCAGCAGGAGCTGTGCTGTCTCGTGTTCTTGCTCAGACTGAGCAAGACTGCCCTTCCACAAAACACCCTTGGCAAGGGTGTGACACTGAAAGCCAACCCAGCCAAGGGACTGCACTAGAGCCACGTATAAACCAAGGATAGCTGTCCATTTGGGGCTGGTTTTGCTGGGAAGAAGGGTTGTTTTCCAGGCGTTCGGCCTCATGAACTCTATTCATTTAGGGAAAGCTGGGCAACCTTATGCTCATTGCCCTGTAGGAGTGAGGAAACCCCAGTTGCTTTCCCAGCACGTTGCTGAAGGGTCGCAGTGGCACTCACCTTCTCTTTGTCTTGTTCAGGAGTTCAAGGAGGGTCGCCGGGCCAGTCACACAGCCCCACAGGTGCTCTTCAGCCACAGGGAGCCGCCCTTGGAGCTGAAAGACACGGACGCGGCCGTTGGCGACAATATTGGCTACATCACCTTTGGTAAGCAGGCAGCTCTGAGGGCTGTGTGTGCTTGAGAGGAGAAGGGTTCCTGCTGCTGCATGAAAAACAAAAAAGAATTCACCTTCCCTGAGTGTTGAAGTGGGTCATTGGGGGCTGCAGAGACTCTGGAGTTGCACTCTGTATTGTCCATCCCCTTTGGAGTGTCCCTTTTCTGTATCAGGTCTGCTGTGGGCAAGAAGATACAGAAGTGGACAGCGAGCTGTTTAGTGTCTGCCTACAAAATAAGTTCAGTACTTGGGAGCAAAAGGGAAGAGTGGCTTTGCTGTGGTATTGTAGAAACTGGAGGTTTCTTGTGAAAGGTTTTATGCAACTGTATTTGTAGGTTGTCCAGCTGCCGGCACCTGTGCGGTGCTTGATCAGCAGGGGCAATTGGAGAGCAGCAGTGGGGCAGTGAGTGAGTTCTGCTTCTCCAGCTCTGCCTCTTTGCTGTGGGCCAAACACTGATGAGCTACTTTCTCCTGCCTGCAGAGATGGTGACCAGCAGAGCCATCACTTTCCCCTGGGCTGCAGTGCTGAGGAGTCCAAACCCTGCCCAGTGCAAAGGGATAGGTCTCTTCCAGGGAAGTCGGGGGCAATGGTTGGGTGTGTCTTTAGGATCTCTCAGGCCAGCACTCCTGTGGTTTGTAACTAAGAGATGGAGCACAGACACTGCAGGAAAAGGTGAAGTTAGCACTGCCCTCTTTGAGGGTGCTCCTTGAATGGTGTCCTGAGGTCCAAGCAGCTGTCAGCTATGGCAGGGTTGGGATGGCACATACTTCATACTTGTTGAGACACGGTTTCCCAGTTATCTGATCTGACAGTCTCAGGTGAGATCATCACCCAAACAGAAAGTTCTTTCAGTCCTTGGATCTGGGACACTTAGCAGAGCACCAGCTTATGGAAAGAGCGAGCCACCTACTTGTATCAAAGTCTGTCTCTGTTACAAGCTGCCAGGCAGAGATCCACAACTAATTTCAAGACCCCAGGGCAGACTGGATCTTGAAATTATTGGAGGAGCCTGGCTGCTCTGGTCTGCCTCCCATTTCACTCCTCCAACTGCGTCTCCCAAGCACTGATGATGCATTATGCAGTTTCCTACAGTGCCATCGTCTCTGGGCACTTGGCCTTGCCCCCATCCCACAGACTGCACAGCTGTGTCCAGGCTGCTGTAGGAGATGTGGAAAAGGGCTCTTTGTAGAGAGCAAGGCAGGTATTCAGAGCATCACTCCCTGAAGCTTCCAGCACTGGAAGCCCTTGGGTAGCCTCAGGAGGCACTAATGATCTGTGTTGGCCTCTTCTTTCAGTGCTGTTCCCCCGTCACACCAATGCTGCAGCCAGAGACAACACCATAAACCTGATCCACACATTCCGGGACTACCTGCACTATCACATCAAGTGCTCGAAGGTATGAGGGCCAGGGCTGGGGGACACAGGGTGGCTTCTGCCCATCTGACCTGGGTGCTGCAGGGGAGGAGCATGGGGCAGGGGTGCCTCCTGAGAACTCACTCGGGTCTGGCATTGCCCTCCCCAGTCATGCAGGAGTAGCAAGTGATGCGTTGTCACCTTCTCCCTGCTCTTAGGCACAGGCAGTGTATATTTGCTTCCCATTCTAGCAGCAAAGTAGGATTTTTCCCTTTTGGATCTGGTTTATTTCCTCTCTGCGAACAGAAATGAGGGTGATTGTTCAGAGTGACCTGGCTTTGACATGTCCTGAAATCTCAGCTATGAAGACAGGATCCTGACGTGTCCCTGTTTTGTCCTAATGAAATGCAGGCCTATATTCACACACGTATGAGGGCGAAAACGTCAGATTTCCTCAAGGTGCTGAACCGTGCCCGTCCAGACGCAGAGAAGAAAGAAATGAAAACAATCACGTGAGTGGCAACGCGGGGCCTGGCACTCTGGGCTTCTCTGCCAGCCACAAGCTCGCTCCTTCTCAGCTTGGCATACTGCAGTCTAGGGCAGGCTGGGGTGCTGTGAGGGTGACCCACAGCTTACTGCCTTGCATGCCCTTTGAGGAGCTGAGTCTGTGGCAAAACCCTGTTCCGGCAGGTCCTGTGAGCCCGGGTGTCTCCACTGTGTCATGTTTCCCCTGAGACCATGGTGGTATTTGTGGGGCTTTTCCCCTGTAATATTAGAGCTGGCTGTCCAGCTCTGGGGGCAGCTCCAGCTCATGGGGTTAGAGGAGCCAGGTCCTCCCTAGGGGTTTGTGCGTATGGGATCAGGTCCTTGTGCCCGGTGTGTCTGCAGCTGCTCGGAGCCTGAAGCTGCCCTTGGCCAGCTGCTGGCTGGGGCCAGGAGCACTCCCGGGCCACCATGCTGGTTGATCACTCTTGTGAATAAGCACAGGGCGAAGTGGAGGGAGAAGCACAGTTGTGTGAACATGTTTCCCTCGTGTCCCTTACCCTCTGCTAATCCCAGAGCCCCTTGGTGTCCTTTTTTGATGTGTGTCTTGGCATGTCCCCTTTGCTTCTGCTTTCGGGCAGGAGGGTTGTCCCCTCTGCGAAGGACAGCCCCTTTCCACAGCCCCTCTCACTGGTTCTGCAGCCACAAACACCTGCGAGCTCCAAACCAGCAGTGCCTGCCTGGCTTTGAAAGCTCAGCTGCAGCGTGTGCCCCACCACAGGCCCCACAGCCACCCTGGGGGCTGTGCTGACCTCTCTCTGCATCCTTCCAGGGGGAAGACGTTCACAACCCGTTAACGCCGGGGTCACTGCGGCTGCCGTGGAGGACGAAGGTTGGGGCACTTGCTACCCGATAATCGTAGCTTTTAATGTTGCACCTCTGTGGGCTCATAAGGAATTCAAGCAATCGGGGTCTGTACGACAGTTTGGGGAGTAATCTGCAGAAACGAGCTGTGCTTGCGAGGACTTGATCGTTCCAAGAAACAAAACTTTAATTCCAGTTTGATTGACTTAATTTCTTTTCTTTTTTAATTTTTTTTTTTCTTTTCAAGCTGTTTCGCTTTGCAATATGTTACCGGAAATAAGTTGCAGTATTTCTTATGAGAATAATGCAATATTAACTTGTTTTCTTCTGAGTATTTGAGTTCAAAACTCCTGTATCTGAAGAAATACTGTTGGGGTTCATTAATAAAGGAGATCTTTCTATCTTAAAGGGCTGTGGGGCTTTGGCTTGTGAATGCATGTGGCCTTGCCCTGGAAGGGGTGGTTTGGAGTCACAGCCCCAGGGGAGATAACTCCTGTATTGTGGAACAAATTACTTCTGGTGAACTTGGGGGTGCTGTGCCCAGGTCTGGGAATAGCCTGTTCTGTTAGGGAACTCCTGGACCGCAGAGGGAACGATTCTCCTACCCTGAAATAGCAATCTGCACCCTTCCCTCCTACTGTGGGCCCCCTCCTTCCCCCTGTCAGAGACAGCTAGGATGGGGGTCTCTGCCTTTCATCCTCAGGCCATGATTGGATGCCAGGGGATCCCTGAGGAGGGAGCACAGCTCCCCAGGTCCTCTTCCCCCCAACAAGCAGAGTAGATGGCATCCAGTTAAGTGAAATAATTTATATAATTAAAAGTCATCTTCATACAAAACCCCAGGCTTGGCCCCTAGATAGGGAGGGCAAAGCAGGGCAGGCTGGAAAATTACAAAGCACACACTGGAGAAAGGTGGTGACACCATCTCCCTCATCCCTCTGTACACGAGCCGCTGGGCAGTGCCAGGACTCCATCCCTTGGCACAGTTCTAGCGATCAGGGCGCTGGACGCAGAACACTTTGGCTTGGTGGTCGCCAGAGGTGGTCACCACAATGGAGGCATCCCTGTGGGGAGACAGGGCACAGATATGGGGTTGGGGGCCTCTGGTATCCCTAACCAACACCCCTGGCCCAGCTCTAAACTGCCACACTCCCCCTTGAGACCCTCAAGTCTCAGCATGGACCTGTGTCTGCACCTTGGGATGAGACTCCAAGGGCAGCCAAAGGAGAGACAGTTTGTGAAGTGAGTTCCTGAGGCTGGAGGCCCCTGCCACCCCTGGTCTCTCCACCCTGCAGGGAAGGGGTCTAGGGATTCCCTACTCACTTGTTGACAGCAAAGTCGAGGATTTCGGCAGAGTGCCCTCGGTACTCGCTGATCATCTTCCCCGAGCGGGCGTCCCAGAGCCGCACGGCCCCGTCCAGGCTGCAGGTGTAAACCACGGCCGAGCTCTCCTCCCACAGCAGCTGCACGATCCCGGACTGCGGCAGGGGGGGACACACTGGGGACCTCCACCAAGTCTCCCCCTGCTGTATCCCCTCTCCCCTCCCCCCTCCCACGTTGTCTGCCATCCACACAGGCAGGACAGCCAGCCCCCAGGCCCAAGCACATCCTCTGTGCAGGGACTGCGGCTGCCTTTGGGGAAGCCCAGGGCTGAGGGAGAAGCACAAATCAGGAACTGGTCCCTGGGCTCTGAGCGAGATCTCCAACCGGCCCAAAGCCCACCTCCCAGGCCTAGGGAGAGGGGGTAGGGCCTTACCTCGTGTTGGCACTTATGCCTCAGGCTCTGTGTGGAGAGGTCATAAATAGCCAGTGTGCCATCCAGGTAGCCCACAGCAGCCAGCGGCATCCTGCAGAGAGGGGAACAGGCATTACATGGGGCTAGGGGAAGCAGGAATGGAAGTGTGTGAAGCATCCAGGTTGAAGGCAAACCCTGGGCTGAGGGCTGCAGTGTGTTGAGAATATGAAGGACAACCCAATGGCCATGAAACACCCCAATCAGGAAACCCAACAGGACAGCAAGAGTCAGCAACCAGCCCGAGGTTAATGAGGAAGAAAATGTCCTGGCATGAAAACATTCGTGTCTGGAGGGTATCCCAGCCCAACAGTGGTCCATCAGGCTAGCCCAGAAACCCAACAGGAGGACCGAGCAGCCAGTGTTCCTTGTCCTCACACCTAAGTGATCCAGGATCTCCACATTCAGCCAGGGAGGACAGAGGCGAGAGAAATGCAGCAGAACAAGCACAAAGGATGCAAATGGATCTGTCTGTGACAATCCCCGTTAAGATCTAGCACTGAAGAGGGGCTGTCCCCACACTCACACATTACAGAAGCCCAGCGACTCCACAGAGTTGGACTCTGCCTCCTCGCCCTCACCGATGGGTGCCTTGGGGGCCACAGTCTCCATCTTGAACACGCACACCACCTGTGTGGAGGGAAGCTGACTAGTCCCCGAGGGGAAGGAAAGCAGACCCAGATGCACAGAGGTCCCGCTCCTTACCCGGGATCAAGCCTGCATCCCCAGCAGACCAACGCCCAGCCCCAAATCTGCAGCTCCTGGGAGCAAACATGAGGGAAACTTCCTCCCAGGAGCCCGGAGGGACCACCCAGCCCAGGCTCCACCCACGGCACCAGGATGCCTCCTGCCGGCAGCCCATGGCTGTGCACCAGCCCGGCCCAGCCCAGGGGGCTTGGGGGGTCCCCAGGGCTCCTGGCTCTGCCCCACCCACACAGACCCACCTTGCCTGTGGCAGAGTTGATCAGCTTGGCATGACAGTCCACAGAGCCCGTCATGATCAAACTGCCATCCTGGTTGCTGGCCACACACGTCAAGGGGTCCTGGTGGCCATCCTGGCCTGGGGGGTGAGCAGCAGGCATGAGCTCTGTGTGTCATCCCCACGGAGACCCAGCAGGCCTCAAAACCCACCCCACTGCAGCCTCTGACAGCACCCCAGCAGCAAGGAGCAGCCACCAGTGGCTTTGGAGAACATCACCTCTCCACCCAAGCAGAGGTCAGAGCCCACTGGAAGGGGACACTCCCCAGGTAGGAGGCACCCCAGGTGATAAACCTTTCCCTACCTTTAAGGACATGCAGCGAGGTTCCCTGCTTCAGGTCCCAGATGCGCATGGTCCCATCCTCATACCCCACCACTGCCCGCTTCCCTGGGTGAGACAGAAACAGCGCATGGGGACACAGCCCCCCTCGTCTCTCCACTTCCCACTCAGCACAGACTGGCAGAAGCAGGAGAGCAGATGGTGACAGTGGGATCTGTTACAGAGCTGGTGACATTCCCCACTCCAGAGAGCCCCCCCGTGCCTCACCATCAGGTAGGATCCTGCCACATGTGGCTGGGCATGCAGGGCCCTGGAAGGTTTTGCAGTCCCCACTGGGGATCTTCCACATCCAGGTGTTGCCATCAGCCGTGCCCGCCAGAAGGACATGGGCTTGAGGGTGCCACTCCATCCACTGGGCAGAGAGAGGGACAGGCAGCATCACAGGTGGTGTCCCCCCGTCACTGGCCCGGGAGCTCCCCATGGCACCAGGGCTTCCACCACTCACCTCCAGGTCCCCCACCTCGAAGGACCACACTTCCTCCTTGGCATCCACCCGCCACACTTTGATAAGCCCAGACATGTCACCCGTGGCCACGAACACAGAGTCGTGACTGAAGCCTGCACAGGTGACCGAGTCCTTGTGTCCTAGGAACGTCAGGGGACAGAGGCTGCTCAGGCCAAGCCATGAAAGGCGGTCAGGAGCACATCTCCAGCACAGCTCCCAGACAGACATGACTGGGAGAGGACACAGCTCTCACTGGGACAGCCTCAGCCTCACCTGAGCACTCAAAGAGCAGCTCCCCGTCACTCATGCGCCACACAAAGGCCTTGTCATCCTCCCCGCCAGTCACCGCCAGTGTGTTGGTCTTGGGGTCGAGGCTCACGCAGAAAACAGAAGCTTCACAGGAGAGTAAAGACAGGTTACGTTGCTCAGGGGCCAATCCCGCCTCACCTGATGCTCCCAGGGGATCCAAACCCCGTGCCAGCAAGCTGAACTCCCAGCCCAGCCCAGTGGCAATCGATTCTTCACACAGGGGAGGAGCAGCACAGGCTCTGCTGAGCTCAGGGCCAGCTGCCACGGTGGGAGGCCCAAAGAGCTTCTCTGCCAGAGCGTAAGGCAAAAACAAGCCCAAGGCAGCTCCGAGTCCTGATGGCAGTCCCAGGAAGGCTGGGAGACAGCAGCCTGGCAAGGCCATCTGCACCCCCGAGCTCTGGGGAAAGCCAAGGTGGAAGTAGATCCCGAGGGGCCCACAGCACTCACCCGAGTGGAGGGAGAACGTGACCTCACTGTCATCCTGCGCCTCCATGCCATCCTCCACCCCCTCGTCATCCTCCGAATCCCAAGCCTCGGCATCGGGCTCGTCTGCCCCCTCGTCCTCAAAGTCCACGTCCTCCATCTCCTCGGCCAGGTCATCTGCGGAGGGCGAAGGTCAGGGCGCGGCTCTCGGCCTGCCCGGCTCGGCCCCCCCGGTGAGGCTGCGGGCACGGCGGGAGCGGGGGGAACCCCGCGGGATAGGGCAGCGGGGGGATGCGCGACGTCGCCGCGGCCAGGAGACCCGGCGCAGGAGAGCCGCAGGGGCCGGGGCGCGACAAGAGCGGGGGTGCACCGGCCGGGTCTGGCACTGGGGCGGAGCCGCAGCGCGTCCGGTGCCCCGGCGGGAGAGGCCGGAGCCCCCGCAGGCCCTGCCCGATGCGCGGCGCGGGGCGCCCCGTCTCACCCGGCCCGGGCGGGCCCAGCTCCACCACCTCGATGATCTCCTCGTCGCCGTGCAGGCCCAGCGCCCCCGGGCCCTCCGCGGGCTCCATGCCGACCCGCCCGCCGCCGCCGCCGCTTCCGCCGCGCGCCCCGCCCCGGCCAATCCCCGCCCGCCGCCCTCCCATCCCCAGCCAACCAGGACCCGCGCCCGCACGCGGACCCCGCCCTTTCCGCCAGTGGGGCGGGACGTGCCCGCCCCGCGCGTTGTCCTCTGGGAGATGTAGTTTGTGGCGTCCAGGCCGTGCAGAGCCACCCGCCGGTGGCCCCCGAGCGGTAGGACTACATTTCCCGGCATGCACACGCGGCCGCTGCACACCGGCACCATGGCGGCGGCGCGAGGCGGAGTGCGCGGTAACGGCTGGCGGGAGGGCGGGAGGAGGGGGCGGCCCGGGACAGGGGGATCGGGACTGACCCGCCACATCCCCCACCGCACGGCCCGCGGGCGCCGGCGCACAGCCCCCTGAGACCACCCCGGCCCCACCCGGTTGAGGACGGGGCTTAAAGCCGCGCCCCCGGTGTGATTGGGCACGCCCCCTGCGTTTGACCACGCCCTCAGAGCTCAGGCAGCGCCTTTGAGCGGCCTCTGGCGGCGGGGCAGGGGCAGGGCAGGGGGATGAGGGTAGGGATGGGGATGCCAATGGGGATGGGCAAGGATAAGGGCAGAGGCAGGGGAACAGGGATGGGGCTGGGGCTGAGTGGGGATAAGAGCAGGAGCCTCAGGCAGCCCAGGCTGGGCCTCCCACACGCTGTCCCTCCCTAATGCCTCTTTCCGCAGGACTGCTGGTGGCAGCAGGACCAGCCCTGGGTCCCGCCAGGCCCTGGAGGCGGCCGGGCCCCCCGGGCACATGGCTTCTCGGGCACAGCTGCCGCCGGCCAGCGGGACAACGGGCTGGGCCGGAGCCGGGCAGCAGGGGGCTCCCTGAGGGGGTGGAGTACATCCCCACCCGCAAGAGGGGCAAGAATCCGATGAAACCGGTGGGAGTGGCCTGGTGAGTGGCTCGGGCGGTGGGAGAGGGCTGGCCCGGGAGGCTGCACTGCTCTGCAGGGCTGGGGTGGAATAGGGGCCCTGGGGGGCTGTAGCGCTGAGCAGGAGCTGTCGGCACTGCACCCTTGTTTCCCTTGGAGATTTCTCCATCTCCTGACCACTGGCTGTCCTGCAGGGCAATCGGATTGCCTTCTGGAATAATCCTCTTCCTCCTGGCCAAACGGCAAGTGGACAAAAACCGTCTGGAGCAGCTTAAAGTCCGCCAAAAGATGATGCAAGCCAACCAGGGCGAGTATGAGACAGAGCGATACAAGAGGGTGGCCAGGGGGGCATAGCCAGGCTGCCCCACATCCCCAGGCTGGCACTGTGGCACCTTGAAGGGACTGGCCAAGGGACACCAGCCCCATGGGACACTTGACACTGGCACCTGTGCTTCCTGTCCAGTCCACAGAGTGGTCGTGGAGCTGGATAGGGACAAATAAAGTGGAAGAGCTCAGTGCATCTATGGTTGCTCCCTCACTGCTCAGCCCCAGGGTTCTGCCCGCAAGGCAGGGAGTACAGGCATGCAAGCAAGGCCAGGCTTGGAGCAGTTTGACCTTGGTTTTTCCATCCCTTGGTTTTCCCATCCCAAAGCAGTGTTTGTGCTGCACCATGCCACAGCCTCCGCAGAGGCTGCCCACAGGTTTTTTGGGGGAGTTGCCGCACCAATAAGATCAGCACCATCTGGAAAACTGAAGTGTTTTTATTTAGCAAGTGCAACTTTGCCCACATCCGTGGCTGCAGGGCCTCTGCAATGTGAGCTCTGCCACGGGGGTCCCAGCTGCCCCCCACCCATGCCGGGCACAGCCACAGCTTAGGGAGAGGGGGGCATGGCCGGAGCCACATTTAAGGCACTGAGTGAATGACACCAACCAGACTCTGCCAAAAAATCCCAACATGATCCCAGCAGCTGCTGCCAGCTCCCAGTGCCCAGGCAGGGCTCTGGCATCCCACTGCCAACCCAGTGCCATCGGCACAGCCTCAGTAAGCCGTGCCAAGGCCGGGCACTGCCTAAACAATGGCAGCCAGTCCCCCCCACTGCCCTTGGAGGCTTGGTGGGGGATGATCAAGGGAAGCCCTTTCCTTAGCAGCCTACAGGTAGGAATGCCAAAGCGTTAGGAGTCACAGTAAGTGGACTATCCTGTACAGAGACCACAGGAGCAGGTAAGGGGCAGCCAGGGAGGACAGGAGGGATGCCAGGGCTAATCCCGGCCCACTATCTGCAGAAGGAAGGTGAAGATGTAGATAATGTCGGTGTAGATGGTGAGGGCACCGTAGATGTACTCCTCAGGGCTCAGTGTGTTCTTCCTGTTCCCCAGCACAAGTTGGGTGTCATAAGCGAGAAACTGGGGAGGCAGAGGGTGTCAGACAGGGACAAAGGGGGGATTCCTCCCTCCCCAGTCCCTGCCTGACACCCTTTGCCTACCCCAGCCGTGAACTCACCAGTGTGAACGCGATGGCCCCGATGGCTGCGTACAGCATGTGGAGCCAGGGGACCTGCACAGGAAGGGGACAAGGGCAGGGTGAACCGGGGTGCTGGCAGGCAGCAGGCAAGGCAGGACAGGTCCTGCCCGCACCCAGCTCCCAAGATGCTGCTGCTGATGCCGACGCACCCTCTCCCTGCGGGCAAGCTGCCTTTCATGGCCGGCACCACACCCTGCTTCCCAGCAAAGAGGGACCACCCAAGCCCCGTGCCTGTACCAGCCCTGGGTACACCTGACCAGGCACACCCATGGCACCCCACAGCCCCTCTGTCCCCCCCACTCACATATTTGAAGGTGAGGACGATGGCAGTGACGATCCCAGTCACCATGACCACGATGCCCAGCACACAGAACAGCCCCGGACATGATGTAAAATCAACCTGATAGGGGGCACACACACACACACATATGTAACAGGAGAGCCCAGGGTTTCCCCACTGACAGGCTCCCTCCCCAGGGCAGGGCAGGGCAGGGCAGGGCAGGGCATCTCATCTCTCCTTGCCTTGGTCTGGAAGCAGAAGATGGTGACAATGATGGCCACGATGGCAGTGATGAGCATGGCAATCAGGACAGCATTGGTCTTGTGCATGCTGTGGATGGAGGGGACACCACAGTCACCTCATGCTTCAGCATCCCCCTGCCCAGTGGGGTGTTGGTGACTCCCCACACAGCCCCAATCCTGGACAGGAACCCCCCTGTCCCTGAGCCCAAGCGACTGAAGTGTCCCCTGGCTCCTGACAGCCTCTCACTTGAGCCAGCTGCATTGGGAAGGGCAGGAGGGACACCAGCTCCTGTCACCACTGCGTCCCCAGGCCATACCTGGCAATAGTCCCTGTCATCAGCCCCATGGCCAGCGTCTGCGGAAGAGAAGGGTGGGCTCAGCAGGCTGGATGGCACTAGGGGGGGCAGCAGTTCCTGGCTGCCCTCATATGCCCACACACCCACCCATCCCTCCCAGCCTGCCCAGGGGGCTGCCGTGCCATAGGGGCACCACCAGGACCCTCCACCAGTCCCAGCCCACTCACAAAGATGCTCAGCAGGATGATATTCCATGGAAAGCGTCTCCTGAGGAGAAAACGAGGAGAGAGGGGAGCTGGTGATAGGGGCTACATCATGTTCCCCTGGTCCCCAGTCCCCAAGGGGCAGCCCCACGCAAGAACTCCAGTCTTAATGCTTTAGAGACACCCCTGCCATATCCGCACACCGCACCCTGTGGGTCCCAGAGACTCACCGAGGGCCCTGGCAGCAAGCCAGCACCAAGTAGGTCACCAGGAACACGGCACTTCAAAGAGAGACAGCAGGTGTCAAATCTGCAATCTCCCACCAGGACCAGCCCCCAGGCTAGGAGGCTGCAAATGTGAGGGGCACGAGCTGGGGGAGCTCAAGCCAGCAGACCCCCTACTCACTATGAGGCGTAGTAGACGGCAACATTGGCCTGGACGAAGGAGCGGACAGGCTGGCTGTGGGACAGGAGGGACAAGCATGAGAGAGGGGGTACAGCAACTTCTGTCCCCTTGGAACACCCCCTAAGGGACACAGGGTCAGGCTCCCCTCTTTTCAGGACAAGGCTAAGGAGGAACCCTCCACTCACACAAAGGTGAACACAGAGACGATCCCTACTGTCACCAATAGCTGCAGGGAGATGATGGCATAGACCTGCAAGAGACAGAGGGATCAGCATCTGGACCCCTGCCCCCACAGTGCTGCCCCACCCTGACAGGTGCCCCCAGCCCCTCTGGACTCACCTTGCGGATGAAGGTGTGCCGGACTTTCCTGTCGTCCCAGTCGACTGACTGGAAGGGGGAGCCATCCCCGATGCCACTGTCACCTGTGGTGGTGGACACTCCTCAGCACCAGGTTCACAGCACCCCTGTTTCTAGTGCCCTCCCCCCTCAAAAAACAAGGTGCTGCCACTTACCAAAGCGAATAGGCATGGTGGGCATGGACATCCCTGGATGAGAGTATCCCCCTGCTGCTGGGTACCCCCCTGGCTGCCCGTACCCTGCTGCCGGGGTGTATCCCCCTGGCTGTGGGTACCCCCCAGCATAGTGAGGGGGCTGGGGGTATCCCCCTGGGGGCGGGGGGTAGAGGGGGTTCTTGTCATCGTAAGGCGGGGGTGCACTGGGCTGGGACATGCCGGCTCCCTGCGTCTCCCACAGGCACCTGGAAGGGAGAGATGATGGGGAGTGTCAGCACAGGTCCCCCTCTCCAGGCAGGACGTGCTCCTGGTGACTGGAGCCACAGGTGCAGGGACACAGGGGACCGTGCAGCCACAAAACCTCCCCCTCCCACTTTAATAGTGGCTCCTAATTAATGACAAGTTGTCCTCGATGCCAGTGGGTCAATGAGAGGTGAGGGATGTCCCCACTGTCCCTTGGCTGGGGCCACACACATTCCTGTGCCCTGAGTCTCTGGTGCCTGCGTCATGGTCAGCCCCGGGCAGGGCACAGCCACGCGCTGACTCAAGCTGCGTCAGGGACGTGACCCTTCCAAAAGGGATTTTACTTCTCTGGCTTTTGGAGCCCACCCTCCCCTTGCTGGGGGGCAGGAAACAGCCCCCCCACATGCCAGTGTGTGGCTCCTAGTAGAACCAGCCTGGGGACAAACGACATCGCTCTATCCACTGCCTGAGATGGAAACGCAGGGCCTGATCTTCATCACAGCCATGCAGACCCCCGCTGCCCCCCCTATTTCAGGGGTGTCCCCCACCCAACAGCCCAACAGCCCCACGGAGGCTCCAGAACTCCTGAGTCCCCTCAGGGAGGGGACAAGTGACAAGGATAAGGACAAGTGACATAAGCATCACCTCTGCAGGAGATGGACTCTTCCTTGGCGAGGGGAAGTCCTTCTGACCCCCACCAGGACTTCGCTCCCTCACCCGGCCGCACCAGTCCCCTCACAGAGCCCCCGGCAGCTGTGAGCAGGCAGCCCGGGCTCAGGGCCAGCTGCTGGGCTTGGCCCCAGCAGGAGGAGGAGAAGGAAAGCAGGATCTCCAAGGCCAGGAAAACAACAGCGCTGCCAGAAGACGGTGCCAGGCCTTTACCCACCTGCCACCCCCAGAGCGCTGGCACCCCAGACCCCAGGCAGATGCCAGAACTCACCACATCCCCCCTGCCTGCAACACTGACATGATCCTGGGACCACCCTGAGGAAGGAACCAGGATCTGATCCCAACCAGGACAAGGCTGGGAGGGGATCAGGCACTTCCTCCTTGTATGACGCCAGTGTTTCCCACAGCCAGGCTGGACAGGCAGCAGTGCTGGGGGGGGGGGCACACCCATGCCAGCCATGCCAGGCCAGGGGGAGTAGTGAGTAGATCAGTTTCTGTCCCTCTATCCCCCCTGCCATCCGTCTGTCCTGGCCCTGGCAGAGCTGCTGTGGTCGTACCACCCTTCACCATCATGATGACGATAGCGCTGAAAATAAATAGCCCATGTGGCAGTGACCACCCAAACAGGAAGTTCATTTTCTCCACTTCCCTGTAGTTTCCTAAAAAAGCACACGGTGTCCTATGGCACCACCTTGCCTCTGGGGCCAGGGAATGGTCCAAAATAGGAGTCTGACCCCAGGAAAACCCCCCTGACTGGCACTAAGTTATAGGGGGACCAGAGTTCCCAGGAGGGAACCCAGGTGTCTGGGGAAAGTGGGGTGTATTTGGCCAGCAGGTTGTCACTGGAGGGGTCCTACCCTGTGCCCGTGGCCAGACCCCATGGCAGAGGTCCACTGACTGCCTCAGCCCCTCCTGTTCCAACCCCATTGGGGTGGCCTTGGGCACAGGGATGGAACCAGCCTGACGGGTCCCTGCGGCCGCCGCACCCAGGGAAGCAGGCAGCACTCCGAACCCTCCTCAGTTCATGGCACATCAGGGCCCCGAAACCAGAGGCTGCCGAACGGCCACATGGGACGGCTCGGTGACCCTGCTGTGACACGCAGTCTGGGGACAGGGTGCTGCACTGGCACCGTGACTCAGCACAGATAAGGCACATGTGGCAGGGATATGGGGCACAGGCAAATGTCACCCCTTGTCACGGCCCTGTGGGTGGTACCAGGTAGTGTCCCCACCACTGGCCCTGGCATGCCTGCCGGGCTCAGCCTCCCACCACCAATTCCACAGGTTTCCTGGGCAACAAGGGCCACTCTGGGAGAAGACCATGGTTTGGGGCGGGAGCCAGGGCTCCCCACACTGAAGTTCCCTGAGAAACTACCTTACTCTAGAAGAGCCTGGAATCCCCCACCAGAATGGCATGGCTTGGTACAGCACAGCCTGGCACGGACTGGCACAGCCTGGAATGGCATGGCACAGGCTGGCGCGGCACAACACAGCACAGCTGCTGCGTGCAGCATGGCACGGCTCAGCACAGCACAACCTAACACAGCACAGCAGAACTTGTCCTGGCCTAGCCCAGCACAGCCCAGCTCAGCTCAGCTCACACGAGCAGGTCAGTGTGGCCCAACCAGGCCAGTTGTCCCCGCTGCCCCACACCACTCACACAGGACACAAGTTTGCTGGAGCTCAGCCTCGCCACCACTGCACCTCTGCCCTCCTGCGAGCCCACTCCCGGGGGCAAGGCATGGGACAGGGGTGCCCTCCTGTACCCCAGCCCAGCACCCCCACACCACCCAGCGCCTGTCCCCACAAACCACCCTCGGCGCCACCCCATACCCTGCCAGGCACAAAACCTCGCCTTCCCCTCTCGACACACCCCACCCTCCACAGAACAAGAGTCGGTGCCCCCCTTAAGGACCACCCCGATTCCCTGCCACGCGATCCCGTGGGGTCCGGAAAACGGCACCCCGCGCGTGGGGGGCCTGTCCCACAGCTGTTCCTGCTCGCGGGAACTCCCTCCGACTCCGGTCCCCCCGCCGCTGGACCTCAACGGGACGTGCCCCCACCCACCCCGAGGACGGGCGTGCGGGGGGTTGCAGCGCGTCCCCGCTGTTTGGTGACCGGCTGCCCACACTCGCCCGGTCCCAGCCGATCTCCCGGACGGTCGGGAGAGCGGTGGAAGAGCCCCTCGCCGGCCGTGGCACCGGAGGGCGCAGGGACAGGGGGGTGTGGGGGCGAAGCGGGCGTCGAGGAGTCAGGAGAACGGGGGGGGACCGCCAGGGGCCCCACGCGGGACTCGGGGGGCGCGGGGCGGAGCGAGGCGGGCTGCCCTACCTGCTGCGCGTTGCTCCGCCGGGCCGAGCCGCGACCAGCCGGGCCGATCCGGGACGGGGCGGACGGGGCGGGCGGACGGGGCGGGGGCGGGCACCGCCCTCCGCGCCCCCCCGCGGCGGCTCCGCGCCCTGCGCCCCGTGACCGGGAGCGGGGTGTGCTCCCGCGCTCCCCCGCCTGTTGCTCCGCGGGACGGGCCCCGCTGGCCCTCGCCCGCCCCACCCCGGGACCTCCTTCCCGCCGCCTCTGACGTCACTCAGAGACCCCCTTTCTCACATAGTGACGTCAGCGGGGGGGACACCCCTTTCGGTGGCGGCGGGGTGGGGGGGTGGAATCCCCTCCCGTCGCCGGTGACGCGGTCGGTGTCCCGTGTGCGTGTCCCGTGTGCGTGTCCCGGTCCCCGCGGCGGGGCCGGCAGGGGGCGCGGCGGGCGCGTGACGCCGGTAGCGGCATGGCCGCGGGGCCCGGCGGGGCGGCGGCGGCGGCGGCAG
>JAWWES010000171.1:15378135-15395375 GCA_035583135.1 Lophotriccus pileatus
CGGCAGCCGGGGCGCGGGGGATCGGGGCCGCCTGCCTGCGCCTCCTCCGCCGCGTCTGCCGCGCCGCCGCCGCGCTCATGGCCTTCGCCGCCCCGCTGCTGTTCCGCCTGGGGTGAGTGAGGGAGGGAGGGAGCGAGAGAGCGAGCGAGTGGAGCGTCCGCCGCTCGGCACCCGCCGCCGGGAGGGGGCCACCGCCGCCCGCCTTTGTGCTGCCGCCGGGAGGGAGGGCCCGTCCTCCCCTGCCTGTGCGGAGCCGCCCGCCGAGGGACCTGCGGCCCCGCTGGCTCGGGGAGGCCGGGCCGGGGCTGGAGCTGGCGGGGGCACAGCCGCCCACCCGTGCTCAGCCCGCCCGGGTCGGGGGGGCGAGGACGGGAGCTATCAGCCCGGCTGCGGGGTCGGGGATCAGTCGCCGGCTCCCTCCACGCGGTGCCGGTCACCCCCGGACCTGTCACTGTCCCTTGGGGGCAGCCTTCCCTCGGGTGTCATCGCTGACCCATCCCGGCGCCCCGTGGCTGGGCTGCCCAGTGCTGGCAGAAGCCCCTGTTCCCCGGCTTCGGGTTCCCACCGCCACAAAAGTGGGGGACTCGCCGGCCCATTCCCTCTTCCCTCATCCCCGGGACCATGGCACCCAGGATAGGCTTGGGCATGGCCACTCCGGAGCAGGGGGAGGGACAGCCAGAGTGCTGATCTGCCCTGGGGCTCCAGTCCCTCCAGTGAGCAGAGCCCTCCTGGACAGATGGGCGCACAGATGGACACTCCTACAGCGATGCTGCCCCCCCACTTTCCCTCCCCCTCTGCCTCCGTCCTTGCTGCCTGAAGCAGCTGGAGGGGACCTGACTGGGAAACTAGTCCTGCCCTCACTGCAGAGCTGGAATGTGGGATACACACACGCCCCCATGTATGAGAAAGTTACCCTGTATGTGTCCCCTGTGGGAGCCCCAGTCCAGGCAGCAGCCTCCTCCCTACGTGGGCTCCTTAGGGGGTTTGAGGGTTAACATCGAGGGGTGTCTGCCCTCCCCAGGTACAGCCTGTACGCCCGCACACGCCTGGGCTACCTCTTCTACCAGCGGCAGGTGAAGAAGGCCCGGGAGCGGTACCCACACGGCCATTCTGTGCCCCAGCCCTGCTGCTTCCCTGGTGAGTCCTGGCGAGCCACCCCCACACCGTGGCCCCACAGTGTCCCCCCACACTGGCACTCTGGGGTGGGGAGGGGTTGCCATCGCCAAATTGCTCAAAGCATACTTAACTCATAATTTGATGTAAGATGTTGGGGTCTGGCGTGGACCTCTGCTTTTCCAGCCCAGGGGGTCATACCCTGATGTCTGTCTGTTTGTCTGCCCCTGCCAGGAATGAAAATCCTGCCCATTCCTGTGCTCTCCAACAACTACAGCTATCTGGTCATCGACACTGGCTCCAGCCGAGCAGCCGTGGTCGACCCCTCTGACCCGCTGGCTGTGCAGGTGAGACCCCTAAAGCCACCCGTATCTGGTCTTTGGGTGTCTCCATGTGAGGGGGTGGCATGACTCTGTATTTTGAGGGCAGAGGGGGGCAGATCTGCCCCTAATCTGCAGCCCTTAGTGCCCAAGGCAAGGTTGGAGTGTGGCAATACTCATCCAATGCCTTGGGGAGACTGAATTTAGGGGGATACTGATACTTGGGTTCTGTGTCCCCCCCCCCAATCTCTGTCTGTGTTTCCTTCCCATTCCCAGGCTGCCATTGAAGAAGAGGGGGTGATGCTGGAGGCCATATTCTGCACACACAAACACTGGTAAGGGGCAAGGGGGGACATGGGCGTGAGTCAGTGGCTGCCATAGAGGGTGCCCCACCTGATGGCCCCCAGCCCTGCCCCATCTAGGGAGGGATATGGAGAGGGGGGCACATTTAGGGCTGCTGACCTTCCTGTCTGCAGGGACCACAGTGGGGGGAACGCAGTGCTCTGCCAGAAGCACAATTCCTGCAAAGTGTACGGCAGCGCTCTCGATGCCATCCCACAGCTCACCAAGTAAGTCCTGTGCCCCCCTGTCAATTTGGGGTGGGGGAGGCTTCACTCTCAGCCACCACTGTCTGCGCACTCACCCACCACTCCCCAAGTACCGTGTTACCCCATCTTGGGCAGAGATCTGGCATGTTCATGACACCAGTGCATGGGGAAGGGTTGCCTGGGGAGCTGGGTATTTTGAGGTGCTGGGGCTGGGGGGAGCTCCCTGACAGTGCCCTCTGTGCCTGGCACAGCCCACTCGCAGACAGGGAGAAGGTGAGTGTGGGCTGCCTGACCTTCGAGGCACTCGCCACACCTGGCCACACTGTGGGCCACATGGTGTACGTGCTGGATGGGGAGCCCTTTGGCAGCCCCCCCTGCCTCTTCTCCGGGGACCTCCTCTTCCTCGCTGGCTGCGGTGAGTGCACCTGACCTGGGTGTTGGGGGGTTATCCCACCCTGGGAAAGGCTTGGGGGTATCTCCCAATGCCCCCCCGTGACAGGCAGTTGTGCTGGGTTCCAGGCAGGCCATTTGAGGGCTCCCCCGAGACCATGCTCGCCTCCCTGGACGTGGCCGTGGGCTTGGGTGAGGACACGCTGCTGTGGCCGGGTGAGTGTCCCCAACAGCGGGGCAGAGGCACTGGTGTCCCCCGTAGTCCCCACTGCCAAGCTGGGGAGCTGTGTGGGGGTGATGCTGAGGGTTGTGTACGGGGCTCCACAGGCCACGAGTATGCACTGGAGTGCCTGACCTTCGCCAGCCTCCTGGAGCTGGACAATTCTGCGCTGGAGCAGAAGCTGCAGTGGGCAGTGCAGCAGCGCCAGGACAAGAGGAGCACGGTGAGGCATGGGGGCCCCTTGGCTGCAGCACCCACCACCTCAGCCCCTCACAGGGATCCCCATCCCCATCCCTTGGCAGGGATGCTGCACCCCAACATCCTCTTGCATGGCAGGTTCCTTAAGGGAAGGGTGTTCTGGAGGGGTTCCAGCTCCCTGCCAGGGGTGCTGCCTCTGTCAGGGAAGCTGAATGGCTGCCCCCCACAGTGCCCCTCCACACTGGGGGAAGAGCAGACCTACAACCCTTTCCTGCGGACACACCGGCCAGAGCTGCAGGAGGCACTGGGACTCTGGCAGGACGGGGAAGAGGACCCTGACGCCTTCCGTGCCCGTGTCCTCAAGGAGGTGCGGAGGCGCAAGGACCTCTACCAAGCCACCTAGATCTTCCCTCCCAGGAGCCCCCCTTTCCATGGAGCCGGGTGATATTTGGGCACAAGGGGCCCAAGACTCTTGTGTGTTTCATTTTGCTGTGAATCTCCCTCCTGGGGTGCATGGCTGGGGGGGAAGAGTGGACACCCCTTTACATAAGCACCCCATAAGTGATCCCTGCCTTTGCTCCCCCAGACTTGGGGGTCACCAGCTGTCACATAGAAGCACCTCGATCCCCTTTCTGGGGGTCTGTAGCCCCCCTGCCCCACTGCTAGGGCTATAGTGATGGCACCAAGGGCTTTTCCTATCCCCCCTCCCCGTTTTTCTGGGAGTCTCCAATTTCACCACCACCACCACCACCACCACTACCACTCGGCTCCCTCCCCTTACCCTGGCAGCCCTCAGTGCTGTGCATCTGCTTTGGAGGGGGCTGTGATGGAGCCAGCAAGGGTAGGCAGCGGGCAGTACTACCTCCAGGCAAGGGGCTCCTCTCCAGCACCCCATCCATGACACTGGAGCCCCCCCTGCACACACACACATACACACAACTAGGACAAGGCCATGGGGTCACACTGGGGTGGGGTGGGGGGTGCTGCTGTGCACACACACCCCCTCCACACCCCCAAATAAAAGACTGGATCGATTTTATACCTGTTTGTCCCTTTCTCTCCGCGTTGGTGGGGCCCCTTTAAGAGGTGGGGCCGGGCCGTTGCCTCGGAGACCGTGAGGCGTCGGGGGGCCGGGGCCGGTCCGGCGGGTCGGGGGTGTCGGGGGCGGGCGGGGGGTGACAGGGGCCGGGGGCTGCTCTGCTCCCCGCGGAGTCACGCGTGGACGGGTACCGCGGTTCGGGGGAGCCACGCCGCCGCCTCACCCGAGGGTCCGGCGGCAGGAGCTCCCAGGCGAGGCATGGAGAGCGGGCAGGAGAACCCGGCCCTCACGGACACGGCTGCCGAATTCCTGAGCCTCGTCGGTGAGTGCCCCCTCCAGCCTCCCCTTTGTCCACCCCGGGGGTCGCTGGTGCGGGGAATGGGGGGCACCGCGTCCGGCGGGAGAGGGATAGATAGTGGGGACTTGAGCAGGATAAATGGTGAGGGGCTCGGCCCAGCCTGTGGGGCAGCGGGGGGAAACTGAGGCAGGGAGAGGCCTTGGACAGGGGTGATGGTCACTCCGTGCAGGGCTGAAGGAGCTGGAGCACTGCCTGTTCGCCGAGACGCTGGCAGTGGTGGGCATGGGGGACCCGCCAAGGGACAAGGCAGAGGGCCAGTGGTGGATGGCAGCCCAGTGGGCACCCTACAAGCGGGAAGGTGAGCCGGTGCGGAACTGCATCCTGGTGCAGGCCAGGTTCCGAGGCTTGCAGGATGGTGTGCCTGGCTCCAGCACCCTCAAAGGTGAGCCAGGGGTGGCTTTGGGTGTCCCCCCACCTCAGCACTGGAGCATCCCTGTCTCACCGGCCCCCAGGGCTAGGAGTGGGACAGTGCTAGCAGCACTGGCTGAGCATGGCCTTGCTTTGCCAGCCTATGTGACCCCACAGCTGGAGACCCTGGAGCAGGAGGAGCAAGAGTGCTTGGAGGTAACTGATATGGTGGTGGCGGTGGCATGTGCCCTTCCCCATGTCCTGCCCCCCTGCCCTGGGGTGTGCCCTGCAGTGGTGCCCTCTGGGGATATGCTCCATGCGAGGCCACTGTGGGCAGTGTGGTGTCCCTCCCCAGGCTCAGACTCCAGCTCTGTCCCACCAGCCTGGTCCCCATTCCCTACTCTGGCTGGAAGTTGGGGCAGGGAGTTTCCCACAATGCTTCTGATGTGGTACCCTGATTGAAAGCAGTGCTGGGGTGTGCAACCTCAGAGAAAGGGGTGCCCCGGCTTTACCCTCCACCCCTCCCACAGCTCAGACCACACCCCACAGAGAAGAGCACCCACATGGTGAGCCACCAGCATGGCTTGACTGTCACAAAGACCCTCCAGGAGGGAGAGGTGAGGCTGAGGGCAGGAGATCTCTCCTGTCTGCCCCCCACATGGGTCACATCTTGGGAGGGGGGAGCACAGCTGGTCTGTCTCAGCACCGCTGGCCTGTCTCACCAGGGGTGCCCCAGGCTCTGGGGGTTGCTGTCCCTGGCGTCACTGGGGCCGTGGCTTTCCCATGAGGTGGCCAGGTCTCTCCACAGGCAGAGCCACAGTGCCAGAGCTTCTCCTACAGCCAGGCCGAGCTGCGGGGGCTGCTGCTGGAGGGTGCCAGCCTCCTGCTGCTGCGGGTGCTGGCACGCCGGCACACAGTGCCCCCCGGCCTCGTCTTCCCAGCCATCGACACCGAGGGCCACCTCTGCACCTCCAGCTATGTGAGCCACAGCCAGGGGGACCTGTGGGGTTGGGGGGTCTGGCTCAGTATGGGAGTGCCAGGGTGGGATGTGGGAGGTGGGAGTGAGCAGAGTCTGGTTGACAGCATGGGGAGGGGAGGCATAGGGATGGCACCTGGGGGCAGGGGTGACTCTAAGACAAGGGTGACCCCTGGCTGTGCCCCTCCCAGTCTGCCCTGGGCATCCAGCGTCAGGCAGTGGGCTCTGCAGAGACAGAGGTGTTTGTGATGGAGCGAGCCATGCACACCAGCACAGGCGTCTCCACTGTCTGGCAGAGCAGCTTCCTCCCCAACGGGTAAGGGTGGGGATCTGACTGGGGGCACCCCCAGCCTTGCCAGTCTGGCAGGGACCCAGGATGAGGACTTCATGGGCTCTCACCTCTACAGGCGTTTGGTTCAGATGATGCAGGTTGGCTCCCCAACACGGATGCTTCTGCAGGATGAGTCCATCCTCAGCCAGTCAGGTACTGAGGCAGGGAGGTTTGTGCCCTCCAGCACAGGCAGCCCCTGCCCACTGTCCAGCAGCTGAGTGGGGAACACCCTGCCCTGCCTTTCTGCTGCCAGGTGGGTTTGAGCTCCAGCTCCCCTTCCCCAAAGAGCCCCTGAACTGGGAGGAGGACCTCCAGCTCTGTTCCTGGTTCCTGGATAGGAAGGTGAGATGGGTGGACATGGGGGCAAGGCAACATGGGGCTGTGCCAGTCCCCAGCAGGGTCTCCCTGGGTGTGCCCAGGGGGCACACTGTGGGGGGCAGACTGGCCAGCATCCTCCCTCACACCTTCTCATGTGTGGGAAAGGACTCAGGCACCCTGTCCCCCTCACCCTGGCACAGTGCCCAGGGGGGATATGTGTGTCCATGCCCACCACACCCATCCTGCTGCAGGAGGAGCTGCAACTATCCCATGCTGTCTACCTCCAGCAGCACCCTGAGGTCCGGGCGCTGCTGTCTGACTTCCTTCAGGCCTTGCTGCTCCGGCAGCCCCATGACCCCATCTCCTTCGCTGCAGACTTCTTCGCCCACCAGCGGCCCATCGATACCCCCTTTGCTTCCACTGGGTCTGCCAGCCCTCTCCCCAGCTCCCCACCTGAACACCCTCCAGCTAACGGGGAATAAAGCTGCCAATACTGCCTGTCCCAGTCTTGTTTGCTTTGGGGAAACTGAGGGTCAGGGAGAGCAGGTGGTGCCCAGTTGTGTGCTAAAGCCCCACCATGTCATCTGTGTGGGACCCTGCCCCCTCTCAGCTGTTCTAGCCCTTAGGGCTTAGGGTAGGGTGTTCCTGGAGCAGGGCCAGGCTCACATCCCCATGCCCACCACCACCCCATGTGTAGACTCCTTGCCCACCTCTCTGTGGGGCACAGCCTGGATGGAAGATGGGTGCCCCAGAGAGGCAGCTGGAACTAACCAGGCACCCATGGGAGCACCTGAGGCGCTCCCCCTTCCACCTCCACAGCCATGAGGGTCCTGGGGATGAGGCCTCCGCTTTTGTTGGCACAGCTTGACAGTGCAGCAACACTGGCACCCCATCTTCGGAGTGAAGGTCCCCACACCCAAGGGTGATGTAAGGACCCTGTACTGCAGAGTTTGGTGCTTTCCCCAGCAGCTGAGGTTGCATTTTGATCTGCTTGTGCAACACATGCCTGCTTCCTCCTCGTTCCCACTGCTATGGCATTTCCCCTACTCCCCTGTGGCCAGCCCTCCCTTCTCGCTCTGTGGGAAACTGTCCCCTGTCCCCCCAAGGAGCAGGAGCCCTGGCATGTGATGGAGGGTGACACGCCAACAATGCTCCCACCCTCCTGGTGTGGGTGCCTTGTGCGTGCACGTGTGTGTGGGTGGCAAAGGGGAGCAAAGGGGCCTCTTGGCACAGGGTGGGAACCGAGACTGTGCACATTTATAGCACCCAGCCCCCAACAGCCAGAGGCCCTTTCCCTACCCAGGTCAGCGGGTAGGGAAGGAACACTTCCTTCTCCTATCCTCCTCCTCTCCTCCTCGGGGGGGCAGTTGGGAGGGTCCTTTAAAAGCTGGGCAGCAGGCATTGCATTCGGTATTAAGATCAGGGTGTCTCAGCAGCAGGTCTGGATCGGCCCCAGCTATGGCATCGCTGGAACCAGGTGAGCCTCACGACACTTGGATCTCCTTGTGCGGCCTTTTCTCCCCTAGATCCCCTTCCCTCGGCCCTGGGACCCCTGATTCTGCTCCATCCCCCTGTGGGCACTGTTCCCCCAAACCCATCCTGGATTCCCCCTCTGCCCCATCCTCTGTTCCCCCAAGTCCACCTGTAATTCAACCACATTCCCAGGATGTAGGTGGGCTGGGGAAGGGGGATTAGGACCAGTACAAGCCTCTTGTCCCCCTCCATGCCCACCCAGCAGCAGGACCCTGAGCAGGATCCCCTCCTGCCCAGAAACACACTTGGTTCTTGGACTGATGAAGACTGGGCTGGGAGCAAGCATTTAGGGACACCTGAGCTAGAGGTGGCATCTGACCCCTTTGGGTAGCCACTGACAGATCCTATATAGCCATCCTCATGGCCCCCTTGGAAAAATGGTGCTTGTACCTCACGGGGCTCACCAAGCAGGGTCAGGTGGGGCTGCCAGTCCACCAATGTCCTTGTCCCCCTGGCAGGCTGCCACCTCCCCTCCTCCTTTTCCTTGCCCCACCAGGAGTCACTGGGTCCCTAAACCATGGCCAAGTGCAGAGTTACAGCACTGGCAGGAAGCACCCTGGCACTCAGGACCAGACCTACCTGGATGAGCTCATCAGCATCCCCAAGGGCAGTGGGGTAGGTGCTGCCAGGATGGCACCTCTGTCTGAGGGTGGGAAGATGGGGCAGGGTCCAGTGCTGCAGGATGCTGGAGGTGGGAAGGCAAAGGGCCACCACAGTGGGGGAGATGTGTCTTGGATATGCCCTGGGAACATGCCCTCAGCATCCCCAGACTCACCTCAGGCAAATCTGAGTGTTTCCAGACCTGTTTTTTCAGATGGAGAAACTGAAGCATGGGGTGAGGAGCTATCCAGCCATAGGAATCACCCCTGCCCTGGGCCACCCATGGGTGAGCCCAGTGGGGCTCCCCAGGCTGCCTGTACCCCACCAATTCTCCCATCCCCATCCTGGGGTGGTAGAACAGAGAAGGGGGAAGGAATAGGGTTCCCCTATCAGGAGGGGTAGTGAAAGCAGAGCTTTGCAGCAGGATCCCTGCAGCGACCCCCCTGCAAATCACTGTCCAACCTGTCCCCGTGTGGGACGGAGGGGTTCACAGCGCCTCCAGCACTACTACTAACAGAGAGAGACTGGGAGAGGCAGTTCCCCCTCTCCAAACTGTTGGAGAAATGTTCTCCACGTGCCAAATGCACACATGTGGGCAGCACTGGGCTAAAGGGGACTGGATGTGCAACTGGGAGACACTGGGTTTGAAGAGGAGCTCCTGGCACTGACTTGCTGCCTTGTCCCAGACGGGGTTCAGCTTTAAGAAACTCTGGGCTTTCACCGGTCCCGGCTTCCTCATGAGCATTGCCTACCTGGACCCGGGCAACGTGGAGTCGGACCTGCAGTGCGGAGCGGTGGCGGGGTTCAAGGTGAGCCCTGGGCACCCTGACTCGGATCAGGAAGCAAGCACGGGTTTCGTAACCTCTCCGTGCCAACGGCCACCCAGTGCCACGGCCACTGGCTTCCCCAGCTCGGGAGTGGGAAGTACACAGGGGGCCCTTGGCACTGTGGGAGAGCACCCAGGGGTGCCAGAGGGCACCCCTCTGATTGGGCTGGGAGATCACCTCCAGCCCCCCCTCTTCCCTGCATTCCCTGGGCTGGTTGAGCTGGGGAGCCCCGGGGGGCCAGTACCCAGTCCCTGTTGCCTCCCTCCCTCCTTCCTACCTTCCCAGCTGCTGTGGGTGCTGCTGTGGGCCACCGTCCTGGGGCTGCTGTGCCAGCGCCTGGCCATCCGGCTGGGCGTGGTGACTGGGAAGGACCTGGGCGAGATTTGCTACCTCTATTACCCCAAGGTGAGCAGCCACGGGGAGCCCCCCTGGGATCACAGTCTGGGGGGGCCTTGTGCTTGGGCTGGTGACAGTCCTAGCATGGACTTGGGGGGCTGGAGAGGAGCAGGAAGATGCTGCTAGAGCCCTGCCTTTCCCAAGGGCTCCCCAAAGCCCCCCAAGCCCCGGTGCCCCCATCTGGTGCCCACGCCCCTGCGGTACAGGAGCCCGGGGGCGGGGGAGCTACCTCAGTGTCCTGTTCCGACCTGGGAACATATGAGAGCGTCCCCCGCGGGGGGTGAGCCCAGGCGTCAGGGCAGCGACTCGCAGCAGAGACGCGGCTCGAGCCTGGGCGAGTTGGGGCAGGAAACTGGGGGGGATCGAGGGGAGGGATCACATGGCGAAGGAGGGGAGGAGCTCGGGGTCCCTTTTAGGCGGCAAGATCCGGCTCGTGGGGGGAACGAGCAAGGAGATGTTGGCTGAATGACAGGCCCCAAAAGGAGGGTGCATCCCACTGCCCCGCCTCCTCTCCCCTCTTCAAGCATCATCTCCAGACAGCTGGGTCCTATCCTCCACTCCCACTGAGGCAGGGATGGGGATGAAGGTGCAGGCTGAGGTTCAGCATTTATCTTTCACCCTGAGATTGTCACGTGAGAAACTGAGAGGGGTCTCCTGGGGTTCGCATGTTGTTCTGGGTGGCCTGCCACAGCCTGGGGACAGGGATTTCCACCCAGGACGCTGTGCCAGCTCACCCAGGGCCAAGCCACACTGTGGGTTCAGACACCTCATGGTGCCCTGGCCCTTCCAGGTGCCCCGCGTGCTGCTCTGGCTCATGATGGAGATCGCCATCATCAGCTCTGACATGCAGGAGGTGATCGGGACGGCCATTGCTTTCAGCCTGCTCTCAGCTGGCCGGTGAGCCTCCCCGTGCAGACCCCCCAGCCTCCTCCATGGCCCCATTCCACAGACGGGCATGTATCTAATCCCCCCTTGCCATCCTGCAGCATTCCCCTCTGGGGTGGGGTCCTCATCACCATTGCAGACACCTTCTTCTTCCTCTTCCTTGATAAGTACGGTGAGTGCCAGGGTCGGGGATGGGGCTACCCAGGCAGCCCTGGTGCCAATGTGACTCCACTTGTCCCCTGTTCTGTCCCACCCCATCTCTTGACCCCTCTAGGGCTCCGGAAACTTGAGGCTTTCTTTGGCCTCCTCATCACCATCATGGCCCTGACCTTTGGCTACGAGGTGAAGGGGGGAGCTGGGGACAACCCTTTTCCTGCAGGGTACTAGCAAGGGGCCCCCATGTGGGGTGTCCCCACTGGTACCAGCCTGCAGCAGGAGGGTGGCAGCTCACAGTGCCCATTCTCACTGATCCTCAGTATGTGATGGTGAGGCCAGTGCAGGTGAAGGTGCTGAAGGGCATTTTCCTGCCCTACTGCCCAGGCTGTGGGCGAGAGGAGCTGCTGCAGGCCGTGGGCATTGTTGGCGCCATCATTATGCCCCATAACATCTTCCTTCACTCCTCCTTGGTCAAGGTGAGACCAAGATACTGCTGTGGGCACTGCCCCCCTGGTGGGGGACACTTGGTGGGGACCAGCTGGTCTTGGCTGCACAACAGGGGTGCTCCACTGACCCTGTGACACCCATGTCACTGCCATGCCCAGACGCGGGCAATTGACCGGTCCAAGAAGCAGGCAGTGCAGGAGGCCAACATGTATTTCCTGACCGAGTCCTGCCTGGCCCTCTTTGTCTCCTTCCTCATCAACCTCTTCGTCATGGCTGTCTTCGGTGAGGCTTTCTACCACCAGCGAAATGAGGATGTGGTGAGTGTCACCTTGTGCCCACAGGGAGGTGAGGGCTGTGCCCAGCTATGGAGATGGGCAGGGCAGTCAACCCTTGGAGAATGGGTATTCTCTGAGACATGGGGTGTGAGGGTCTCCCCGTGTCTGTGGGGCCACTGGGTGCCTGTCACGCTTGTTCCTGCCACACCTTGCAGCACAACAAGTGCGTCAACAGCAGCATCAGCCACTACGCCAGCATCTTCCCTGCCAACAACGAGACAGTCTCTGTGGATATCTACCAGGGGGTGAGTGGCACCAGGCTGTGCCCAGTGAGTCCATTCCCATTTGGGGGATACATCACTCCTCCCACTGACCCTAGGGCTGGGAGCTGTTGCAATCCCACTGGAAAGCTGGGAGCTGATGGGGATGCCTGGGATGGCCACTGGAGTGTCCCCACACAGGGCGTCATCCTGGGCTGCTATTTCGGGGCAGTGGCATTGTACATCTGGGCCATTGGGATCCTGGCGGCAGGACAGAGCTCCACGATGACCGGGACTTACGCAGGGCAGTTTGTCATGGAGGTGAGAGACAGGGATCCTGGCCCTTGCTCCCACACGGAGCAGCTGGGAGCAGGGGAATCACAGGTGAGCCCTGGATGGGAGGTTCTATAGGCAGCACACTCCCCCGAAGAATATCGAGAAGTGTTAATTGCCCCCCATTCCTGCGGGGAGCTGGGCATGGAGCATTTCCCCCCTGGTGGGCAGCAGCTTGCTAGCAACAGTGTCCCTGGTCCCCAGGAGGTGGGATGGGAACAGTGCCCACCCACTTCACTGCATGGCCACCCCCGCCCCGTGACACTCTGAGATGCCCCATGCAGTGGTTCCCTAATTAGATCCTCTGTCAATGAGCCGGAGCTGACACCTAGTGGGGCCCCGGAGCCCTGCAAGGGCCCAGTCAGCACAGAGAAGGGGGCAATGCCCCCCATGTTCCTCACAGCCAGTGTCTGGGGATCGCCCTGACACGGTGCCTCAGGCGCTGCGAGGGTGCAAGTTTTGCCGTGTCCCAGGGCTTCCTGCAGCTCCGCTGGTCTCGCTTCGCCCGGGTGCTCCTCACTCGCTCCCTTGCCATCCTGCCCACCGTTTTCGTGGCCGCTTTCAAGGACGTCAGCCACCTCACAGGCATGAATGACCTGCTCAACGTCCTGCAGAGCATCCTGGTAAGGGGGAGGGAAGGCATCACCTGCCCCAACACCACAGCCTGGTGGCCATGCCCCCCTCACCCCCCTCTCCTTCCAGCTGCCCTTCGCTGTCCTGCCTGTCCTCACCTTCACCAGCCTGCACCCGCTCATGCAGGACTTCACCAACAGCCTGTGAGTGCCAGGGCAAGGGGAGGCACAGACAGGGGCAGAGTGGGGCACTCCAGCTGCAGGTCTGTCCCTTTGGCCCATCCTGACCCCCCAACCATGCCACAGGGGCAATTAGTGTATGGACATTGGAGGGGTATGCCATGCCCAGGGCAGATAGAGTGGGACAGACCCCATCATCACCCTCTCCATCCTTCTCCATCTGGCTCCTTGGGCACCCCTGGGTCCTCAGCATCCTCCTGGCACTGTCAGCCCTGGATTTGGAGGATGGCCGAAGCCCACACCGAGAGCCCTGGGGTGGGAGTGAAATGTAGCTGTAGGGGGCAGAGATGTCCCAGTTGGGGTCCTGCTCACCTACAAACCCAGTTTCCCCAGCTGACTGTGCACACAGGCCCCTGCCCTGGCGCTGATGCCCAGTGTCCTGCCCTCAGCCCAGGGAAGGTGCTGATGACCCTCATCACGGGGCTGGTCTGTGCCATCAACATCTACTTTGTGGTGGACTTTCTACCGACACTGCAGGGCCTGGAGTACCACATCCCCCTGGGCCTGCTGCTGGCTGCCTACGTGGCCTTTGTCGCCTACCTGGTAAGGCTGGCCCCGCGGGATGGGCGGGGACAGCGTCCCTGGGGGGTGCCCGCTGACCTGCCCTTTTTGCCCCTACAGATCTGGACATGTAGCATCGCACACGGAGCCCGGTTCCTGGCACGGGGCCACCACAGCCGCTTCAATTTTGGTGTCCCCCTCGACCCATCGGCCCTGACAAGAACCCGGTGACAGAGCCCGTCCGTGCTCACTGTCACCCCGTACCTGCCCAGCACGGCCTCCTCGCACCGAGCACTCGTTTGCTGACACTCCAAGGCCGGGGATGATGTTCTGGCCAGAGATGCACCCAGCAAGAAAGGGGTTAACACCCGGACAGACCTCCCCTCAAGTTTTTAGAGCCCAGCCCCCTCTCCCTCCAATTCAGGGGTGCTGATCCAGGCTGGCTGCGAGCGGGGGCGGGGGGAATAGCAGCGGGAGGTGGCCCCATCCTTTGGCACAGACGCTTCTGTGAATGAGCCGCGTCGGAGACCTCCCTTGCTCATTATTGCCGGGAACCGTCGGCCCCCGGGACCGCTAATTACCGCCGGGGACCGCTAATCACCGCTGGGGACCGCTAATCACCGCCTGGGACCGATAACCACCCCCACCAACGGCGGGGCGAGCCCAGGGACCGGCTCCAGCCCCACGGGGGACTCCGAAATTCGGGGACAGGGGGGCGGCTGATAAATGGCGTGTTTGTAGTCCGGCTTCGGCCTCGCTGCTGCTGCGCAGCCCCGGGGCGGGATGGGGACCCTTTCGGCCCCCCCGTATCCCGGGGGCGGCACCTCTGTCCCGGGCGAGGTCGCCCACGCGTGGCCGTGGGGGCGGAGGGGGGCTTAGCGCCAGCCCTTAGCATTCCCCCGGGGGGGGAAGCGGGGCGGTGGGAGGGGGGGGGGGGTCCCACCATGCCCTCTCCGCCCCGGATGCCCCGTTTCCCGCCTGCCGATACCGGCGGATGCGGATGCGGGGCCGCTCGGGCCCTCCCCGGGGGCGGCCTCGCCCCCTGCCCCGGTCCCTCGGGGGTCCCGCCGCGCTTCGCCCCCCGCCGCGGCCCGCACTTGTGAGACGCTCCCTGGCTGTTTCAAGGCTCCCCCTTCTCCCGAGCACCCCCCCCACACACACCCCAAAATCCCTCTTCTCGATCCAAGCCGGCCGGGAGGTGGAGAGGGGATTTGGGGGGCCGAACATTCCCTCCTCCCCCCCGCCCCGATGCCCCCACTCCGGGAAGGGACACCCCCCTCCACCTCCGCTCCCGGGGGCCGCGCTTGTTTATGTGAAGAATTTCCCCTTCCTTAAAAGGGCGATGGCAGCCGGGTGGGGCGGTGCCTCCCCCCCTCCCGCCGCCTCCGCGTTGGCCCGGCCTCTCGCTGCTTGAAGGAGGGGCCAAGGCTGTGGGGCCCACCGAAAGGCGGGTGCAGTCGACCCCAGATGCTGGAGGAGGAGTGGGAATTGTTGTCCCGACCACGGTGATTGCTGGAGACACCCCTTGCCCGGGGTTTATATGCCGAGGGCTAGAGACCACCAAAGGCAGAGGACATCAGGGTGGTCCTCAGCAGAGGGGCTGGGGTTTGTGGGTGCAGGGGCCAGCCCCACGGCTCGCTGGGAGAGCGGGGCTGTGCCTGTGGGGGATTGTTCTTCTCCAGGTGGGACCCTCAGCCCCGGGTATCCCCCAGCCCGGGGACACCTGCCTTTACCCAGGTCTCAGCAGGAGGTATCCCACTCCAGGACCCTACTGTAGCCCCCTGGCCATGGGGCAGAGCTCCCAGAGCCATGGATAGCTGGGAGAACAGGGGACAGCACCCAGGAGCCCAGACTGGGGACAGTTAGGTGGCACAGAGGAGTCCTTCACTGCTGGGTTGGTGGGAGCTGGGGGCTTTTCTGTTCCGTGGCTACAGCCCAGACAATGCTACTGGGCTCTACCTGCTCCTGGCCTGGGCTGAGTGTGCAGGATGAGGCCCCTGTCCCCAGTCTGTCCCACAGCTCCAGGATGGGGACAGCATCCCCCTGAGCTCCCCAGCTGCCCAATCTGCCCCTGAGGAGGCAGGGGAGCTAGAAACAATGCTCCAGCTGCCGCTGCAGGCATTGGCCAAGAGACTTTCCTAATTGCATTAACTGGACGACAGGCAGGGTTCGTCAAGGTTCATCAGGGAGGAAAGAGGAGAATGTGGGCAAAGGGACAGGAGTCCTGCAAAGGACAGTGTGTGGCCTCTGCAGCTGTCCCCACCGCGAGCAGCATTCCGCAGCAGCCCAGCCCAGTCAGCCGCTGGGGATGGGGCAGGCATCCTGTGTAGCTCCATCTGGGATAAAGGAACACACAGGTCAGGTCAAAATAGAAAGAGAAGGAAGCACAGTTTCTTTTTTCTGCATCTTGCTGCCAGGCGGGTGGGCAGTGCTGGGCACCTGGCGCTGCCCGCTGTCAGAGCCGGCAGAGGCTGTGGCAGGATGCGGTGTCCTGATTCCCAGGAGCAGCCCAGTCCCTGCCACAGCTTCCCGGTGGCTCGTGGTGTCAGGATGCTACACGTGGAGCCGGGAGCTTGGAGACCGCAGGTGTGAACAGGGTTTTGCATTGCCAGAGTTCCGCCAGCCCCACAGCATCCCAATCCTCTGTGGGAGACCTCCCAGTGCCAGACCCCACTTCCCAGTTAGGTCACCTGTGGGTGACCTTTGTGTCCCCTTGTGCCCCACGCTGGAAGGGTGGACGGGTCCCCTCCCAACTGCGTTTCCCAGCAGCTGTTCTCACCGTGCCATGCTGGCCCAGCCCCGGAGCTGAGCAGGGCAGAGCGGTACCCGGGGTGTGCCGCTGCCGGCAGCGCTGCCTCGCCGGTGCCCCAGATCTGTCCTGGGCCGGAAAGACCGATCTCAGCCTCTGAAGTTCCCAAACTTCAGGTGAGAGAGGTGGAAGGATTTTGACCGAATTCAGATGGGAAATTTCCAACCTGCTGTAAGCCCAGGGCAGCGCTGACAGAGGCGTCGAGATGATGAGGGAAGTGACCGTGACAGGCTAGAAACCCCCCAGGGCCGAACGCTGCCTGGGGCGGGGTTGGGGGGCACGGTGGTGCGGTGCTGCCCCGGCAGGGCCCCACAGGGCTTGCGGGGGGAGGGGGCTGAGGCTGGAGGATGCCGCACTTGGGGGACTTGAAGGTAGGCGCTTTTCCGAGAGCGCCTGGGAACAGCCCCGCTTTTCCCAAAAGCAAAAAGAAAGGAATTGCAAAGTAAAGTATGTATATTAACAATACAGACTTATTAACTGCCCAAAAGGGAAACAACAGGAGAAGACCCGCGGCTTTTGGTGCAGACCCCGAGCACCTGTTGCCTCTTACCGCTGGCCTGCCCTGACGATGGGGGACATGCCCTCTGGGGATTGTCACCGAAAACCGGGAAATAAACTCTCCAACCTGTTTGCTAGGTTAAAAAGCCGACAGTACAGGTGGTCGAGGACCCCCTAGCCTGGAGACACTAGTCCGGGGGTCTCTGCTCCAGGAGACATCCAGCATGGAGGAAGAGGTTATACACCGAGCCCCCTACCCGAGGGGAGCTGCAGGGGGATCTTTTCCCCAGGGCTGCCAGCTGGCTAGGGGTGACAGCAGAATTGATCCTCCTCTCCATTCTGAGTCGGGGCGGGGAAGTGTGGAGGAACCCGACGGGGTGTCGGGGACCCCCGTGCGACCACCACAGCGCAAGGTGGGGGAGGTCCTATCCAGCCAAACCATAGCCCACCACTCGCTGCGGTCGCGGCTCAACGGGGACCCCGCTCCTCCCCAGCGGGGCGGGTGCCGGGAGGAAGGAGGAGGAGGGGGCCCCGCCGCGTCGTTGCCCTTTTAAGGGGTTCCTTGAAACCGCGCCCGGGATCCATGTTTGCAGCCCCAGCCCGGGCGGAGGAAACTCCATGTTGTAACAAAGTTTCCTCCGCGGCGCCGCTCCCGCGCCCGCCGCCCCGCGCCGCCGCCGGCCCCCGCCCCGCCTCCCCCCCCGGGGGCCGCGCCGGGGGGGGCCGCCCCCGGCCCCCCCCCCCCCCCC
>JAWWES010000171.1:15395475-15515231 GCA_035583135.1 Lophotriccus pileatus
CCAACTCTGGCCGCCCCCTCCCACCCCCCCTCCCCGGCGCCCATGGAGCACCAGTCCATCATCTCCCAGGTTAGCAGGGAGGAGGGGAGCGCCCCGCTGCAGGAGAAAGGTAACGCGGGGCGGATTTCCCCCCACCCCGGTACGGGAGAGGGGAAAGGGGGAAGTCCCCGGGGGAGGCGGGAGGGGGGGCCCGGGGACTGCGGGGGCTGCTCCCGGAGGGTGTGATGAGCTGCGGGCCGCCTCAGCCCGCCCCCGTGCATCCCGCTGCCCAGAGCTGGGGAGATGCGCTGGGGCTGCGGCTCGGAGCCAGCGGGGCTCTCTGCACCCGCCTTGGGGCGAGGGGCCGTGCTCCGGCTCCTCTGGCCTCCCCAAATCCCGGGGGTGCCACTGGAAGGCTCGGGGCGCTGCTCGGAGTATCTGCGCTGTTTCCCCCGGGGGCCGGGCGGGCGGTGCGCGCAGCGCCCGTGGGAGACTGAGGCAGGCAGGGAGCCGAGTGCCGGGCACCCCCGCTGCGTCCCGGCGCCTCATCCCCCGCGTCCCCTCGGCCCCGCGGAGCGGGTCTGGCGGGGAGCGTTGCCCGCCCCGCTGCCCGCCGGCCTGGGGCGTTTCCAGGGCGGGGAGGAGAGAACGTGAGAACGGGCCCCGTCCACAGTGGGGAGCTCCCGCCCCGCGGGGTCCCGGCCGGGCAGCGGCAGGACGCGGTGGGTCAGGGCCGGGGCCGGGGAGGCCGCGCTGCCCCCGGGCAGGCGGAGCGGCCCCCGTGCCTCAGTTTCCCCGCGATCCGCCAATAGGGACCGCGGGAACGGCGCCCGGGGGCGGGCGCTGCGCTCGGATTGGCCCCTCGCCTCGGGTCCGCTCCAGGCAGCCAATGAGAGCAGGGAGCTGTCTGGGGGCGGGGCAAAAACGGTATGCCCCGCCCCCCTGGCAGAGGCCCCGCCCCCATGGCCCCCCGCCCGGGGGTCTGTGGGACCTTGGGGGTCTTGGGGCCTGGGGGACCCCCGGGCTGAGCCCGCGCTGCGGGCGTGGGGTCTGCAGCCACGCAGGGAGGGCTCACAGGGGTCACCCATGGAGCGGGCAAGGGGCTGTGGGTGCTCACCAAACATTGTGGTGGTCGCTGAACATTGGTGTCCCTGCTGCCGTCCTGGCGCCATTGCTTGGTGGGGCAGGAAGGGCAGCCGGATGGGTGCCAGGGGCTGATAAGGATGCGGGGGGTCCAGGGCAACACCTGAATTTGTCTCACCTGCCTCCCAGCCCCGTGCTGGGGGCACCCCCGGGGCGCTTCTCACCCCTCTCCTGCCCTCCTTCAGGTACCCAGACGCCTGCCAAGAAGCCACGGAGCCGCAGCATCCTCCAGTCCCTCTTCTGCTGCCTGTGCCATGATGAAGGGGAGCCCTGCACCGGCACCACTGGTGCCCCACTGCTGGTGGAGGAGAATGGGGCCCTGCCCAAGGTAACCCTGCACCCCCAGCCTAGCACTGGGCTGCCCATTCCCTGTGCCTCGCCTGTGCATCCAGGATGGCAGGGCGGTCACTTCCCCGTGGGCACCCTGTTGCCCCTCCAGTGACCCCCTGTGCCCCCCTGGTGCAGGCTGCTGTCAAACACCTCCTGCCTGAGATCAAGCCACAGGATGCCAGCAAGCTCTGCGTGGTCATTGACCTGGATGAGACACTGGTGCACAGCTCCTTCAAGGTGGGGGACACCCTGGCCCACTCACATCTCCTGCCCTGTATCCCCCTGCCTGTTCTACCACCCTCTTCACCACAAAGTGATGCCCAGCACAGCCTGGTTGGGTTAAATGGGGTGTCCCTGTGAGGGGGGTGTAGGGCTGGTAGGGATTCATGATGGGCAGAGGGCAGGCAGCATTTGGGCAGGTGGTGCCTGCCCAGCGCTGACCCTGCTGTGCCCTTCCCCAGCCAGTGAACAATGCCGACTTCATCATTCCTGTGGAAATCGATGGCATCATGCACCAGGTAATGGTGGGGTGGGTGCCTAGTGGGAGGGGACATCATTCCCCCTCCCCCGGGACCAAGAGCCATCCCAGTGCTCTGCACCAAGGCATAATGGGGGTGTCAGGATGCCGGCACTGGCACCTTGGGGGGCAGAGGCAAGTACCCCTCTTTCCACAGGGAAGGGAGATGAGGGGAGTGCTGCTGCAATGCCCTCCTGCAGTGGCCAGCCCCGGGTTCAAGTAATCCAGGATAGGCTGTGGTCTGGGCAGTCAGCCTGTTCTCGGTTACTTGGCTCTGGAGCCAGCCAGACGCTTCGCCCCGGACATCCCTGTGGGGCCATGGCGTCCCCCAGCCCGCACAGGGCAGCCCCCATGTCGTGAGGTGCAGGCAGCCCTCTTGCTCCCCTTCCTCATCAGGGATTTGCTCATGGGTGTCCCCTGGGGTGGGTGGTGGTGCTGGGAGGGCCGGATGGCCGGTGCCAGAGGCGCTGCCCTCTGCCCCGTGCCCACAGGTGTACGTGCTCAAGCGGCCGCACGTGGACGAGTTCCTGCAGCGCATGGGCGAGCTCTTCGAGTGTGTGCTCTTCACCGCCAGCCTGGCCAAGGTGGGTGCCCCTGCCACTCCCCTGACATCACATCCCCTTCCCACGCACCCCTCGGGTGGCACAGCTCCCCTCACCTGCTGGGCACTGCCCGCCCCTTGTCCCCTGCATGCCTGCAGGCAGCGCCAGCTCCCTGCCTGCCTCTCCAGGGCGGCTGCCAGGGAAACTGAGGCACAGCGGGACCTGACACCACTGGAGAGCTGGATGTTGTTGTCACTGTGGGGTGGGCAGGGTGGCGTGGTGTGGCCCAGTGTGACACCTGTTCCACGCCTGTAGTATGCAGACCCCGTGGCTGATCTGCTGGATAAATGGGGGGCTTTCCGGGCACGACTTTTCCGTGAATCCTGTGTCTTCCATCGTGGCAACTACGTGAAGGACCTCAGCCGCCTGGGCCGTGACCTGCGCCGGATCATCATCGTGGACAACTCTCCCGCATCCTACATCTTCCACCCCGATAACGCCGTACGTACCCCGGGGTGAGGCCAGGTGTGGCACGGGGCGAGGTGGCGGGGGACCCTCTCTCAGTCTGCTGTGCCACCTGCAGGTGCCCGTGGCTTCCTGGTTTGATAACATGGCAGACACAGAGCTGCTGGACCTGCTGCCCTTCTTCGAGAGGCTCAGCAAGGTGGAGGACGTGTACGCAGTGCTCAAGAAGCAGCGGACTAACAGCTAATGGCCCCCCCACCCTGCTGGGTGCTGCTGAGGGGCACCACCGGGGGAGCCAGGTGCCTTATTCTGGGGGAGAGGGGGGTCCCGGTGTGCCCCCCATCGTCCTCCCCAGCACCGGTGGGCCAGGTGCCCTCCCTGCTTGCTGGTGGCGGGAGATGTGGGTGCCCCTGCCGGGGAGCTGAATGTCCCCCTTCTCACAGAAAACGAGGGCTGTGGGTGACCCGCTGCCTTGCTGTGCTGAGGACCTGTTGGGGGGGTCCCATCTTCCCACAATGTCCAGCCCTGCCCTCCCCCAACCTGTGTCCCCCCTCTCCAAAACGGTTCTCAGGTCCTTTTCCCCTCCATGTCCCCCTGAGTGGGGAGGGGGGGATCAGCAGCTGCTGTTTTCCACTGCCTTTGGGGGGACTAGATCCCTCCATCCAGGTTCTGCCTGCTGGGAGCCTGGTGGCCCTTGGCCCCTGTCTGCAGGGGCTATGGGACAGTTTAACACCTTGTCATCCTCCAGAAATGGAGGAGTCTTATTGTTGGTGCATAGGGCTGCCACCATACCTTTAACTGTGCCCTGGGTGCAGCTGATCACCTCGTGGGGGGCATGTCCTTGTCCACCCTCGTGCCTTCTCCTGCCCCCTCCACATGGGGGGGGTGTTTTGGGGGGGCAGCCTGGCCTCAGGGCTGAGCCGCTGGGCACAAATGCCCCCATGTGCCTTGAGACACTGTGTCTCTGTGGCCCCCTTAGCTCTGCAAGGGCTGTGCCTGGGGGGGCTCTTAACTTCCCTCCTCCAGTCTCGGTTTCTTCCCTTGTTGTTGGGGCCTCCCCCCATCTCCAGTTACACTGTGTCAGTTGGAGCCACTCTGGTCACCAACAGGGGGGTCCTCTCCATATGGGGGGCACACACCTCCTCCCCATCCATTTGCAGCTTTGCCAAAGGCTGCCGCTCCTAGGAGGGACAGATCCCCATACCAGCCTTAGTGTGACCCCCCTAGCCTTGCCCCAGTCCCCCAGCTGGGATAGGAGTGGGGGGCACTGGAGCCAAACTCCCTCCCCCTAGCCTGGGGTTACCCTGACCCCAGTGGGGTTGGACTGGTGCCAGGGTGTTCCCTAGCCTTGAGGGGCTGGGGGCTCTCAGGGAGGGGTTTTAGCAGTGGGCTGAGCTCAACCAAGCCTTTTTTAACGTCACAATATGGACAATGCCTCGTACCTTTTTAGAGGGAAAAACAACGGTTTCCCCAAAAATCGTGGGTGCCTTTTACCGCTGTGCCAGCGAAGGGAATGGGGCAGTATTGGGGGGGGTGGGTGTGAGGGGTTTTAGCTTTCTGGTGCTGTTCAGCCAGCTCCTGCCGGCACTGCCCTTGTCCCGGTGCTGGGGACAAACGGGGGTCCCCCCAGCCCCTCCCACATTCTGCCTCCACCCCTGCCTCGTGGCCGGGGGTGGGGTAGGGGGTGGTGCAGCACACCCGCTGGATCCCCGCCAGCCCCGGGCCTCGTCCTGCCCCTCCATGAGGGTTGAACTCAGCACTTTACATTAGACAAGTCAAACGGCACCAGCGGAGCCACTGCCCGGCAAGTACCTGTGGGTGCTGCAGCGCCCAAGGAGCACAGCCCCTGTGCTGGGCACCCTTGGGGGGCCCGGCGGGGTGCAGAGGCAGCATGGGGGGGCTGGGGAGGGCTCGGGTACCAGATCCAAGTGCCTTCATGTGATTAAAGCTGTCAAACCATCTTGGAAAAGGGAGTCCTGAGCGTGTACATGTGTGGGCATGGGCTTCTATCACGCGTGTGTCACTAGTGGCTGTGCAAAGTAGGGGGACAGGGAGCCCCTGGGACCCCCTAAATCCCCTGGGAACGGAGGATGCTGTAGGTCAGTGCTGGGGGAGCACCTTTACGTTGCCGGGTTGAGATGTCACTCCTTGCCCGGTGCCAAGGGGACACCCTCACGCTCCAGGGCAGCCCCCTCAGGCTGCCCTGGCACCTCCATCCTAATTCCTTCCCCCTCCTCCTGGGAAAGGGTCCCTGATGCCATGGGGGTGGGTATCCTGTCCCTTAACAAAGAGGGGGTAAATTTACCATGGAAGCTGTACACCACCACCACCCCCAACTTTGGGGCTTCAGTTTACTCCATATATCCAGCCTGAATTTGACTGGAGAGCCCTTTGGGGGTACTTGTGATGCCCCCCACACTCCCCAGGCAGCCTGCTGCCAACATGCAGGCACTGGGTTGCTGGGGGAGAGGTGGGGGTCTCTTAGCTGACCCCCCCCCACCCCCCATGCCCTCATTGGCCCTGTGCCTCCCCTCATTAACGAAGTCTCTGTCCTTGCTGATGGCTGCACTAATTACTGAGTTCATTAGTGACCCGGCTGGGAGGCCCCGGGGAGGGGGTGAGCCTGCTGGGGCTGGCGTTGGGTCTCCCACCCTGTGCCACACCGATGGACTCAGCCCTGGGACACGGCCACTGAGCGGAGACTGACCACCCCAGTGTTACACCCACCCAAAGCTCAGGCCCTCATCCCCACCGGGAGTTCTGAACCCAGGTAAGGGTCCCATGGGGACACTCATGGAATGCAGGGGGTGGGAGCTGGGTGGCACAGTTAGGAGGGTTGGGGGGCCAGGGGAGTGGAGGGCAGCAGCAGAGCCCAACCCTGTGCTGTCGGGGCTCGCCCTTGTTTGTGGCTGACCTGCCCCCTGTGCCAGTTCAGCCCATCACTGCCATCAGTGTCATCACTTCGGGGATCCTTGGAAGGGGACTGTCAGGATTTGGGGCTCACAGCAGCCCAGGTCTGATGCTGGGGTGACAGCAGGGTGCAGGATGCCCCCGGCACTTGAGGCCAGGGATGCTGGCTCAGCAGGGCAGCCAAGATAAAGCCCGGCAATCCCGCAGGGCTGGGGAAGAGATAAGAGCAGACAGGAAGCCTGGAGACCTGCCTGCTGCTGGCACCTCACCCTCTACCTTTATGGTACCCCATTTTCATTCCCCAAAGCCACCTTCAGGTCTGGGAGCTACTGGGCAGGACTTCAGTCTCCTCTCTGCGAACATCAAGGGCATCATCAGGTACCAACCTTTGGGACTAGGGCTTGGAGGCATCGGAGAGGTCATAGGGCTTAGCTGTGCCACCACCCTATGCCCTCTCCTGTCCCTCCAAACCCCACATCTATGTCCCATCCCTGTACCTCCTTCCCATCCCCAAGGGGATCTTGGGTCTTTGGAGACCCCCAATGCAAGGAGGCAAAGCTGGGAGTGAGCAGGGATCTGGCCTCCAGCTGAGGTGTGGCACAGCCTTGAGACAGTCCCGTGGGCAGGGCAGTGATGTGCCAGGTAGGGGGTGGAAAGGGGATGCCCCAGGAAGATGGTGCTGCATTGGTATCGCTTTGGGGAACCTTTTTAGAGGGGAGGAAGCACCAAAAAAAAAACATTGCCACGCTCTTAGTTCTCCATGGCTGGAAGGGTTTTTTGGGGAATTTTGCGGTCTGGGGAGTGAAGAACAGTGGTAAAGCACATCCCCATGGCATCAGGGCACCTCTGTGTTTGTGGCTGATGCTCATGTGTCCTGGTCCAGCCCATTGCTATCACTGGGGAACTTCTTGGTGGGGGGCAAAAAAAAAGTCACCATGGGCTCAATGCCAAGGGCCAAAACAGGAACAGGCTTGGGGAGGCACCAGCATGGGCACAGCCAGCCCGTGGGCAGGGTGCAATAGCACCTGGGGGGGGCAACACCCCATGAGTAACGGGGCTCTCAGGTGCCACAAAGTCTTGGAGGGCCACGGGGACCTTGACTCTGGGCTGTTGCTGCCCTTATATGGTGAATATAGGCTGGGCCAGGAGGGAACAAAGGTCTCCTGGGTACTGGCACCTCAGCACTCCACCTAGGTAGGTTCACCTGTGCCCAGCTCTGCGGTGAAGGTGAGGAGCTGGGGTGGGGTGAGGGGACAGAGGGTGGGCATGGGGTGGACAGCACATCCCATGGCCACCATTACTCCTGGCACTGGGGTGACCTGGGCGTGGGACTTGGGGACCCGCCTGTGCCCCACCTTGGCGCTGCACCTGGGGGGATACTACCCCCTGTGTCTGAGGGGTGGGATGCAGGTGCTTGTAGGGCAGCATAGCAGGGCCAGGAGAGGTGTTGCAGGGCTGTGGAAGCAGAGGCCTCTCTGCTGGGCACCACCAGTTCTCCCTGCCAGCCACCAGCCAGGGCACAGCAGGGCCTTTGCCTGACCAGCTGCCTGGCTCCTTTGCAGAGAGCACTGCCAGCCTGGCAGAGATGGCTGTGGGCAACCTCAGCGGCACCAGGGCCAAGCCCTGGCATTCTCAGCACCTCTGTGGGGCCAGGATGTGCCCTCCCTGGGGGACATGGATCCATGCGGTGGGGGATTTGGAAGTGGGGGGTCTGAAGCAGGCAGTGTGCTTGCACACGTGTCCATGTGTGTGTAAGGGCCATGTCATGCTGTGCCACTTTGTGCCAAGCCGTGCCAGGACAAGGCTGAGCAGGGCTGGTTCCTGCTGGTCCTGGGGAGGAACAGGCCACTGCACAGCGGTGTCACCCAGCTGCAGCTGCTGCGCTGTGGGTGCCCTGCACAGCCCTGTCCCTTGCCTGGGTGCAGGGCAGGGCACTGGGGCACTTACTGCTCCTGCCCACCCTGGACCCTGGCATGGAGCTGTGGCTGCAGTGCCAGCTCAGCTGAGGGGACAGCAGCCCTGTTTGTGTGCCCACAGCCCTGACACGGCAGTGCCAGGGTTCCCCTCATCCTGTGCAGCTCCGGCTGGGCTGTCTGCAGAGTGGGCAGGGGAAGCAGATGGCACAGCAGGCGGGCTGTGTCCCAGCTCTTGATGACACTGCCTGCCATTAACAAGGGTGTTGCCGATGCCGGCAGGTCCCCTTGCCCGTGGTACCTGTCACCATGGTGGAGCTCAGCGGCAAAATCATCAAGACGCTCAACAAGACCACGCCGGGCATCCAGATATGGCGAATCGAGGTGGGGATGGGGGCACAGCCTGGGCACCCATCACTGGGCTGCTTGGGGGGGTCTCTGTGAGGGAAGATCCTCCCTTTGTGTACTCAGTGCCTCTTTTTGGGGGTCCCAGTGCAGCACCTAGAGTTAAACCTCCCCCAGGTTCCGGGGCTGGGGGCAGTGGGGTGCATGGGGCTGGGGTGGGGGCTCCCCACCAAGCCTGATGTCTCCCTTTCTTCTGCAGAACATGGAGATGGTGCCAGTGCCCACCAAAAGCTACGGCAACTTCTATGAGGGGGATTGCTACGTCCTGCTGTCGGTAGGGCAGTCAGGGATCACACGGGGAACTGGGAATGGGCTCTGCCCTGGGGGGACTGGGATGAAGGGAGGGATGTCTGTGGCCAGAGTGGCCTGGGGACACAGGGGCTCTTCTAGCGGGGACTGGTGTCCTGCAGACACGCAAGTCTGGGAGTGGCTTCACCTACGATATCCACTACTGGCTGGGCAACGAGTCGAGCCAGGATGAGCAGGGGGCAGCCGCCATCTACACCACCCAGATGGATGATCACCTGGGCTCAGTGGCCGTGCAGCACCGCGAGGTCCAGGGACACGAGAGCGAGACCTTCCGTGCCTACTTCAAGCAGGGACTCATGTATGTCACTCATCCCCAGGGACCTGATCCCACAGTGGGTGGCAGTGGGGAGGGCTCCTCTGCATGTGCCTTGGAGGGACACCCTCAGTGGAGATGGGGACAGCCCTGTCCCAGTGGGGTGTGAGAAGTAGGAGGAGGATCTGGAGCTGGTCTTGCTCCACCCATCAGCCATGTGGGTGGGAGGGGGACCCCACTGGAGTGAGGAGGGTGCACCCAGGGCTGACACTATGTCTGTACTCACCCCAGCTATAAGAAGGGTGGAGTGGCCTCGGGCATGAAGCACGTGGAGACAAACACCTACAATGTCCAGCGCCTGCTGCACGTGAAGGGCAAGAAGAACGTGACAGCGGGAGAGGTGAGTTATGGGATGTGGGGAGTCCCCAGCCATCAACCTCTATGCAGATATGCTGTTTGGGATCAGGATCAGGCCAGAGCTCCCCCAGACACAGCTGCCCTCAAGCAGGGGACAAAAGTGTGTGCAGGATGATGCTGCCTTGCCTCAGGAGCAGCTGCACCTCAAAAAAGCCTCTCTTGAGGTAGGAGGAATATAGGCTGGAGGTATCAGCACTGAGTGAGGGCAGGCAGGGGCTGTAAAGCTGTGGGTACCCAGGCATCCTGCTGCTTGACACCCACCCCTCCCAATCTCATCCCGCTGCAGGTGGAGATGAGCTGGAAAAGCTTCAACCGGGGCGATGTGTTCCTGCTGGACCTGGGGCAGCTCATCATCCAGTGGAATGGCCCTGAGAGCAACCGAAACGAGAGGCTGAGGGTATGGCCAGGGGGTCCCAGGGTCCCCTCCTGGAGGAATGGGGGTGACCAGCCACCCCCTCCCTGATCTGGGCTTACCCCTTCTCCCCTGGGTGCAGGCAATGACCCTGGCCAAGGACATCCGGGACCGGGAACGTGGGGGCCGTGCCCAGGTGGGCATCGTGGACGGTGAGAACGAGGGTGCCTCGCCAGAGCTCATGAAGGTCCTCACACATGTGCTGGGTGAGAAGAGGGATATTCAGCCGGCCATCCCTGATGATAAAGTGGACCAGGTCCTCAAGTCCTCCCTCAAGCTCTATCAGTGAGTTGCTGGGCCTGGGTTACCCACCCACGGGGGCATTTCGCGTGATGCCAGAGGGACCCAGCACCCATCTCTGCTATGTCCCACAACTCCTGTCCCCATGAACAGCCACCAAGAAGGGTCAAGGTCACAGCAGGGGTGGGGATAGGTCCTTTGGATGCCATTCAAGCAAGAGGAGTCCCTGGTGCTGATAGGCTTGATACCCCCTGGAGAGATGCTCGTGTGAGTGTCACCTTTTTATACGGCAGCAATGACCCTGGGTGGCACCATCGCACCGGACACCCCTTCGTCCCTCCTTGTGGCCATGAGGGAGCTGCATGGCAGGGCAAGAGTGTCTCTGGGCACCACCTGTGCCACAATCTGGGTGGTGAATGGGATGAGGAGGGGATACCCCCACCAAACTCTGCCACCCCAAAATGGGGATGGGCATGGGTTTTTCCAATCTGGTTTCTAACCCCTCCTTCCTGTCTTTTTCTCCTGTCAGTGTCTCCAATCAGAGTGGGAACCTGGTCATTCAGGAGGTGGCGATTCGACCCTTAACTCAAGACATGCTCCTGCACGAGGTGTGTTACCCCATGGGATGCTTGGGAGCGCCCAAATTCCCTGGCAGCTTTAACCCTTCAAAATCGCCCACCCAATCAGCTTTTTAAGGATTGAAGTTGCCCAAAGGCCTAATTTGTGCTGTTGTCCCCTCTCCAAGGACTGCTACATCCTTGATCAAGGAGGTCTTAAGATCTTCGTGTGGAAGGGCAAGAACGCCAACAAGGAGGAAAAGCAGGAGGCGATGAGCAGGGCGCTGGTGCGTGTTGGGTTAGGGGTTGGCTATGGGATAGCCGGGCTCCTTCCTGGGGTGCCAGGCCTGCCATGACCACACTCCGTGTTTGGATCACCCCAGGGCTTCATCAAAGCCAAGAACTACCCAGCCAGCACCAGCGTGGAGACAGAGAATGATGGGTCTGAGTCAACTATCTTTAGGCAGCTCTTCCAAAAATGGACTGTTCCTAACCAGAGCAGTGGGTTGGGCAAGACCCACACTGTGGGCAAAGTGGGTGAGTGTCTCCTTCTGACGTAGCAGAACTCCTTGCTTTGGGATGTAGGGGTTGTGGGGCCCCCAAAGCCAGTGGGATTTATCTCACCCCTCTGCCCTTCCCTGCAGCCAAGGTGGAGCAAGTGAAGTTTGATGCCACCACACTGCATGCCAAGCCCCAGATGGCCGCCCAGCAGAAGATGGTGGATGATGGATCTGGGGAGGTGGAGGTAGGTTAGTCTTGGGACAAAGCAGGACCCTTTTGGGTACTCCTGTTCTACACCAGGGGATGCCGTGGGGTTCAGGGTCTGCAGGGCAGGGGGATGCACCAGCCCTGACGGCAGTATATCCCTGTCCCTGTCCCACCAGGTCTGGCGTGTGGAGAACAACGAGCTGGTGCCCGTAGAGAAGAAGTGGCTGGGCCATTTCTATGGTGGGGACTGCTACGTGGTGCTCTACACCTATTCTGTGGGAACCAAGGTGAACCGCATCATCTACCTCTGGCAGGTGAGACCTCCAGGTCCCTGACCCGTGGGTGGGGGCCAGGGGTATTCTGCCCCTACACATTGCCCCATGGGAACAGCATGAGGGTCCCTTCTTCCCAAGAGGGAAGAGGGGGCTGTGATGTGTGCTGAGCACCCCTCTGCCCTGCCCAGGGCCGCCAAGCCACCACGGATGAGCTGGCTGCCTCTGCCTACCTGACCGTCGCCCTGGACCAGAAGTACAACAACGAGCCCGTGCAGATCCGTGTCACCATGGGCAAGGAGCCGGCCCACCTGATGGCCATCTTCAAGGGCAGGATGGTGGTGTACGCGGTGAGGACGGGGCTGTGGGGTGTGGGCAGGCGGGTGAGCCTGTGGCACTGGTGGTGACCTCCTGTCTCTGTCCCCCAGGGCGGCACCTCCCGGTCAGGCAACACGGAGCCCACACCCTCCACCCGCCTCTTCCACGTCCATGGCACCAACGAGTATAACACTAAGGCCTTTGAGGTGCCCGTCCGTGCCTCCTCCCTCAACTCCAATGACGTCTTTGTGCTCAAAACCCCCAGCACCTGCTACCTCTGGTATGGGAAGGTGGGTACTGCTGGGCACTGGCATGGATGCTGCCATCCCCAAGAGAAATGTTCCTTCTTCCTCTTCCTCCTCCTTGGCTGGGGCCACTGATGGAGCAGCTGCACTTGCATGGCAGGGCTGCAGCGGGGATGAACGTGAGATGGGCAAGACTGTGGCCGACATAATCTCCAAGACGGAGAAGCCAGTGATTGCAGAGGGACAGGAGCCACCTGAGTTCTGGCTGGCCCTAGGGGGCAAGTCCCAGTATGCCAGCAGCAAGAGGTACCAGTCTTGTCCCTACCCACCCTGAGGGGTAAGATGGGCCACCAGGCCCCAAGCAGGATGAGTCTCATTCCTACCACCATGTTGCCCCCTGTCAGGCTGCAGGAGGAGAACCCGTCTGTGTCCCCCCGACTCTTTGAGTGCTCCAACAAGACAGGCACCTTCTTGGCCACAGAGATCATAGACTTCACCCAGGACGACCTGGATGAGAGTGACGTTTACCTGCTGGACGCCTGGGACCAGGTGAGCTGGGGAGCCATGGAGTGGCAGACACACCACTGATCCCACAAACTGATGTTCTGGAGGAGGGTTGGGTGGGGAGTGGTGGAGGACTTGCAGCGGCCAGAGGGGGGAGGATAGGAGGCTGGAAACCCCCATATCCGTGGCCCCATGATGGTGTTTTCCATCCCTCTGCTCCACGGGTTGCTGAGGACAGACTCCCAGTGTCCTTCCCCTTGGACAGTTCCTGTGTGCCTCCAACCATAGATTGGGCATGGCAACAGAGGGCTTCAATCTCACCCCAGTGGTGGACGTGGTAACCTCATTGCAGGTTTTCTTCTGGATTGGAAATGGAGCCAATGAGTCAGAGAAGGAGGCAGCAGCGGTGATGGCACAGGAGTACTTGCGGACCCACCCCAGTGGGCGTGACCCCGAAACCCCCATCATTGTGGTGAAGCAGGGTTATGAGCCCCCCACCTTCACCGGCTGGTTCCATGCCTGGGACCCTCTCAACTGGGCTGTGAGTCATTAAAGGTGTTTGAAAGACCAGGGGGGCCCTTTGCAGATGGGACCGAGGGTGGGTCTGGCACCAGGAAGCATCTCCGGGGGGTGTGGGCAGCAGTTGGCCTGACCCCTGCCCATGCTGAAGGGCTGAGCACTTTTGTCCCCTTCCCAGGACAAGAAATCCTACGAGACGCTGAGAGCCGAGCTGGGTGATGAGAGCAGGCTCGGGCAACTCACCTCAGTAAGTGGCACAAGGAGAGAGGCAGCCAGGCTGGGAGGGGGCAGAGAAAGCCCCTCCCTCCCCTTGGCAAGTGCAAGGAGAAACCCTCCAGTGAGGGGACACCTGGAGCCAACCTGGTGCCTCCATCCCTGGGGCAGCCCCTGATGTGACCCTGCCCCCCCCTATTCAGGCGCTCACATCCAGGCAAGAGGTCTTCACCGCCTCCACCACCCTTGTCCCCTCCAAGCTGGAGACCTTCCCCCTGAATGTGCTGGTGAACACCTCAGCTGAGGACCTGCCACAGGGTGTAGACCCCAGCAGGAAGGAGGTGAGAGGAGGCTGGGGAGCTGCTGCAGTGGGAAACAGGGAAGCTACCCGTGCTTAAGCTCAGCCTCCTCTCTCTTCCCCCAGGCCCATCTCTCTGACGAGGACTTCAAGGCTGCTTTCGGCATGAATCGCTCTGCCTTCGGCAACCTTCCCTTGTGGAAACAACAGAAGCTCAAGAAGGACAAAGGACTCTTCTAGGGTAGGAGCCTGGGCCGAGGCAGAACCCCAGCTCCTAATTTTTTATTAAATAAAACTAATTTGGAGAGCAGGGCTGTGTCTCCCTCCCTCCCCTCACAACCCCGGAGCTCAGCCTAGGTGTGGGGCTTATTTGGCAAAGCCATGGCACACAGAGACAGACAGGTCTTGACTGGGCACCGCCAGCACCCCCACGCCTTTTCTTTTCCCTCCTTTGCCCTGCCTGCATGCAGAGGTGATGCACAAGCTGAGCATGCCTGGGGAGCCAGGACTCTCCCATCCCACCCCCGGCGCCTTGCAGCTCCGGGGTAAAGGTCCAATATACAGCCGGAGCCGCTCCCTCCCTTATCGCCTGAACTGCTGAACCGCAGTAAATATGTGCGGTACCAAAGGTAAAGGAGGGGACAGGCGTGGGGGGGGCAGACACCAGGGATCACTTGTCTTTGCCCCAGGAGGGGAGGAGGGCATCTCCTTTCCACTTCCTTCCGGGAATCCACAAGAAACCTGAGAGGCACTGGGGTGTCCCCCACAGGGACACATTTCTGTCAGAGGGGTGGGGATTAGCACGTGCTGAGGGGCACTGAACACACACACAGACACAGACTGTTCCCAAGCAACTGAGCAAAGTCCCCGTGCCAAATGGAAGGCAGAGGTGCAGTGCCCATGGGGCAAGAGGCAGCAGCCCAGGCAGTGTGGAAATAAGGTCCCAACTCAAGAGAGGGTTAATAAAGGTTTTAATTTCACAAAAATCTATCTACACATCATTTAAAAACGGGCAGGAGGAACCCAAGAGCAAAAACTGTAAAGAATAGAGAGGAACAGGTCTGCTAAAACACAGAGAAAAGCGCTGCTCCACATCAACAGTGTAAAGAACCAGAGTGTCGAGGTGTAGGCAGAAGCCAGCAGCAGCCACCCTGGGGCAGGCAAGGCTGGAGTCTGGCAGCAGACCACATGGACAGCAGCTGCCAGGGGTCCGCACCCCTCTTTTTCTCTTTGGTGGGCAATTACAGGGGTAATTAGCTCCATTAAAAACAAAGCAGATGAGTTATTCCCAGCCCTCCTCCCCGAGCACTACGTTCCCCATGTGCCCCGTGCCGGGCTGAACTGCAGCAGGAAGTGCTGAGCTGGCAATCAGCCCTTCCTTGGACGCAGGACGGGAAGGAAGATGCACGGGCGATGGTTATCTGTGCTGCACTGAGCAGGAGGTGGCAGGCGATGCCATGGCCACAGGCGCTGGAGAGCCCCGCTCCCTCCTCCTGTCGGTCCCACGCTGCCACTCGAGTCGGGAAACCTTGTTCTTGCCCTGCAAAGGCTCCTTGTGCAGCCCCATTGGCCAGGGCTCCCCAGGGACCTGCACACAAGCTCCAGTTCATTGACACAAAAGCTTTGCACCTCTCGGATTAGGGGTGTAAATCAAGAGCAAATTAGAGCAGTCAGACAGTGAGGGGACAAAGGGACAGTGGGATGGGAATTCCTTGAGTTCATGTGCTGAATCACACTTGTACTAAACTAGGCTGATTCAGAAGCAAGTAAATATTTAACTGAGGAAGAGCTTGCACGTGTTCAGGGACTGCAACTGAGCTTCACCTCCCTATACCCCAAGACAGGTATTCCATGTGGAAAGTACAACCTCACTGAACTTGTTGCTGCAACAGTGTGAGCAGTGGGAATGATACAGCTCGTGGGCAGCACATCCCTTGAGGATTACATACCCATCTTCCTCCCCACTGCTCTCAGGCAGGGACAAAGCTGGCTTCTGCAAGAAAGGGGCTCCACGGACAATCCTGTCAGGGTGAAGGTGCAACTGAGTTGCCGTATGCCAAACAAAAAAGCGTAAATTAATTAACAGATGTCTGCAAATTCTTAATGGCTAGAATAACAGGCAAGAACTTTCCATAAAACAAGGAACACTGGTTTCAAGCATCAGCTTTTGCATCTTGATCCAAACAAAACTAGTTTTAAACAAAAGTTACTGCACTGAAAAATCAGGCAATGTTTGCTTTTATTATAAATTAACTGGAGTGCAGCGCCTTGCAAAAAACAACCTTGCCAACCAAAAAAGCAGAGCTGACTTCTGATACTACAGGAATACCAGTTATTTACAGCACGAGCAAGGGATGTGCTTGGGGAAAACCGGTTTGCCCTCTGGACGGAGCAGTCCATCACATTCGCAGGGCAATCAGTTCAAAGGACAACTCCCCTGTTACCGCCTCTTCCCATCGCCTGGAATTCTACCAAAATTAGTATCAACAATAGAAAAGTATAATGCTTTGTAATAAATTAACATACACAGCCCCTCGGGCAGCATCTCACGAGATAAATGTTCTGTCATGTCTACAACCACACATTTGCTCCTAGCTTGGAGACCAGGAAGATGCCACCACGACCTGGGCCCTGGGCTCATCACACATGGGGACTGGGAGGGAGGTCAGTCCCTTCACCACACCGGGGTCCCCAGAGTGCTCAGGGTGGGGAGGATACTGACAGCTGTCACTCACTGCTGCGCACACAGGTGGGAAGAGGCCACTGAGGCAGCAGCATTCCCAGCCTAGGATAAACTCTAGTGTGGAAGTACCCGTGAAAGGTGCCTGCTGTCTCCTAAATCGATGGTTTTGTCTGCTTTGCTTCAGCTGATTTTATTCCTGAGAAACTCCTAACAATAGTTTAAAAAACTCAGAAACTATCTCAACAGCAAAAAAGGTGTTTGTTTTTTTTTTTTCCTTAAAGAAGTCTTTCACCCCTGGAACTCAAGCCGTGATAATCAAAACTAAAGGCAATTACTCTGCTTACAGCAACAACTTCTCTGAAATGAGTAAATATTAGTGGAAGGAAACATCTGCCCCTGCTAAATTAGTGCAAAGGTGCTGAAAAAAAATGAAGTAGGCTTCTACCCCCACTGCTGAAACAAACTATAAAAGGAGCATCATGCCTCTAAACCCAATAAAAAGCAACACTTCTTTCTAACCATGTTCCGTTTATGCTGAACAAGGGCCTTCTGAAAGTTTTTACCTGGTTTGGTTTCACAGTTTGAGCGCCCTTCACTCCTCAGAAAGGAGAACAGAGGCATAGCTGCAGTACAAAGCCTCTTACCCTGAAACAACACAAGATCAAGGAAAGACCATGGTTCAGTCACAGAGCAATTCAAGTGCCAGGCACTGCCTTGCAGACCCCTTTCCCAGCGTCCTCGTTTCATGATGATCCAGGCCTGAGCAGGAAGGGCAACACCAGAACGTTCTTTCCCTCCCAGAAGATGCACAGCAGCTGTCGCTCACCTCCTGCCACTGCTCTGCCTGCTCCAGGTGTTCAGTTACTCTGGAGTCACACCAGAGCAGCCCTAAGCAACATAACTCCAGTGAGAAACACAGCACACCCAACAAAAGGCCTCGCCTCTCCAAACGGTACTGATGCAACAACCTCATGAAGAAAATGCAATCAGATAATAGAACTTGTAAAACAACAAAAAAAGAAATCACATATATAATCTCACGTCTAAATGAGGATGACAGTGAATGGTGTAAAAAAAACAACAGAGCTGCCACCAGGTATCAATACATTCCACAGCACCGACAGTCTGTTTCCTGGAACCGCATGTAAATAGCGGAGCACTTGCAAACCCATGAATGTCACAACGCATCAGCTTGAGTGATTCCAAAATGCCTGTTAGCCAGAGGACTGGCAAGAGCCTACTCAGCAATCGGGGCTTCCAGTGAATATTACTAACACAACACACGCCAGGTTACAGAGTCTATTGCTTAAATTGCTCTTGGAGAAAGAAAAAAAAAAAAAAAGCGCCAAGTGATATGTAAATCTTCGCCACTCACGTCTCACCGGTGAGTGGGCTTTTAAAGTCAGGTCTCTTTTTGCACTGTTCTTTAAACCAGTTTATGAGCAGCTGTAGTCTCGTGGCTTGATGCAACTCTTTAAGGCTCCATGCTGACAAAATCATTTGAGAAACAATAAAAACTTCACCACAGGAGGATCGCTCTGTCAAGGTTTAAACGCGTCGTTCAGGCCCAGGACTTGCACAGGTGGTTCAACAAACTGAGCGTCCCATATTTCTATCTTTTGTCTCTTGTTTTGGCCCTGAGCTGTTTGTTACTCCTGTGTTGTCTGGCACAAGTTCAGAATCTTCCTTGCTCCTCAGGAGGAACAAGGTGTTTTACTCTTCACAGAGGCTGACGAACCGATCTTCCTACTTCCATGCTAAGTGGCTGTGCATTTTTTTCTGTTTCTAGTAACTCATCGAAGATATCCCTAGAGGAGAAGGAAAGACCAACAGTGAAACTTACAGCCAGTAACAAATCACTACACAAGACAGCCCTGAGGGAACCAGCAACTGGATTTAATTCACAAACTCAAGCATCATGGATCCCAACACACAGAGGTGCCTTATCTGGCATCTCCAAGCATCAGTAAAGATAGAAGAGGAGGACAACCCCTCCCTTCTTCAGTTCTGTGTGCCTGAAAAGATATAATTTCTATTCTACCTACAAACCTCATTTTGGCTGTGTCCTGAGATGACCGTGGCTGCAACACCACAGCTGCTAGGAGCAGGGCTGAGGGCATTTACAAATATCACAGCACTTAAGGAGAAAAACACAAGCTCCATTATGATTCCAGGTGCAATACATGCATACCTGAGACACTGCATCCCCTTCTTAAAATACGATTTAATGCATTCCTTAAAACCCTATGTATTATTGGCATACAATCTCACACTTCTGAAAGCAGAGCACTTCAGTTTTGTCATTCTGGATAGTTTTCACCCCAGCAAAGAAGACTAGAGGAAGAAGAAGAGAAGCTTTCTTCCTCATGAACACAAGGTAATTACCAGCCCCAAACTTCCCCAAGACACCTACTTGTGCATGTAGAAGAAGATGTAGCCACTTCGGTCTCTGTCACACTGAACGGTGGTCTCAAGCGTTCTAGACACTTCCAGGTCATTGTAGGTGAACCAGGACTGCTTCTTGATATCATAGACATCACTGATATAATGGCCTTAAAAACAGAGAATCATAGAATGGTTTGGGTTGGAAGGGACCTCAAAGATCACCTCATTCCAAACCCCATGCAATGGGCAGGGACACTTGGCTGCCCAAAGCCCCATCCAACCTGGCCTTGAACACCTCCAGGGATAGGGCACCTGCAGCTTCTCTGGGCACATTTCTTTCCATGCTGCAGTTTGACCAGTAAGCTGGTTAGCTACATACCCTGCTCCAGCCATCTATGCCAGATTTCAATGCTAAAAGACCCTTCAGATCCTGATCCATCCACCTTTCCCTCAATCAGATGGTAACAAGCACAAGCAATTCCACAGAGCCCATAAAGCTGTATGCTTTCCACAGGCACCATGACACCCTCAACCTGCTCACCCACCACAAGTCATGACAGTAGATTTGCTTTGCTGCCTGGATTCTTCTCTATAAATAATCCTGTTATGGTAATTCTGTATTACAGATTTTTTAAACTAGATAAGAGATGAAGAATAAAATATGGTATCTTTTACCTGAAGACGATGTGCTTCCAATATGGCTGACGATGCTGATGAGACGATAGGAGTGAGGAAGCTCTCCTGTCTGAATAAAAAAAAAAACCAAACAAAACAATTAAAGCTTTTAGGCATTCACTTCACCATGTAGCTTATAGATAAGATGATTTGTACTTGTGACACCAGCTTTGGCTACCGTATTCAAAGCTGTAACCCAATCAAGGATTACAGAAACAGACACCCTGCTTCACACCAAACAAGGAGTCCTTCCAGAAGTGGGAAAGAGCCTCCCATCTTATTTAATTTTTTAGCAAGCCAATGAACATGCAAACGACCCACTCTGACCTCAGAACAGATGCTGACACGAGCTCTACACTGCAAAGTTCTCTAAACAACCATTTCCTGAGCGACTCCCACTGATGTCAGAGTTAATCCACCAAATAAACAAAAAAGCCAAAAAGGAACACCATGCTTACTTCTGAAGTATCAAAGAAATACCCTTGATAATGGTACACAGATTTAACAGCTGGTACCAGATATGTAGCCCTCTTGTCCTGCACCTGTAATGTCAGTAGACAACACCCTCTTTGCACGCAGGAAACATTCTCTGTCTATTCACAGGATTTTGATTATTTTTTTATCCTCTCTGTGCAGGAAATGTTACTGATACTATTTGCTGACAACAGTTTTAAAACCTAACTCTTAGTTTAAGGGTAAGAAACTTGAAAAAGCATTGTAAGAAAATTGAAACTTCTCAAAGAAACTCCAATTATTTAAACCTCTCGCCCTCAACACAGTACTCTTTGCACTGAGGAAAGCGGGTAACTTCCACAGTGCTGCTGTGTGGAGCCCGAGTGCACCAGTGGCCGGCAGCACAGCCCAGGTTACACTCAGGTGCCCCTAATGGCAATAAGATCTTGCCACAACCTCTCAGCTCTGGTGGTTCACCATCTAGAAGCCCATGACTAAACTACCATGTTGGCTGAAGTCCTCTCCTCTTTCTCTCTGTAAGTAAAAATTTCACAGGATCATTGCTTTCTGTGCACCGGAACATTTCTGGTATAAAATTCAACATTATCCATATCTCAGAAAAACTCTGAAGGTCTCTGCAGATATTTTTTTATGTTTTGGGTTTTGGTTTGTTTTGAGGTTTTGTTTTGGGTTTTTTTGTAAATAAGACAGACTCTTATGGATAGAAATTTTTTATGTTTTCACTTCTGTATATAAAAGACCTTTCTAGTCTCTACACCTGCTCTGTAAAACTACCTCCAACACTAAACCAATGGTAAAGAAGGGGCATATTCCTCAGTTGGCTTTTGAAACCATGGATCATACCTCAGCATTTCTTTTCAGCTCTTCTGCTTCAGCTTCTGAATATTCCATGTCAAGAACATCCTCATTCCCAGAGTCTTCATCAGAACCAACGCTGTCCAGGAGAGAGCTGTTAAACTCTAGATAGCATGGAAACAACGGTACTGTGTGAGACGCTGTGGAATTCCAACAGGTTCAGAATTCACAACAGGTTCAGATATATCTACCACATAAACAGGCACAATAAAATTTCCAGCTTCCTTTCCAAGGAAAGCAGGAGCTACTGGAATTTCCAAATAAAAACTCTCTCTCTCCCTTCCCCAACTTGTCAGAGCAACAGTTAATATCTTGGAATTAATTTTAGCATCATCTCCCCCATACTTTTCCAAAAAGGCACTATGGCAATGACAGCTGGGTGACAAAAGAGCATTTAAACACCCAGTTGGCTCCAGAGCACCAGCAGGCTGCAGCCAGGACAGACAGTAAGAGTAGTACAGCCGGTCTGGTCAGTGAACTGCAAGTTTCTGCAATGAGAAGCTATGAATTACAGTTTTAACTACAAGTTGCATTAACAAAGTGCATTTTTGAATTAAAACAGGCATCAAAATGCTACTGCTGGCAGCAGGCATCTTTTCATTGTTTTCAATGGTAAGAAGGCTGCTCACCACAGGAACTTCCAGTTTGCTTGGCTGAGCAAAATGCAGGCAGCTTTCTGTAAAGAGCCGGAAGGCACCACTGCTCCCTGTACATGCTGTTCCAAACTTCCTGGGGTTCTGCAGCTACCCGACTAATTTAAGATTTTGTACAGTACTCATTAGGAGAAGTAGCTATGCTTTCACTAGTTAAATTAAAGCTATGGAGCCCTGGGTGGCTGAGAAGTTGAGATTAACAGGATGCTGCCCGGGAATTTTTTCTGTTTTTTTCTCGTGAGACTGTAACGCCATCTATGATGGAGACGTTTTGCCAAAGAGATTTTCACACTGCTTGTCCTGTTAAGTCATCAGACACTGGATTAGTAAAATCTTCTCGGGAAGTTTATAGATGACTCCCTTTAACTGAGAATCCTTCACTGCTGCTTTCCATGCTTACTTGGGCTGTAAGCTAGACTACAGCCAAGAAACACAACCACTTTGGTAGGTCTCTGCATGAAGCACTGGCCATGGGGATTGCTAAATGGCACTTCACCAATGGTCCCAGGATGATCAGTGGTTCTTTGGTTACAGCATCACTGGGATCCTTCGTAAGACAAATGCTACCCAGCTCTATGTTCAAGATTATGATCATCTCCTTGAACTGGCTGATGCCTTACAAATGAGACAGTAGCAAGGCAATGCTCTTTGTTTAAGCCAAGCAACTGCTAATTAAGAGGATAAAGGATTTCTAACCTTGAATTCTTCCTCAGTATGAATCAAGCAAGACCTGAGAGGGACTGGGCACTCAGTCTGCCAGAGCCCATACTAGGGCATGCTTCAATCAGCATTCAACCTACTTCTCTTCAGAAGCTGACATGGGTTCATCCAGTAACGACTGAGGGCCTTTGAAAGTGTCTGAGCAACTACAAGTACTTTAACGCAACACTTCACTACCGCTCCCTCTCCCTCTTTGGAGCAGGAATTTTCTCTCAGTTATGCTTTGCTCTGCCAGATTGTACGAAATCACTTGCATGCCAGCCTCACACAAATGTTAAACAGTGCCTGAGGCCTACCACGCTGTCCAGATTTGGAGAAGACAGATACGTGTTTTGTGTTCCTTTTTTCACCCCCAGCAGGTATGCCTTGCAGTGAGGTCTGTCTCCCCCCATGCTGTATAAGACACAATATAGCACTGATTCATTTGCCCAGGTAAGGCTAGTGCATTCATTAATCAGCACTAAAATATCCATGCAAGTAAGAAATAATCCTTATGTCCTGACTAGAGCCATTACCATGCTGGCTTTTGCAGGGAATACAAAATTTCTGGACCCATTATGCTCTCTCTAGATTAGTATTATGTATTAACCACTTATTATATATGGCTCATATGATACATTACACATCACTCTATATAACTCTATATCTAACTAAAAACTCAAGAGACTGAAATAAGCCATTTTTCAGATTAAGTTTTTCCTGGCACTTGCTTTCACAACTAAGAAAAGCTGACTGTGAACAAAGCCAAACACAACAAAGCACACACCAAAAGAACATGAATCCCAGCTGTCTTACTGACACTCGTACGCACAGATCAATTTTCCCTCAAAAGCAACATACTGGAAGAAGTTAAATAAGTTTCACCTTGTAGACTTAATTCCGTAGCTCGTTTGAGGTCATCATCCTCTTTCTGTTCTCGTGCCTCCTAATGGGAAGAGAACAAAACTTAGCTCATTGAGACATTTCACTGTTTAAAATTCTTGTGGTGCTCTTTTTCCATTGAAACTGTGCTGCTCTGGTTTCTACAACAAACTTGACATTGTAAATTAAAGGTTCTGTGTGAAGGAATGTTTGCAACCAGCGAGAGTCCAATGTTCCCGTGCAACAGAACCTGGGACAAACCTTCATTAAAGCTTGTCAAAGCTCCTGAAGTTTGGTATGCAGCAGAGCAAGTCTCTAGTAACACCAAATGCTTTCCCTGGATCATTAATTTGAAAAGCATCTGAATGAATTTGCAACCCTTCACTAAGGAAAGCTGTCACTTACACACAAAGCTCCTCACGCTTCGGCAAAATTTAGGCTTCTTCTGCCCAAAGCCAGCTGAGGACAGAGTCATTAAATCCGGACAGATTTTATTATTTGCAAGCCATTTGAAAGTAGAGCCAGTGGTTCTGTGTAACAGGTGTATTCACAAAGACAGGTTGCAAAAAGACAACACTAAACAACCAGGTATTAAAAATATTACCATGACCAAATAGCCAAGAAACCTCAAGTCAACAAACACTTTTAATGTTTGAATAATATTATGCCCCTGTTCCTCCCACCTCTCTTGAAAAGCCCAGAGCTATAGCAAGCCAGTCAATAATATTTAATGAGCTGGTTTCTTAATTCAGGATTTGAATGCTTTCAGCACACCTGAACACAGCATCCCAACTATGTATTTCAAATCAAGATAACCACAGCTACCACATTTCCATGCCCAAGTCATTAGAATAGCAGATCTTTGCTTCAGAACTGTAGCAGAAACAGACTCAAAGGGCAGTTTTACATTATTAGCATGAGGCCTTTTATCTCACTATTTCTAAAGCATTTGGGAATCTTTGTTAAACTATGCAGCATCGCTGAATCAAAGCTACATCTGGTGTGGAACCTACCAACCAGCACCTCATAATGAGTAATGGGAGAGAAAAATCCAAGAGCCATGGAAACATCAGATCTCATAAGGAAAACCATGACAGCTTTGGTATTAATAGGGAGCAGACAAGGGCATCTGTTTAAAGAAAGACCTGGCTAAGTGCTTGATTCATTCCCAGTGGCTTGGTTAAACTTTGTGGAAATCAGTTACAGATCTTGAAATTCAAGTGGAATACAGATGGTTAGCACACAACCCGAGCTCCCCATTCTTCCCAAGTCTAATTTAAAGGACTTGCTTTAGACTAAATTATTTGTGATCCTTTCTACAATTTACTACGAGGGAAGGATCACATAAATGCTCAGTTCCTGTACTCTTCACAAAGCCCCCGAAACAAGGCCATGATGGACACATCTTTAACCTGACCCAACATGGCCGTTCTTAGCCTTGGCTTTGAAACATCCCTCTTTCACCAAGTCTTGACACCACACGCTGCAAGAAACAACTTCCAGGGAAGTTAAAGGTGGGCTGGATCCTTGATGACAGAGTAAGAGTTCAGTTCAGTTTATCATTGTTTCTAATATAATATGACAAGCCAGTGTATAAAAGTGCATGGAAAGCTTTGAGAAATCTGTGTGTCTGTAATGTGATATACAGTTTTGAAAACACTTACAAAACATGCCCTGATGTATCCAGTGTCATCACTCTACTGACACTGGAGCTAGAAGAAACCCAAACTTTTTCCCCATCTGATTATCTCAAAAAGCAGCAGAATGCCCTTGCAGTTACTGCCTGAACACAGGCTTTTACTTTAGTTGTCAGGTTTCCAGGGCTGGGGAAGGTAACTCAAGGAAAGAAATTTTATTTCTTACTTGCTCTTGAAGGCTTTGAGCCAGTGCTTGCTGAAGTTCTTGTTCTTCTCTCTCTCTTTCCATATCATACTGCTGCAGCCAGTCAACCTCCCCCTGGGAGCCTTCTGGAGTTTTGTTTTCCTTATTCTCATCAAAATCTTTAGTTATCTCTGCGAAATTGGCAGGACCTGAGGGATCAGAAAGTACAGTTATGCTTTCCCGGGTCCTCTGTTTCCAGCCAGCTGATTCCTCCTTAAATCACCACAATCCTTGCAGCACAGTGACATCTATTGACAGAGAGAGCTCACCAGCCATAAAAATCCTCACATGAGTCAAATGGAAAAAGCTCCAAAGCACGGTCTTACAACCATTTTAACTGGCACACAACGAACCATTTGATTAATCCCTGTACCTGTTCTCTTTTTAGCCTTTTTTGTTCACTCAGAAACAGCAAGTTTAACTGAAGTAAGAAGCCACACACCACTAGATTTCTGCAGCCAAGAAGCTGACAATTGAATTTCTCTATAAGAAACCCTGGATTATAAAAATTTGCATTGCACATTATACCTCGGAGTACTATAGATGAAGCCACAATTAAAGCCAAATCATAGGCAAGATGGAGAAAAGCACAAACCTCAAGAACTGATTAAATCTGGCTCCTTCTCCTTCAGGTAAGAGCCTCAATCTTGTGAACACTATGTACAGCTTTAAAAGCGTATGAAGATTATAATTTTTCAGTTCACTTCTGAAGTGAACACTGTGGCAGAAGTGCTTTACAAAACGTCTGGAATGAACATTCATTCAACCACTGCATACACCTCCTGCAGGTGCAGGACATTTTGATTCTCCCACTTGCTTACAACTGGATAAATGTCAGGACCTGCTCCAACTGCTATCATAAAGCAGCATGTGAAACTTCATGATTTTGCCCTATGCAGACTTCAGTATCTGCTGATTAGTTATTAACCAGGATAATACATGGCAGGTCTCAGTATCTGTGAACCCTTAAACACAAGACCACCAGAACCACAATCCATCAGTCTAATCCTCTTAAGATGGAAAACAAAACATGACCTTTGAAAACTTCCAATGTATGAAGAAATACAAAACTTCTATTAAACATATAATTTTTGCTTAAGTGTCACAATAGAGCCTTCAAATAATTACATTGTACTTTCCAAAGAAAATAGGGAGAGAGAGATACCTTTATGTAGCCACACTGTATCACAGTTCTTTCACACCACCATAAGCAACATTAGTGTATATAAAGGAGGGCACAAATCAGGCTGAGCATAGACTTAGTTTTCTTACACACTGCCTTCCAGCATCAAGGCTGTCAAGAGTTGTCCATTGAAACAAATGTAATTTTTGGTAATACTGAGATATTTTGTTGTTAATATTTAACCTCCTGGCTCTTATACTATCTGAAAACACTTCTATGGAAGGATTCAGTTCTAGACAAATCCAAAGCCTAATACAATGAAGTCTGGCACAGGAATCTGTAGAGGTATGTGTTAATCAACAGAGAAAAAGTGGAAATGAACCCTGAATCAGATAGCTGACAGATATACATGGAAATACATTTTCACAATTCAATTAATTAAATGCTTTATATACATGGAAAGTGTAAGAAGGAAGTCAGGGAGTTTCAGCAGTGCACTTGCATCCAGTTTCTGCCATCAGACATTACTAACATGATGCTATCAGTAACCTGCTTTAGACCACTATAGTCCAGTTAAGATGGTTACTTTGCCTTACCTGAGTCTAACGCTGTTCTGGGCTTCTCCATCTCCATAGATTCTAGGTTTTCCGGCGATTCCTGAACTTCATCATCTCCAAAACCAGTGTCTGGGCTGCTTGTGGGCTTATCTTCATCCTGGCTCAGAGACAGAGAAGCTTCTCTTTTGCTAATCTCTAAGACAGCTGCTAGCAGCTCATCTTCGCTCATCCCATCAAAACCAGCATTACCCAGCTCAGGTTTATCACCCTCCATTTTACTTCTTTTTGAACCCTAGAGATGAATGGAGTTATGATTAAGTGCTTGAATAAGCAGGTATATAACATCAGCTTTACATTTCTGTGGATTTTTTTTTTTTTTAAATTTTATTAACCCCAGGGAGCAGAAGCTTGGCTCTGTCAACAGTCAACAGATAGTTATATGAGACTCAATGGAGAGACAACCTTTGTAGCTACACTCGCTCCAAGGAATAATATTTAAATATAAACTACAACCAGTTTTTACAGGCCCTATGGATTAACATACACAAGATAACTCTTTCCTTCTCCCTCCTTTCCTACAACACATTTTCCCCCTTTAGGTTCTGATGAATCCTCAAGCCCCTGGCAAGTCAGTGCTGAGATACAAGCAGCAAAATTGCAAGTTTGTTAACAAGTGATGAAGCAGCAACATGAGGGTAACTCAACTTGAATATAGAGATGGGAGGATAGGAACTGAAATCGAGCTGCTATGAGGAGCAATTAAAACTAGGTTTGGTGCTGCAAACTTGCCGTATGACTGCAAACCAAGCAAGAAAACAGTTAAACAGGGAAAGGGAGGAATTATTCTTTCCCAAGAAGAACACAATAACTTTAAATTGGAAGAAAGAAAAAAAAAATCAGTCTTAATATGAATTTTTAATAGTTATTTTCCTAAAAATGATGCTCATCAACTCCTATAACCACAGTGGTTTGCAAATAATAATTTCAATAATTTTGATATTAACTGTTAATCAGAGGTTAACCCCCATGTATGCATATTTACACAACTGCACTATTCACCATATGCTTAGATTTTTTTTTCCTGTATTATGTTAAAAATGGAGTAAGGTAGAAACTATCAGAATGTACTTCTTCAGGTCTTACTCCAAACTGCATTTGGATCGATCTCAGAACTTTGTTAAAATGAACAAAAATAAATTTTTACTGCTTTTTACTTAAATACAGCAAGTTTTTCAGAGCAAACATTTTGTATTAAAACTGCCTTATCAAACAAGATTAGCAAATGCATTAGCCAGCTAAACCTCTTGTTCTAGACACGATGCCCTCCAAGAATTAGAAGTGACAAATTCAAACCTCTGTCCTTACAGCCATTCATGCCCTAAACAAGGAAAGCAGAGGACTTGCTATTTATGTTTTCTGATTTCTCTCTCTGCACCTGTAGGCTACCAACATCAAAACTGGTTTAGCTCTTCAGCAAACCCTAGTTCCAGGCTCTCTGCCAACAACTACCACTAATTCAGTGGTCAGACTTTAAAGACTTGGCAGCATCTGTGCATTATTTGAATAAAACTTTTCTACTAGACACGATTTGCATAGATTTAAAATAGATTAGGCTTTAAGACAGGCTGCTTTAAATAAGCATTTTTAAGAAGTCCTTCGAATACTACATCTGCAGAGGCAGAGATCACAGGAATTGCAGCTCTGCCCTGTTTAGCTGGATAACTGGTATTTGCCCCTACAACCCACAGCTGTATACAGATGCTATTCCAGCTGTTCTCCCACATGGCAGGGATGTCTTGCAAGCAGTGCCTGGCAGGGGATGTCCTGGCCATATAAAGTGACTGCCAAACCCTTAATGCTTTCCCCATTCACATCTGCTATGAGAATCACATCAAGGGAAATGGTGCAGCAGCAGTACTGCCACTTCCAAGGACCAGGACGAGGTCCCCCAGGACAACACTGAGAACGTCAGAGAATGGTAACAGATGGTTGGTCACGCCTGTGGTTGAGAAGTGGCCAATGTGCATGGCCACAGGATAACACCATTTATGTGGAATCATCACCACCGCTGCTTCTTTCCCACAACAGGCTGTAAAGCCTGCAGTTAATCTGTTATTCAAATTAACAGGCTTTATTCCCACAATTTCTGCACTCACAGGGCTTGTTTGATAGAGCCTACCCACTGTTCCTCACAAACAAAACTCAAGGAATAATAAATTAGGACAGTCTGAAACACCTTTTCTATACATAAGAGGGACATCAAAGACAAGCTCATTTCCTTCCCCCCACCACAGCCAGGTATAGGTATGCCATGCAGGACAGCAGTTGCCTACCCTGTTCCTGAGACCTTCAGAAACCGTTTTCTGCTTTTTCCCAAAGCAGTTCATTCCATTCCTACACATCCTGAGCATCAGGAAGTGTCCCCTAATATTTAATCTAAAAACTACTGCCTGCAATTTAGTCTATTACTTCTTGTTCTATCCACCATGGGCATGGAAAACAGCTCACATGTTTCTATTAATTTTGTTTCCTTCCTTGAAGACACAAGCCTTGCTTAGGTTTCTCCTTAAACTAAGGACCAAACTAAAGATCACTTGCCTGCTCTTCTCTGAAATTCTCCCTTTTAAGACCTGTGACCATTCATGTTCCCCTCCTCTGGACCCTCTCCAATTGATCTGTAACTCTTTTCAGTCCAGAACCCAAAGATGGATTCAGAACTCCAGCTAAAGCTCAATGCTGAGAAAAAAAGAAGAGTTCCTTTACACAACATGCAGGCTATGGCTCTGTCTAGATACTTTTGCTTTCAACCTGCCTGACCTTGTGTCCTTTCATGCCCCTTCTGAAGGCCCACCCCCTTCCCAGCTGTTCCCGTCCCACATTTACAGTTGATTAATCCTGCTAAGATTAGCACCTTTAGCCTGTTCCTACTGAACAACCCCTCCTATTTTTATGCAGTTTCTCAGATTTGTCAAGATCATTATTATCTGTAGTTCTGAGCTTCATCAAACTGGCAGCCCTTCCCAGCTCTTGATCTACTGAAAATTTAATACTCAGTATCTATTTTATCATTTATTAAATACTGTACCAGGATCCTCCCTTGGTTTAATCTTCCCATCAGGTGAGAAACTGTATATATCTTCCTCTTGTTACTTAACGCTATTTATCCAGTTTTACACCTGTCCTTTAATGCCATAATCAAGACAAGTCTCTGCTTGATTAAAATAACCCTATGAACATTGTCAAAAACTTTAGAGAAGCAAACACTTTAGAGAAGCAAACACTTTAGAGAAGCAGAGATGCAGGACACTTGTCCTAAGCACTAGGCCTGCAACAGTCTTAACAGAAGAAAGTGGTATTGCAAGATAATCCTCTAAGCTGCTTCTTTTCCCTTCTGGATCATCATTCCTTCCCACAGAACTCATCAGCCTGCTAATACACTGCCCTGACAGAGGCAAAAAACCCCCAACAACTTGGCAACATTAACACTAGTCACAAGGAAGAGCTCAAAGGCAATTTGAAGTTAACTGTCCCATTACTCCAATGAGCTTGGTCTCTTCACACTTCTGTGGGTCTGCCTCCAAAGGCTGTTAGCTTCAGATTCTAAAAGCATTTAAAAAGCCACACTTGAGAGGGGACACAGATTGGATGTGCATGAAATTCTCTCAACTGAGTGTTTTGCTTAGCTCAGCTTGTACTGGATCTAATTTAATCAAGGGCTTTACTGCATAATTTTATTACTGACAGCATATTATTAGTGAAAGTTGCCCAAAGGACTGACCAAACTGCTAAGCAGCTGGTACACATAACCTGAAAACTCAAGTGCACTTGCAATGCAATTACCTCTGTTCCTAGTGGGAATCCAAGACAACTGTACAGAGAGGTCAATTAGAAAAGCACTCCCTTCCAGCACTGCAGTGCTAATTAGGAGAAAAAACCCTTATCTGACATCAATTTCACTCACAGTTTATGCTAAAAAACACAGACCAGACATGAGCACATACAGGATCTAGTACATGAAAGTTTGTGGGGTTTTTCCCTTACCTTTTCTGGCTCTTCTTGCAGCTGTTGCTGATCCCTACTCGGTATGTTACACAGCCTTTGGCTATGGGCAACAGAGCGTTTCAATGGCTCATCATCGCTGTCAGAATCTACGTAGAGTGTTGCAGAGCTCTTTGACTTGAAAGTGTATTTTCTGTAAATTAAAAACATGGCTATAAAACTCCATAGCACTGTAGCATCGTACAAACGTGTTTCAAAGTAAGGATTGAAGTAGTACTTTCACACTGTACAATTTATGGAACAAACTGCAACAATCGGGAGTGACAGTGTATTAATGTGGCAGGCAGGGTTTTCAGAACAGCTATATTTTACTGGGTTAACTGACATATCTACTTTAAGCCTGCAATAGCAGCTTACAACATTAAAAGTTACTAAGTGTGTGACACTTGCTTTTAAGGCCAAAGATTCTGAACTTTTTTTACCTCGCAATCCCGGGTTACTCATTTGAGTCAAGGTCACAGTAACACGTAGAATTTGACATAACCCACTGGACTTCCCAAGTTTATTAAGCTGGACAGAGGACTTCCCACATCATTACCAGGATATAGAAAGTGCAGATCTGCACAAGTTTTTCAGTTTTCCTGTTTGCTTTTTCATTAAGATAAATTCTTATTCTTCAGAACAGAAAACAGGAGAGTCTGGGGAAGTCACGATTTCTGCTTTATTAGTAGGTCTGGTCTTTAAGTATTTCACAATCCAAAACCATCCAGTGTGATACCACATTTTTCACTTTATCAAAAACTGGCCTTTCAAAACTGCCTATAAAACCCTATGCCCTCTCATCTTTGCAAATAAACTTAAGAAACTCACCACCTGTTCCCAACACACACATTTTGGCTCCCTAGAGTCAGAACAGAGAAAAGAGCTAGACTGTAGAATTTAAAACCATTTTCCTTCTCATACACGTGACTTGCAAATATAAGCGTAAACTAGTTTAAGATAACTCACACTGACAAATTATCTTTACAAACTACATCCAGTTGTCATTCTGATCACTCAGCTTTCTGCCTGAAAAAATCATCTTTGCTTACCAACAAGTCCCCAAAGGTTCTCAAAGGAAGTGCTAAGGTGATCATGCCAACTAGGCAAATTGTACCACTGATGTTAATTTCAGCTAGCATGTAACACCAACAAAACTCAGATATGAAAAAAGACAGTAGCTGAAATAATTTACTAAAACATAAAAAAAAAGAAAAGAAAAATAGTAAACAAATACAAGTGGTAGGAAAAAAAAAAAAGAATTAGAAAAATTTTAAATGGATTCAAAATTACACCATGGAACCTCAGGCCATGGACATTTCAGAGCTATAACTCACCTACAAGATGTGGAAGTGCTTACAGTACAGGAATTCACCATTTGGGAGGCTTTCAATGGACGGGAACTATTAAAAAAAGCAAAGTTTTTATTGCAGCAGTTAAAGTCTTCACAAATAAGTGTTTGCCTGTCTGCTATGCATGCAAATTCATGACCAAAGAAACAAGCAGAATACCATTATGTACTTGCTACTTGCATAGATTTACAGTAATAACTTCATCATGCTATAAATAAACAACACTTGAGTTCCTGCTCCCAAACCACAGTCTCCTGCTGCTGTCTGGATCAGCCGGTTTTCTGGCATATCCCACGTCTTCGTTTCTCCTCCCTTAGATTCTTCTAAATAAGCTTCCTGCTCCATTTAATCCTTTCATGGGCCCCTCAATGTCCATCACTATCACTACACACCTACCCAACAGATGGTAGCCAATGCAGAAATATTTTCTGATCTTCCCCTTCAAACCAGGGCTGTTTCTCTCCAGCCTAGTCACCCTTCCACTCCCTGATCAATCACAATGGTTGCAATGACTGAAAACACTCCAAAACATTGGAAAGCTATTTCAAACCTATTCTCAAGTATTTCTGCTCTAGTCAGCATAAGCTGCTTATTATGTTTGAGATAAACAAACTCTTGGGAAACATTCACTTAAACCTCAAACACCACTGAATGTTCGGTACAACACCTCCTGCTGCACTGCTGAACATACAAAACAGATGTGTCCTAACCCACTGTGGATATCCTGGCTATTTCACTAGGCAAGGGGCTACAGGAGACCTGACAGTTTCTTATCCCTTATTCTGCCACAGACTTCCTATGTAACAACTGGCACAATTTAACTCTTTGTCTAAGGACAAGCAGCTGTACAGAAATAACTGTCACAGGGAAAAGCAGAGAGTATTTTCAGCATGTGAAGTGCTCAGATACTACAGTGGCACAGGAAAGACAATGAAAAATGAATGACAGAACAGGAGGTGCAAGTGGAAATTAGCAGAAAAAGGTAGGATGTTATGTCTTCTAAGCAGACTTAAGCATGCTGTGAAGGGAAATATAATCTAGATTACTTTAGACTGAGTAGCACACATTTTAAAAATTACTAACAGAATTATTCTTAAAAAGAATATAGTTATTTTCAAGGATAGTGAAGAATATTATCTTACCAAATATTCTCTAGATATTGCCCAACCACCATGTCCTAGTGCTTCTATGTTTCCTTTCTATATATGTTCTCATGATGGCATCATTACAAACTAGTAGCACACACCTGAAACTGAGTAACTTTAATGTTTCCTTGATCAGACATCTGGTGGTGGAGATCTGACAACTGCCTGCCTTGTGGCATATGTGGTTAACATGGCATGCACCAAAGCTGTACACTTACATGGCAGAATGGACGCTCCATCCCAGCGTCAGTGGCAGCCTGGTGCTTTCCGTACAGTGGGAAAGCAGGGTTAAGTATCTTGGAATAACCACCTGCTGCCCAACTTTATGATTGAGAGACAATGCTACATTGAAGCTGTATCGTTTCAGATGAAGAATCAGGACCCTGAGAGAGATGAGAGAAGGACAAATGTTAATTTCAAGGAAACCTATTCAAAATCCAAGTAACTCTGTTCACCAAATGTATTCACCTGACTAAACCAGATTATTAGTGTGGGGTGGTAGGCAAACACTATCCATCTGTTATCTGGCACTACAAGGGTAATTATGTTCCTGTCCATCACTCAACTTGTGCAAGGTGCAGACCAGGGACTCTGCCAACTTAAGAGGCTTTCTGCTTTGACGTGCATCACCTTGCACCAAGCAGAAACAAGCGGCTCTTGCCAAATGCATTTCTACTACTGAGTGAGAGGTAGGAAACAATTGAAATTTTATCACTATAGCCAAGAATGCTAGTAAACCATTCCCAGACATTCAAGTCTGTGATGGAGAGATCACACAGCCGCTCAAAACTGAGGAGGCACGGTGCCCAGTGCATGAGGTGTACCTGGTTTATCTGTCATGACACTCTCTTTGAAAGAACTTTTGATCACAACAGTATAAGGAATCTGAAAAGGCTTCTTTACACTGAATCTTCTCCCTTGTGCTGCACTTTGTATGCAGATGTATTATCACCTGCGTTGTACTGACGTTCAAAAACTTTCACAAGGGTTTAGCAGTGCTGGCATAAATACCCCACATAAGCAAAACACAAGCTAACTACTAAGTTACTGGTTTCAGTATACCCGGGACAGGGACATTGGTCTGATAAAATAATCCAAGACTCTCTTAACTTTACATATCATGAGGTTTATACCTCTATCTCCAAGCACTTCCACCCTAAATCAAGAACTAAACCCAACCTGGAGGTGAAAAACTACTGAGCATCCCATTAACCCTCGAAGTGCCATGTTTACTGGGAAAGAAGAACACAGGAAGAATTAACTTATCAAACCTAAACCCTCTACGTACCGTCTGGCACTAATGCCTCCAACTCAAGTCCTGCCCATCAGGTCAGCTGAGCACAAAATACTAAAATTACAGAATATATTTACTGTTTCTGCTCCGTTCACGTCCCAGAAACCCCCAGAAAAGGGGAAGGGGAAAACTCAGTTCTCCTTATGTATTGACAGGGAGGAAGAAAAAGTACTGCAGAGGGTTCCCAAGAGAGACTCTTTAGAGGAAAACTGAAGAACAGGATGAAGGTACACCTGCAAACAGTAGTCTTTCTCATGGGCTGACCACTGCACATGCATTTCCCAGCTTTACTCTCTGAGGGACTTCTGCTTGCACTTCTGTAACATATCCTTCCAGCAAGGAGAGGAACGGGTGTAAACATTTACCTGGGAAGCCTGTTGAACTTGTGTGTGACAACAGCAGACTTTCCATTGCACTTCTCACAGGAATACTCAATCTCCTCAGCCTGTTGAAGGGAGCAGAGGAATCAACCATGGAACAAAAGACAGATCAAACAGATCCCAGCCAAAAGCACATTGCTTTTGGCCATCACACAAACTCTTCAAAACAGCAGTAATACTTAAAATTATAATCACCTTCAACATGACCTAATAAGAAGGCATCTAGTAAGAGGACAGGTAGCAGGGTTTAAAATTTGACAATATATCCACTAATACAGGTGAAATTTTTCCTGTAAGTCTATTGTAGACCAGTGAATAAGCCATTTGTTAAGACAAATTAGCTTCTAAAGGGAGCAGTCAATCTTGTGAGGTTTACAGTTTTCTCTCCCTTATACAGGATTTGTTGGTTTTTTTTTTCCTAATAGCCTATGGTGGAGAATGGTGCCATGAAATTTTCTCCCTCTCGTTCAAAACTTCTGCTTTGTTCCTCAAAAGCTATCCTCATCTAAACTCATCAGTGATGTGCTGCACAAGTGTAGCGTTTTGAACAGACATCAAAACGGGAAGCATCACTTTCCTGAAACTACATGACGTGGCCATCAAACATTTCTACAGCTCTTTGCCCTAAATGAGGCCAGATGACATCACTACAATGTTAAGAATTTTTTTTAACTCATAAGATCTCAATCAGCTTTTAGAAGAATTACCCCGTCAATCATACTATCTGTTAAAAACACTATCTGCATATGGAGAAAAGTTGGTCTTGAGATATTACAAAACACAACACTAACTCACAGACATAAGGCTCATTTTAAGCTTTCAGGAACATCAGATTGAAGCTCTACTTACAAAACAACCATCCAAATATTACAGCTACTGTCTTTTTTTAATTATTGCATCTGCAGGACCTTTTTCCTCCACGCTAATTAAGGCCGGTACATAAGCTGTTGAAGCACCCTAGCCAAGGAGAGGAAGTAGCAATTTCTGAGTGATTTTCTCAATCTGACAGCTTTTGTATTTGTTTGTACATCAACTCTTTCACCACAAAATGGAGAAATTTACCTATTTCACATCAGTATTTTAAGCACCAGTTTATTTCCACACAGCATTTTACAATAAAAACTCCTGTATGCTACTAACAGACAAACCTCAAGAAAGTGCAAAGTTCAGCTGTACAACCAAAATTTACATATGGGACATATCCTACACATAACTCCACAATGAATAAAAACCCACAACCCCTCAAACTACATACACGAAAAAAGAGGTCCAGAGAATCCTGGATTGATCGGGAAGGAAGCAATTTCTTTCTTCGAGGAAGGTCAATGGAGAGGTCATTAAACTGTTCTCGTTTAGTGACAGTTTCACCACACCTAAAAAAGAAACATGCTTATGCAAGTCTGATGAAAAACAAACTTAATGACAACTTACATGTTTTAGGGTCAAGTAACTTCCCATTAAATATATGCCTCTTGATCATCTTAATTTTACTAATCAAAATGGAACTGTTTAATGCTTATGACAAAGCTAGATCTTGGAATTTCTTTTTGATGCTTTATAAGTTGAAACATTTGTGTAAGGATAAGAACAAAAACCCTCAGATTGCTTTGGAAAGGCAAGTGATTGGGTATACTCAAAGTGACTGCTTTGTAGCCAAATACTTCTTCTTCATTCACCATTCTTAGGAGAAAAGAAGTGAGACCAGCCAAGCAGAAGGGCAAGCCTAGAAATACTTTCAAACTGTTCTTAGAAACAAAATAATAAAGCCCATCTAAAAAAACCAAAACCAACAAAACCTCCTCTTTTTTCTTGTGCTTTTCTAAGGGGAAAATAAAAAACACCATACAGTCATTGGTCTTCCACAAGTAGATGCACTTTACTTTTAATTTTTTTATGGAACTAATGAAGTATACACAAACTAATATTCCCAGATATCTGTGTTCATAAAAACTCTGGAATGGAGCATACCATATGTAAATCTACTGCACAGGTCATATGCAACAAATGCCCAGACATACTGGTTTAAATCTTTCTCTGCAGTAGTGTAGAAATGCAGAAGAAAATGCCATTCCCTGGAAGGCCTCAGAAAGAACAATTTAAAAATGTGGCTTCCCCTTTTTTTTTTTTCTTTTTTAAGAGGAAACATTACTTGGCTGAAACTCCCTTTTCTTCTTATTCTCATACAACTGGTACGCAACGAGTAAAGCACAAAGGTTTTCCACTGGCTATTTAATGAAGAACGAGGGGGTATGAGACTGCTTAAAGAAGGCCTGTAGCAGCAGACAGTACGGTGTGAGCTTTGCAGCATTTCTAGATCACAGGATATTTTTCTAAATATCTAGCTTTGGATAAACGTAGTTCTTAATTCTGGCTATAACCTGCAGATGAAGTCCCGTCACATGGGAACACTTCCTAGTCTTTTGTGACAAAAGTTGTCAAGCACACTTACATTTTGCAAATGATAGAGTGCTGAACCTCAAACTCCAAGTTACTGATAACCGGACATGTATAAACTTTGGTGGCTGAGAGGTCATCAGAAGCTCGTCCTGGTGAGTTATCCTCATTAGGGACTGGTTCGCTCTTCCAAGTTTTGTTTAACTTTTCCATGTCTTCCTTCAGCTGATCCAGACACTGGCTCAAGAACTCATGTGCGTCCTAGACACCGGGTAAATGCAACAAAGTGATTTTGTACAATTTCATTCAGTATCTTTTCTCAAACACACGCAGACTGGGGAAATTATGTTTAGTTCAGTGCTTTCATCAATACTAAAGCAGTTCTGCTCTAACAAACAGCAGCAATCACTGCCATTCAATCAAAAGCCCACGTCACTGTCAAACAGAATTGAAGCTTGACAGACGTTCAATGCAGTCCAAACACTGAACAAATTACACGTAACTGTTTCCAGGCAATATGGTACTTACATTCTGCATGTACCCAGAAAATCTCTCTGCAGTAGCTGAAATGGCACTTTTCACCTTCTTGAGCAGCTCTTTCTTAACCTCAGGGCTGCAGACATCCTTTTTAGCAAGCAGATGGGCAAAACGTCTGCAGAAGTCAAGGCAATGAAACACTGATTGGTTTTCCAGGACTTCAGAGAAACAAAACAGAACTCATGATACCACCTTTTAAGAGTTTCTAAAAGCTTTTCTCCTGTGATAAGTGGTTCAGGTGTTCTGTATGAAAATATTCCATATATAATTAACATTTTCCATTTCAAGTACTTTGAGATCTCATTTGAGGCCATCATCAAACAGGACCCAGAAGAACCAAAAACATATCCACAGTCTTTAAGTATAAAGAGAAAAGCCTTATGAAGTCCTAAAAACTTATTTCTGCTCTATCTTTTACAATGAGAAAAAACCCCACACAATGCTTTTTGAAAACATCTGCACTGATGGAAGATATGAAATCACATGGCAGCAAAATAAGCAACATAAAATCATTAAATTCAACTCGCATTTTCAGAATCGTTTCTATTTATGTTTTATTTTTGAACTTTCACTAAGTTTCAAGCCTTACTTCTCTTGGCATTAAAAACATTACAACAGAGTAGAAAAAAGCTATAACAGAAAGAGCCATGAGGAGTTCCTTGGTTCAATCTTTGGACAGCGCTTCTTGTAGCTTTGTTAAAAACCTGTTGAAATTGACTTTACCTGTGCCTCTCAGCTAACTGTGATTTAGTTATCTTTTACAAGTGCTTTACAATTTCATGGGAAATATACACTGAATATATTCCAAGCACAAGTTTCAGTCATACTACATACCCAGGAAGCTGATAGGAAGATGTCACATTCCAGGACTGAAAAAAACCCCCAGAGTTTTTTTTGTGGGAGGAGAAAACCTGTACAATGCCCTTGCACCCCAAACCAACAACTAATAGTTACCCAAAGAATCTGTTCAGCTCCTTGCAGCTCAACAAGTTTCTGCTACTCTGCTGAGCTCCAGGAACAGAGTGTGCTGTCCTCACCCTCTACAGCTGCTCAGTGAAGCATGTTAGGAAACCACAGTGCAGCTGATAGGCAATCACCGTTCAACCAGAAAACCAGCCATCAGGTTAGATGATACACACAAACCAAGAGAAGCCCAAGTAGATGTTTGGAGCATCACTCTGACTTGTACTCCAGCACAGGATCATGTGCTGCCCTCCATCAGAGGAACCACAGCACAAGCAGCACCCACACAGTTTACCATTAGGTATGAGGGGCACAACCTTCAGAGGTCTTTCTACAAAAACTAAGGAAAGGACATTTCAAGTGGCATGTGGAACAACCTCTGATCCCAAGTAGTACAGAAAGAGTTCAAGAGGACACAGCAAAACTAAAAATTACCCCAAAAGATATAAAAAACTATGAAAGAGAAATGGTTCTTGTAATCCTGCATCTTAGTGACAGAAAAGAAACAAGGTACACAGGAGCAAACACAATAAAAATCCCAAATGGTAGAGGGGGGGTACATGGAGCAAACAGCAGCTTGTCTTTCTGACAGGTGTAAAATGGAAACTGAATGGCACAGCAATTCAAAATTTCAAAGAGAAAAGAGAGCTGGATATACTACAGAAACCTTTGGAATTGCTTGACATGAGGTTTGACTGAATTAAGATCTCAGCTGAATTTAGAGACAGATTAAGCATGCAAAACTTGAGCACTTTCTACAGCTATAAACAAAGGATATTTTCCAAAAAGGCATAAGCCCTCACATACCAAGTGAAGTTAGTGAACACCTTAAACCCTAGCTGGCAAAGTTTAAAAAAACAGGGTTTTTTGCATCTAATTTATTTTACAATTTCTTGCATTTTCTTCTGAAGCATTTCACTCTGCCACTAGAAACACAGTAAAGAAGGCATGTAACTCACTATTACAAGTTTTAAGAGTTTACTTCCTATTTCAAAAGTAAAGCTCCAAAATACAGAGAGCTCTAGGATTCCTTTTATTATCTATACATGCAAATGACTCTCTATAGAGGTGCCTCAGTATTACAAAGCTAGTTTCTCAGTAATGAAGGAGAAAACAGCCTTACCAGGAAGTGAATTTTACCTGATAAGTGCATTGAGTGGAATTTTTTTCCAGGGGATACCCTGTTTGAGCAAGTCATTAGCAAAAGACTGAATTGAAAACAAGGACTGTAGAATGGCGTTCATATAGCAGGTGTTCCCCAGGTTTGAAAATCTGAGGAAAAAAAAAGAAAAAAGAAAAAAAAGTAAAATTGAACATGTAACGTCTAATGATCACTGTGCAAACTTGCCAGAGTTAAACACAGCACTACTAAAATGTATAATGTGTAGGACATTCACCACAGTTGATTCTCACAGAGCTTCCTATTGGAGCTGTTCTCCAGCCCTCCAGACTAAACTGAAAACACATGTGAGGCAGCATTTACCAAGAAAGCACCCATGAGTTTCTACAATCAAACTTTTAAAAAATGTGTATATATACATAAAGACAAAGAAATGAATCATCATTAAAGGAACATGAATTACTCGAAATTATTATATCTCTAGAATTCTCAAGAAGTGATTTCAAGAATACCTCTTCTCCAAACTAGGAAAAGTGTTTCCTGTCTCAGTGTTCAATAATTTCAGGATTATTTTTTTTAATTGAGTAATTGTAACAAGAACGTGCACATTCTGGTGATCAAAGTGTGCATGCTAGATAAAGAAAATTAAATTCACCCTTGCAATTGTTGTTGAGGATGGGTGGAAAGGGGCACTCGGGGTTTGTTCCAGCCTGTGTAATCTTGATTAGATCTCATTTTTTTAACAGAAAGAGGGGCAGGTTGAGAAAGAAATCCCAGGCTTCTTTTGGCTGAAGAGGTCTGGCTGGATACAGTAGACCTAAAAACATAAAAAGATAAGAAGGGTATGATTTCCATAGAAGAACTTGAAGAACTATAGTCACTGGAATTGCATCACTGTAGAAGACAAGGACTGATAAAGTCACACAAAATAACTGCCATATATCATACTGAAATAGAGGTTTGAGAGAGAGAATTTCTTTCCAGAGTAGTTAAACACTTAGCTTGGTTAAACTTCCTTACATCCATAGGTATGGAAGCAGTGTAACCAGGTCTTTTGTCTTTTAGATATTTAACAATTCTCCACACTGTATGACGAGAGGAAGGATAGTTACATAGCATGAGATCACCACTCCCAAGATATGCTAAAAATTCACATCTGGGCCAGAGTCTTCATTATCAGCCTCTTGTTCTTGTAACCTAATCCCTCTGGACCTGAGTTCCTCACATTCAAAGCATGGACAATGCCTCTTTTCTTCCTTAATCTTGTATCTCATCTCTCTAGGGCAGAGACCAAGAGTTTGATTGCACAGCAGTGAACACAGAAGAATCCCAACCTCAGCAGGATTCAGTAGTACTAAAATACTTAAATACTAAAATACTTAAAATATAGAATTGCGTGCCATTTATCTACTTGGGAAAAATGAAAACAAGTATTCAGACTAAGTTCCAGAGTTTATATAGAATTTGAACCATCTAGAGTCATCCATAATGACTATAAAAGACTTGGGTGATTTTATAAAGTCTGTTGGAAGCAGTAACTAGAGTTTGTAGATGTAACCAGTGCAATTGTAGCCACAGAATATCTAGATCATACTCTTGAATGAAAGAAAACAACAAACCCACGTTATGCACCATATATAAGCATCAACACACAGGAAACTGAAGAGCCTAATTCCTGGGAAACAACTGCCTTTTGCTAGTGAATCAGTTCTACCTGTCCAGGGTGGAACTGCCAGTGGAGTACTCTTTTGAAGAGGACCGACTGCTGTAAAAGGATGACGACTGCAGTGGTAAAATACCTTTAAAACAGAAAGAGAGGCAGGACATTTTGTTCCAGGTTACATAGCTACTTATACAATATACAACTTGTTTGAAAGTATTTAGTCAAAAGGTTTAAAAATCCTCAAATATTCTTTTCCAGAAATGTATATGTGACTACTAACACATATACTTAGAAGTACTAATGTGAATATTAATCACATGTAAGTAAAAACATGCTGGAGTTTTAACTGAACTTAATACCATAATCTCCATCAAAGCCCAAGTGCAACATGAAATATTAACAAGTCTTTGAATGGTCTTAACTACCTGAAAGTTAATAACTATCTGACTCTTGTTCAAACAGACAAGATACACATAACAGAAAACTCAGTACTAATTTCCAACATAGTGCTCTTGAAATTCAAGGTAAATATGCAGAAGTGAAAACAGCTTCTCTTCCCACTCCCAATTCCACTGTAAATTACTATATACTTGGGGCAAAATATGACTATTTCATTGTTATGATATCATTGTGCCAGATCCTGAGACTCTAATGCCTCAGACGGTGCCACATAAAAAAAAATGTTCTCAAGAGTCAAAAAATCATCTGTTATGGTGAATCACAGTGTAATTTAGTTTGGATAATGAACAATCATTTGCTTCTCTCCCAGCTTGAGGTGGCTTGAGCCATGCAACTTCCAGAGATGCAGATATATGAAGGAAATTTCTAAATTTGCTAAACAAATATCAAAGGGGTAAAATCATTCTGGTCAAAGCTAGGTATCATTAGGCTTTACTTTTATTTTTTTACCTGATGTCCTATTTTCCTCAGCCTGCTTCAGATTCAACTGTTTCTCTCTGCTACTGTTCAAGTACTTCCATGCTGGATCACTCAAGGCTTTATTATTCCTACAGACAGAAGAGTGGAAGGCAGTGCAGTTATTGAAGACATGGGATACTCCTGCTTGATATTTACAACTCGTTTTAAAGCATTTTTCTCCTATCATCTTTGATACCTGACCTTGGAACAGTAGAACTTCGCTCACAGGTAAGTTTAACCAATTCATTTAAACAAGCCCTCTTACTTTTAAAACACACGGAGCTTATTCTCCAAAGGGCAATTTCCCTTTATCAATTTTGTTTTGTAAAGGGTCAAAGCAAGTTCAATAAAGAAGGTACCTGTTGCTATACACATACAGCACACGACAATCCTGACATAACTGACTAAAGAAAGATGACACAAAATTTGCATGTGCCACTTCCTGCAAATCAACTCCTAGAGCAGTTTGTATTTCCCTTATTAACCCTCAACACATCCCTCATTTCAAGCACCCAATGTGTTCATAAGTTGACTGGTCTGTACCATGTGGCTGAAGGCATTCTTTTCAAAAAAATGTATCCTTATAAATGAGCAAGGACTTTAAAAATCAGAAACAACTGTTACTTACGTTGAAGAATCATTCTCTTTGGGATAATCTTCACTCATTTCCGAACCAGGAGGTTGTGTTCTTTTCCTCTTCTCACTGATGACAGCAAAATTTGTAAAGTGGTCATTCTTTCGGAAAGGTTAGTAAATTACTGTCTTCCAAGTGAACAGAACTCCTCAATGCTTTCCACACATTTTGCACCCATCTTCTGCAATCTCCAGTTTTACAACATACAGAGAAGAATCTGGCCTGCCCAATTTTTAAGCTGTACTTAAAGCTCTAGTGCCAGTACCAGCCAGAGGCTACAAAATTACATGTTAACACCATATTAAAAGTAACAGCAAAACCAGAGGAAGAAATACATTCCCTCCTTATGTCTCAGTGTTCTGAGTTCCACCACTCTACGAAGAGCTAAATTTTACCAATATCATAATGAGGATAATCCTCCTACCGATTCTCCAACAAGCCGGTTCTGTGAGGGACTGATGATGCAGCAGATGCCGAAATGTTCACCCTGTTGCTTGGTGTTCCAGCTCCAGCAGAATTCTTAACAGAGCCTCTTGCTGGGGTGCCCAACACCTTGCGAAATGTATTTTCCTCCTTACTTTCCACGGTCACTCTTTTGGGAGGAGTCTGCAAAACCCAAGTGGAAGGGGCCAGGGAGAGGACACAGGAGCGAAAAACAGGACCATCTTTAGTCCAAGCTATGATTTACACCACTGCTTTGCTTGCTGCAGTGTAGCATCCAAAAGAAGAGACATGCTATCTCTAAGAGATTCAGACAGTTTAACACTAACTAGACACAGATGAAGTTCTGACTGTATCAGGCAAGTGGTAAGCATGAAACTCTACTGTAGTAACCACTTTCCTTCTAATACTAAGTCAGCTGAACTTTAGCTTTTAAAATCTCCTTTACAATCTTTGACACTAAGAATAACCCAAGGCATGATTCCTAACTATCCCCAGATCAAACTTGGGTTGTTTAATAAAAGTTTTTTAATAAAAAAATTAAAAAGCAGTATTAAACCCCACATAATTAAAGCAATGCCCTGACAGCCTTAGGCCAAGCAAGCCTCGTGTGTAATACAATGGAAAGGGCTAATAATTGCTTGACTAAGGAATGTTGTTCAATTTTAGACTTGAAAACTAAACATGTCTAATCTCACCAATGTATACACAGCCTTAAGTTTTTACTGTGATATTGCCTTTAAGCAACATGTGAAATTTGTTTTGGAACAATGTCAAAAATAGTCTCTTTCGGGGCAGCAATACAAGTATATTCACAGAGATAACAAAGTAAATTAAAGCTGGCAGATACACCAAGAAATCTGGGTAGAAAAGGAAGAACAAAAATATTTTGAAGGAAAACCACTTCTGGGGAAAAGTCTGTGAAATTTACACCAAAATGTGAGCAGAACGCCACAAATTCAGTAACTATTCTGATACAAAGCTGGGTCAGCAGCTTTTTGATACGTATGTTTGGCTGAAGTCTGCTAAACTCATTAAGACCTTTTCTGACTAACACATGGTTAGCTGATACATAAGGTGTTCAGCATAAAACAAAGGGAGATTCAGAACTATGTGAGAAGCAAGTCTTAATCATGTACTTTCCTTCTATTTATGCTTCCTCTCTGCCTGCCAGTTTATGTGAAGAACATATTCTGCCTTCCACAGCCAGACACTGACCTTTCTTACTCATACAGAAGATATGGTTCCTCACAAACAAGACACACCACTGCCAACCACCCTGTACACATTTATTCCAGGCTCTCTAGATTACAAAGACTTTGGATGCAAAGTAAGTATTTACAGCACTATTACAACATACAATAATAGAATGAGATGAGGAGAGGAATGAAATAAAATTAGAGAGGAAAATTTTGAACAATTAAACAAACCTGGTTCTCTATATAGGAGAATTGCCTGTTAGCTTCCTTCTGTGTGGTTCTGCTGCCCAGCACACCTCCAAAGCTGCCAGATCCTTGAGAGGGTTTCCCAGCTGACAGGAAAAGTACACAATATTTGATTTGATTGTCATTTAACTGATTGGTAGTCCTATTTGTAAAATGCTGTTTAGCTGGAGTTGATTTTGGAAAGGACATGCTAAATTTCTTGCCAACAGACTACAATATTCTGAGTGCACAGACACAAGCACATGTTTATGGATATTGGTCATTTAGTCACTTGGCAGTAAAGCTCCTATCCTTAAAAAGAACAAAATGAAATAAGAGGTAAAACGAAAAGCAAAGAGACTGTGCATGTCTGCTAAACAGACAAGAATTTTTCAAATACTATCATACTTACAACATAAACAAATCCTTTACGTTAATCTCTGCTTATTGTTTAGCACAAGAAAGGTACAAAACAAGAAATGGGGTTCAAGGCCAGAGAGAAGCATTGACACAAATGCAAAGAAAGTCAGTAACACAAGGACAAAATGCACAAAAGATGTGTGCTGGTTTCAGCTGGAATCATGTTCTTCACAGTAGCTACTTGGAGGCTGTGTTTTGGATTTGTGCTGGAAAACAGTGTTGATAACATAGAGATGTTTTAGTTTTTGCTGAGCAGTGCTCACACGGGGTCAAGGCCCCTTCTGCTCCTCACCCCACCCCACCCATGAGGCGGCTGCGGGTGCACAAAAAGCTGGGAGGGGACACAGCCAGGCCAGCTGACCCCAAGTGACCACAGGGATATCCTGCACCGTGCAGCTCAGTCTATGAAGCTGGGGAAGGAGGAAGGCAGGCACAGTGATGGTGTTTGTCTTCCCAAGTCACTGTTGCACATGATGGAGCCCTGCTGTCTTGGAGATGGCGAAACACCTGCCTGCCCACGGGCAGTGGTGAATGAATGCCTTGTTTTGCTTTGCTGGCATGTACAGCTTTTGCTTTACCTACTAAACTGTCTTTGTCTCAACCCACGAGTTTCCACATTTTCACTCTTCTCACTGTCTTCCCAACCCCACTGGGAAGAGTGAATGAGCAGCTGTTTGGGTCTTAGTTGTTGTTGGATATGGTTAAACCACGACGATAAAAAGAAAACAACAAAACCAAAAACATAACACTGCTCCACTCCAAACTGCTACAGCATGATTTACAACAATTGTACTTACCAGGATGAACCCTGTCTTGATGAACTGCATCCAAATACATCCGCATTTCATTTGCATCCTTAACTGGTACCTTATCAATAGTCAGGAAGCTGGTATCCTTTAGTGTTAGCATCAGGCAGCACAGTTTTCTGCCATTCGGTCGTAAGGTCACAGTTTTAATGTTATGGCTTAGCTAAAAATAAGAAAGTGACCATAAAGATAAATCCAGTTTTGAAAGACCAAAATACTTACAAATTCAAACAAAGTACTTAAAATAGAGAGGGTAAGAGACACTCACACCAAAGTACTTCTTGCTCCACTTCAAGCAAACATTAAGCCTCACAGAATTAATGCAATCTGTGACCTTGGCATCTGACAGAACTATCACTCAACAGTCCCTATGCTTCTGGATAAACCTTCTGAAACTTGCTTTCCTATTGAGTGTGGCATTTCTGAACATAAAGGAAAAACAACTTCATAAAGTCCCATTTTGCTAAAACTTCCACATCAAGTTTGAAATATAATTTCAGATGGGGTAAGTTTCAAATGTTAAATACAAACCTCTACTCACTTTAAAATTTGCTCTCAGAGAAAACAGATTTGACACGGCTTAAAAAATTTGCTGAGGCAGTAAGTCAGTAAGAAACATGCTTAGTCTGTAGGCAACATTATAACCATTAAGTGGTGACAGTCTTTTCAGGATTATGGATGAGTTAGTAAGAATTCGTTCCCCCTAATGATGACACTTTATTATAACCTTAATTGTTACTTTATGCTAAGTCACCTCTAAGAATTGGCTGTTGGGAAAGGTTCTACTATCCACACAGGTTGAGGGTAACTCAAAAAGACCAAGATAGTACAAAACGTTCCATTGTCCACCAATGTGATTTCTTTTTCTTCCACTAAGATCTCTAGCTTCTTGGAAAACCAACCTAGACATAATAGGAGCTTGTAAGAGAGGCTGGTAAGCCACCTGAATCAGAAACTAAGGTTTGGTTTTGCTGGGAACACTATACTTTGTGCTCAATCTTTGTATTTTGGGTTGGTTTTTTTGGTGGTTGGGTGTTGGGGGTTTGTTTGGTTTGGGTCTTTTTTAAATATAAGCTAAAATATGTCTTTCAAGACCTAAGAATTGAATAATGGTCTCGAAGTTTTTCACCCTCTCTTAAAATATTGAGCCCAGTGCAAAGGTATTACAGTTACTTCACCACCTCAGTGCAAAACAACCCATTTCAAGTCAAACTGCTGTCATGAGAGGACTCCACCCCTAATCTCCATGCACCTGTCAATGTCACAAAGTCTTGGGAGGTGGGGTATACAAAGTATTTCTCTTCATACAGACCTAGCATCTCCGACAATTTAGTCAAAGCTCTGAAACTTTATTAAAACGTATCATCCGACAGAAGAAATTTGATGACACACCAGTCACTGCAGAAAGAAATATAACCCTGGATCCACCCAAATGTTCCATAACAGAAAACTAAGAAAAAAAGGCAGGGAAATCACCCACAGTTTTCCCAGAGCAACTTGTCAAAAAACAGGGAATGCTACTTCTAAAGCAAGATTATCAGGAATTTGGCACACCTGAAGTGCATGTTGACAGTCTGGGGCCAGCTCACACAAGCTACAGGAGCCTGCGGCACAGGGGGCAGGCATCTCTCCCTGCCTGCTGCTGGCTCCCAACAGTGCTCTTGTGCCAGTGCCCCTGTGGCTGATGGACAAATGGGACCAGTAAGCAGGTCCCAATGAACAATAACCACCATGCAAACAAAAATGATGCATCATTTCCTCTTCTTCCTTTGCTGCAGTCTTGGCTGCATGGTGCGCTATCACCCCCTCCACTAGATCCTGCACTCAGTCCTTTCCCCAAATTTACATGGAAAGCCTCCACCGAGCTCACAAAGGGACCTGACGAGAGCCAGAGACAGCAGATGTGAGAAAACCTGCCCCTCTAGGCCACGGTTGTCTGTTCTGTAGGCTCATCCTCCCCTTGGAACCACCCTTCCAGTCACTGTCACACCGCATCACTCATCCAGACAGAAAGAAGTATGTGAGAACAAGCACCCAGGGAATGCATGAGCGGAAGAAGAGACCACCCTCCTCAGGAGTAACATGGTCCAATGCTGGATTAAATAAAACCTGTAGCCACAGCATCACACAGAAGAAGGCAGATGATTCTTTTCAAGTCTCCAGCAACACAGGTGGGGACTATCCCCAGCTAATGATTTTCTCACGCCTTGATTTCAAGGTAACACAGACCTTCAGATTCTTTGCTGAGACCTTTCAGCACACTAAGGCGCCAAAACCTAATCTTTCAACAATAAAGTGAACTTTTCTCCACGGCGTCCACACACAGAAATAAATGGCTCAGAGAAAGGCTGATAAAAAAACCCTACTGATAAAAATCAACAGTGGCACGAGAAAGCAGAAGCCAACATTTAGATCAGTTGAAGCTGTTGCAAAGTTGCTAAATAAGATGGGATTTTTTTTTCTATTCCAACTGCTCTTGTATCCTTTACATATTTTTAAAACTTTATATATTTTTTAGAGAAAAAGCACTTATCTTTCGGTTTGCGGCAATTTTTTTCAGAGAAGCTAAGAAGCCTGAACTGAAAGTAACTACAGATAAAGAAAAATTTAGGCTGAATATTTCAACAGAACCTTTAACAGTGACCTGTATCTGCACTTAAAACCGAAAAGAGTAGCAACCACTGTTCAGCAGAGCCTTGTATAAACAAGCAACAAGTTACCAGTGTATTAACAACATTGCATTTCAGTTGGTAAAACAGTGAGTACAAAGTGTTCAGGATCTTCACCTCTAGATAAGGCAAATGTGCCAGTAACAGAAAGGTTACAGGTTCCAAAAATCTGAAACATGACCCACAATGCTGTATACATTAGTAACTTTTCTCTGTCTTTTTGGTTCTTCCCATTCAGTGGTATCTTGATGCCAATCTTGGCAGATCCTTTAACTATACTTGTAAATAATTTACGGGACAGCTATACAAAGGGATTAGTGTTCAGGAAAGGAGGAACAAAAAACAGTGACAGAGGGAAGTTTGTGTGACACTTAATAGCTTTGAAGAGGACAGCTGTTCACAAGAGAGCACAATCCACACACTGTTAAAACATAAGCCTTAATATTTGGCATACCTGAAACGTCTTTGGAATTCCTCCAACATTGTAGTGAACTACTAAACTCACTTTGTTGTCCTTCTCCACAATTTCAAAACTCCCTTCTTTCCATTTAGTAATCCCAGTCTGCATGCTGCGCATCCGGACAGGTCCGTGCACCTTTAACAGAGCCATGCTTTCTCACGGAAAAGAGCTAACAAGAACAACTGTGCTCCACCTGAAAAACCTGTTAAAAGGGAGAAACGTGTAACTCGGCAGGCCAAACAGTGGCTAAAGGGAGACAGAAACGCGGCTTGAACTTTCCACAGAAGTTTAGTAAAGCCGTTTTACTGCCACTTTTAAACGTAATGAAGAAGAGCTGGACGGCAGTGAGGGAAACTTAGATCAAGAAAATCTCCCCCCTTTGGGCAGCAGTGCACTGATTCCTCATTGCTGAAAGCTGAGCAAACACAATTCCAGACACAAAACTCCTCGAAAATGCTTAAAACAACGCCAGCGGACTTAACTAAAGGAAAAGAAAACGCCCGAAGAAATCGGTAAGAGATGGGAACCAAAGCTTCGGAGGACGCGCAAGAGGAAGAAGGAGCTCCTTTCGGACGGCGCGGCACACACGGGTACCCGGCGGGGCTCGGCGGTGGATCTCCGGCTCCTCCCGCTTCCCGCCCGGGAAACTCCCGGTGCGAGACACAGCCCCGCAGGTCCCGGGCAGCTCGGCGAGGCGCATTCCCGACAAAACCTCGACGGAATGAATGGAGCGGACCCCGCGCTCAGCCAGGGCGGCGCTAACGGGGAGGTTCCCCGAGGCATCCCGCGATCGGCTCGGCTCGGTTCGGTTCGGTTCGGTTCGGCTCGGCCCGGCCCGGCGCTGCCTGGCGGCGGCCCCACTACCCCGCGGACCGGGCCCCGCTTCCTTCCCACCGCCCGCCCTCACGGGGGACACAGGGAGCGCCGCCGGGGCCGGGCCGGGCCGGGCCGCTCTGAGAGGAGGCGGCACCGCGCGGCGGGAGGGGCGCGCAGCCGGCGGGAGCGAGAAAAAGGAGGAGGAGGAGGCGAAGGAGGCGGCCGCGGGGGGGGTTCTCGGTACCTGCGGTGCCGGCGGGTCCCGGGGTGAGGCCCGGGGGGGGGCGGGGCCCGGCGGCGGATGGCGGGAACCGGCTGCGGCAGCAGCGCGAGACGGCGCGCGACGCGCGCCCGCTCACGTCAGCTCGGCGGCGCCTTCCCGGCGCGCCCCGCGCGCGCGCGTCCGCGGCCAGCGCAGGCGCCGTCCCGCCCCGGCGCTCCCGGCGTGCCCCGCGCGGGGGGTGAAGGGTCGCGGCGGCTCCGGGTCCGTGATGGCGGCGGCGGCCTGAGCGGGCACCGGCACCGCGCCCTCGTACCGACCATGCACAGCCTGGCCACGGCCGCGGTGAGCCGGCGGGACGGTGCTGGGGAGGGCGCCCCGTTGCGCGGGGAGCGGGGGTGAGGCCGCTGGTCGCTGCGAGGGGCCGTTCCCTCTCCCTCGGCCGGAGCGCGGCGGGCGCTCGCGGGGCGGCGGAGCCCTAGTGAGCTCCATCCCCACGGGTCTCTGTGGCAGCAGCCTCGCTTCGGCCGCTCCCCCGGGGCTGCTCCGGGCTGGGCTCTGCTCCTCGTGGGGCGGCTTGGCTCGTCCAAAGGCCCCGAGGGTTTCCCCGCTGGGTGTCCCGGCTCTGCCTCCTCTGCCTGGTGTGCGTCGCGTAGGGCTTTCCCTCCCTCCCTGCCTCTGGGTGCCTCCTGTGGCGAATGACTGTTTTGAGGCCACTTTAAAGAATCGCTAGCAAAGGTATCGACAAAAGCAGGTTTAATGTAAGAGCAGAAGAGCGACAAAGTTCGTTGGCAAGGTTTGCTCTACCGCTCGCTAGCTGGTTAAAGTACAGGGAGAAAAAGCAAGCAAAAATCTAAAATCAATTAATCTCCAACCAAAAACTAACCCCAAAAATTATTCCTGGGGGTTGGGTGAGGAAGAAAAGGGTGAGGATAATAAGGAAGACCCTCACAAGGTTCTGAGTAGACACCCTTCTTAAAGTGATCTTGAAACACTCGTTCACAACAGCTCCTGCGTGCCCACCCACCTCCTCTGCCCTCTGGGGAGCTGTTTTACTTCTGGCCTGGACTGCAAAGGGAAAGAGGAGGTAAGGAAAAGTCCTTCAGGGCAGCAGGTGAGCAGGAGGAAAGGCAGAGGCTTCTCGTCGTTGCTTCCCTTTTCCACCAGCACCACCAATACTGTGCAGTGCAGTGCTGTCTGTGGGGTGGTGCTTGCCCTCATCCCCCTCAGGAAACTGCCGAGGGGGGATGTGGTGCCTGATGTTCAGGCTGGTAGGAGTGGAACTGTGTCTTGGCCTGGGTGGGTTCAAAAATGGAAGCTGAGTCTGAAGGATGTGATTGTTGTCTTGGATCTCCCACCTGAGTGGGTTTGTGGTTTGGTTTTCACTTCTCCAAATGCACCTTCGTGGTGTGTGTGAGACTTCCTAGGGCTGGTTGAGTCTTTTGTGTGTTGTGTGTGGGAGGTGTATTGCAAAATCAGCAGTCAGAGCTGTTTCAGATGAACTTAGCTCAAGGGTCTGCTTGGACTAACAAGGTAATGAGTGAGGCAAGTTCTGATGAACAGGAGTTGAGAGAACTTTTTAAGTTTTCCTACTTTGTTCAAGTGGTCGTGACTTTAGGTGGTTCTTGGAGTGCTGGCAAATATTCTGATTTAAGGTAATGCTTTCCAGAGCACGGAAGGGTGTGCAAGATCATAGTGAACTCTCTTAATGAGCATTTACATTTTTATAGCAATCTAATTCCAAAGTGTTTGTTGAAATTCACAGAGGACCCCCTTAATTGCATCTTCTGTTAATCTGCTGTGCATATTCTAGCCACCTCTCTTTTTTTAAGACAGTGTTAAGAAAAAAATTTGCTTCGGGAATAGAGATCAACTTGATTTCAGGGCTCACTTGAATGCATGTTTAATTTATACATAGTTTATGCTACCAGGTAGTCCTGTATTGAAATGCTTCCTGCCACAGTTAGTTAATATGGTTAGACTAAAGGTGACAGGGAAGGGAGTTTGGCTCTGGAAATGTGCTCAGGACCTGTGGTAACAAGCTGTAAATAGCTGTAAGGCATTGAAAGCCCAGCTCAAATCACCTGATTTGCTGCTGTGGAAGTTTAACGTTCATTTTGGTATTTTTAAGCAGATGATCTGTCAAGATAGTTGAAAAAGCACATGTATCTAGTTAGTCAACGTTCTGCTTTTGACCAGTGTGCATAGCAGCAACTGCTCAGTTAGGAAGAAAAAGCTGTCTGCCTTAATCTGTTTGTTATGTGATTGTTGGAGGTGTAATCAGGCATGGATGTTTGAAGTAGTGTCTTTTCTCTTGAGGAAGGTGTTACAAGGTCTTTCATGGTGTGCAGGGGTGGCAAATTTGTGCTGCGATACTTGGTAAGTTCCACTCTCCCTGTGTTCAAAAGAAAGTCTGCTTGGCAGGGTTCTGTCTTGGAGCTTGCAGGATTTCTGTGGCCCTCAGGGTTCCCCAGAATTTTGGGTCCTAGAAGAAGAAGGAACAGCAATAAAGTAGGGAATTATGAAAAAATATGTCTTTCTGTCTAAACTAAAACGAAAGGAGCAACTGTAGAGCCTGTGAAAAGCAGTTTGTTCTGGCTAAGGCAGATATTGGACATCATAAACTTAATTGTGTGGAAAATCTGCTTAGTGTTCTCTAGGGATCACAAGCACATGATTGTGCTTTTAAAGGGTCGATGTATTTAAGCTTACAGGAACTGAAACTTCCAGTGAGTCTAGAAAAATAGATGGAAGCTTTAGATAATGCAGTTATAACAACATTATTGCTACACTGCTTGTCACTCCACCATCCCAAATAAAAACAAATGAGCTCTGTTGATTCTTCTCTTTTTCAACTTCAGTGTAGAAGTTGCCATTGCAATTGCACTCAGGGCTGCAAGGGCACAATAAACTTGTCAGGATTTCTAATTTAGTGTGAGATTTTGCAAAAACAATAGTTTAAAATTGAGTAGGTGTCAGTAGGTGAGTGTCATGGTTCTGGTCAGGACAGGGTTAATTTTTGCAGTAGCCTGGAGGCAGAGGGGGGAAAGAGTGAGGCTTATGGTTTGGAGTGCCTTCAGTGGAAGCACTAAATTGGAGAATACTATTCCTAAACCACAACAGTAAGGAAAAAAAGAGAATAGGAGGAAAGATGAACATCTAAAAAGGTATTTGAACCCTTGAGTACAGGTATCGATAACACTGCATTGGCTTACATATAGGCATTAATGTTAAATAATATGATGAAAATGGCTGGGGGAGAGGGAAATCCCGTAGCTGGGGAGGAATCTCTTTGGACATGATTATAGATATAAAATGGGGATGAACAGAGGAGGGAAACCTTCACAGAAATAGAGACAGAAAGCTCTGCCGGTGTCTGCCAAAGCTTAAGAAGTCTCTCTCCATCCCTCCAGTAGTTCGGGTACTGCCTCTGCCATGTGGCTTCAGGTTTGGTTCCATCCACTTTCAGTTCCTGAACTGCCTTGGATTCTCTTGTGTCTCTTGGTGATGAGCTGCTTGGTGGTAGCGTTGCTGTCAGTGCTCTTGAAGCATGAAATGAATGCTTGCTAAATGCAGGTGGAACAAATGATAGCTGGCTGGAGTGTGTGTCACTCCCCGGGAGCTCTGCTGGCACAGGCAGGCAGCAGCTTGGCTCTCACATTGCTGAATGAAGTTACAAGGTACTGCTTGACAAGAGGATTAAGAGAGACTGTCTCAACAAGTCGGGCCAGAACGTAACACCTTTGCATTTCCAATAGGTGAAGTAATAAGACTAATCTAAGGAAGGGATGGATCAGTGTCCAGGGCATCTTGAAGGAGCTTTAGTTCCCACCCCCTCAGTCAGGAGTTTCTTCAGAGCTTTTTGGCCATTCTAACAGGTTGTGGAAGGGTTTGGTTGAGAACTGGATAAAATGTTTGGACTGAAGTTTTCTTGTCGCCCTCCCAGCCTGTGCCAACAGCGCTGGCTCAGGTTGACCGTGAAAAGATCTACCAATGGATCAATGAGCTGTCCAGCCCTGAGACTCGGGAGAATGCACTGCTGGAGCTGAGCAAGAAGCGCGAGTCTGTGCCTGACCTCGCCCCGATGCTGTGGCACTCGTTTGGCACCATCGCAGCACTCCTTCAGGTGGGACAGACTGCTCGTGGTGCAGCACCAGAAATGCACGTGTCAGAGCTTGTGGGGATGCATGGTGCGGGTCTGGGGAGGCACTGGTGGGATCCCTTACTGCCACTGCTGGGAGTATGATCTATGTTAGATCATGTGAGGGGAGCAGATGTGGGAAGTTCATTTGCCATTAATCATCATTATCAAGGTGATGTGTGCAGAGACTGATATTTCTAATTAGACAGCTTACATAGTTGGGAAGGGAACAGGAAAGTTCTTGGATGTATGAGCTCCCTGTGGATCCCATTCTGCTTCTTTTAATACAATGTCATAGCAGAACCACAACAGTCTTTCTCCTAAGATTGCAGGTTTGATTTCTTTTGCATGAGTGTACTTTCTGGTCAGAAGGTTGCCCTTGCAACCCCACCGGGGGGGACCCACCTGGAAAGGCAAGAGGGAAATGCTCCTCACTGCTGCAGATACCCTTGCGAGGGAAGGTCCCTGTGAAACTGAGCAGTCCAGCTTATCGCTGGGCAAACCACTCTACAGCTGATGACTGGCTATCACTCAATGCCAAATCCGGTAATTTCTTTCCAAGGAGGAAAGAAAGAGCTCAACACTGGCAATGTCAGACTCTTGACTGAGTGGCCCTGACAAGTAAAGAAAATTACAAGGGAGCTATAGCTGGAAGCAGGCAGATTTCTGAATTGGATTTCTCAGCCTCAGCTGCTTCTCCTGCACTGAGTTAGAAGAGTAGCAGCAGCTACACTGTGAGCAGAGTGGGTGCCCTCTGCCTCTAGGATGCCTCTTTGATCTGAAAGTTCAAAACAGAGTTTACAGTAGTAAAGAGCCAATAAATCAAATGGACCCTTTTTTTACTGAAACTAAGGGTTTGAATACATTCCTGTGACTCCTTGTCAAATTGACTCTGACCCAGCTCTGCCTTTGTCTGGGCAGCACGGTGGCTGCGTTGTAACTTCAAAGTGATGCTTGGTGAAAGCAGACTGTCACCACAGTTCCTTACTAGGCACGTGCTTTGGGGTAAGCTTTCTGCTATTTTTCTCCTTTATCTTTTCTATATCTGTTCATTTTTAGGAAATTGTAAATATTTACCCATCCATCAACCCTCCCACTTTGACAGCCCATCAGTCCAACAGAGTCTGCAATGCTTTAGCTCTACTACAGTGTGTTGCATCACACCCTGAAACGAGGTAAGCATTTCCAAATATGTGAGTTTTCGGAGGTGTTGATGTTGACCGCTCAGCCTGTGTGTGTTTGACTCCAGAAGTACATAAGCTTCTTTCTCTTTTACTTAGCGAAATGGAACAGACCATAAAGCTGGTAGATAGACAGCTGCCTGCTGCTTTCACTTGTTTGCATGGATTATCAGGATACAGCTTTATGGTGGTCCTAAATGCATTGCATCCCCTGGATCATCCTAAGGTCTTGCAAATTTCCAAATCATTCAGTTGTGGCAGCTCTTGGAAGGTCAGCCAGAGCTAAGGGCACCTTTGTGCTGAGTGCTGTGTGCAGGATAGGATCTTTGTTTTAATGAGCTTACATCTATTTAGACAAGCAGCTTACAGTTATTTATACCAGCTGTTGAAAGGGTGGAATGGGCAGGACTGTCTTTCCCAGAGACTGTGTGAGGTAAGGGAACAGTGGCAGAGCCATTTCTGGAGTCCTCAGCCAGTGTCTGACTTCAGACTTTCTCAATCTGTGCCCATCCAGTGTCAGCAGGGGAAAATATGATGTTGGTTCAACCAAAATCAGTAGCTAAAACTACCCAGGGATCCATAATCTCATGCTTCTGTTCTGCTGAGCAGCAGCATAGCTGAAGTTGTTTTTGAGCTGCTGCAAAGCAGTGTTACACAGCAACCCTCCATGAGATAACCAAATAAATAGGGTAGTTTTACAGAACTTTTACATTTTAAATTTGAAAACTGAAAATTGAAGAAGTATGTTGGATGATTGTGCAAGAGAGCTTCCCTCTGTAGCAGAGCAATCTCCAGGTTTCTCCCTGTGGTCTGTATTTTTCACTACTGCCAGAAGACAGCGTGAGGGCTCTTGGGAAAAAGGTGTCAGTAGACATTTAAACTGCGGTGATGCCTAGAGTTAGCCACTCTGTATTTCTGTCATGCATTGAGGATGGCTGTCTTTGCCACTGAGAGCCTGCAGGGTGAAATGTGACGGTGAATGTACAAAGCAGAGGGTCTGGGTAGCAGGAAGAGGTAATAAAAACAGCAGGGCGTGCTCTGTTCCTGGTCAGCTGGAAGCAGGAATGCAGGCAACTGACAGATCAGGTGCTCTGATCTGATTTTGTTGCTGCGCCCAGTGCAGAATTTACTTCATGTCTTTCTATCAGAGATAGAACTGTTACACACTTTTGAGGAGCAGCAGCAGTGGTGTCCAGCAGCCTGAGGCTCTGTGTGGTAGTGCTGGATTGTATGCTCACTTTGTTTTCCTTGTTGCTCACATTGTGTGTTCTCCCTTTCCCACAGGTCAGCTTTTCTGGCAGCTCATATCCCTCTCTTCCTGTACCCCTTCCTGCACACTGTCAGCAAGACACGTCCGTTTGAGTACCTGCGGCTCACGAGCCTTGGAGTGATTGGTAAGCAGCCAGACTGATGCTGGAGCAGTGATCTCCTGTTGAGTTAGAGCAGTTCATGCACTGGGCAAAGAGACCTGCATGACCAAAGTCAGAGGTCTCTTTATGACTGGCATCTTCTGAGACCTGTAGTATTAAAAGGAGCAGCTGTTCCTTTTCCATCAGTTGTGGAGGCAATTCCACTAAGTTCTTCTTAATGTGTAGGAACTGGGCTTTTCGCTTATAAAAAACCTGTTGAAGACTAAATGCAAAAATATGTTTCTGTGAGTACAAACACCTGCAGACTTGTTGTGCCTTCACCCTCAGCCCTCCCAGCTAGACACTGGGATGAGTGGGTGCAGGCTGGGTTTTCTTTGGGTTTCTTTCATTGACTGACTTAGCTTTATTTACCCTGTCTTCCCTTTATCCTGTTTTTTTTTCCTTCTTTCTACCCCAAACCTTTCTCTCTCAATGTGTGAAGTAAGAGGGTCTTAAAATGCACTTCTTCCTCCCAGAGGTTGTTGTGGGTGGCATGATCCTCTTGTATTTGTGTTACTGCTGAGGGAGAACCAAGAGCGTATCCCCTTTCTGAAAAACAAACAACCCCCAAATCCAGCTTGAGTACTTTTAGGCTGACAAAATGATTTCTTCTCCAGCCATGCGCTGCAACATATTTAGGATGACAGTTGCTCTGCCTGCCGTTGAGATTGAATGGTTCCTGGGGATGGCAGAGCCCAGGCCTCTTTAAAAGTGAGATTTTCTGAAACAATTTATTTATTGATTTTTGTCTCTTGTTTCTTCTTCAAGGCGCCTTGGTGAAAACTGATGAGCAAGAAGTCATAAATTTCTTATTGACAACAGAAATTATCCCTCTGTGTTTACGCATTATGGAGTCTGGCAGTGAGCTCTCCAAAACGGTACCTTTTTTTTTTGTGTTAATAAAGACTTTTTGTTGTTCATCTCTGACTGACCAGGAGCAGGTACCCTGCAGAGTTGGCTTTTGTCCTGTTGGAAGTGCTGGGACAAGTCTGGGTGGAGTTTTAACCTTCTCAAAAACCAAACAAACCAAAACCTGAGGTTGCTCTTGAGTTGGCCCAGCAGTAGTTGCTGTCTTATGCAACCTGCATCCACTCATTTTGTACAGTCCGATTTGTCTCTATCTCTTTTCTTTAGACAGATGCCAAGCATTGTGTACTGTCCTGCATTTTCTTTTGGCTTTTAAATTTCACTGAATAAAGCATTTGCTGGCTACTGAAAGGCCTTTCAGCTCTGGGGCTGCCTTGAAAAGAGCACCACACAAAGGCTGTCCCTTTTCAGGGTAGATAAGTTGGTTATATGCTTTGTTTTCTGCTTTCTCCGCTTTCTAGGTTGCTACATTTATTCTTCAGAAAATCCTCCTGGATGACACAGGGCTGGCATACATCTGTCAGACTTATGAGCGGTTTTCCCATGTTGCCATGATACTGGTAAGATAATTTGGTTTTAAAGTGGTGGGGTTTTTTTGTATTTAAAAAAGACAAAATTATGCTGTAGCAGCCAGCTTCTTCAGCAGTTACTTTACTGCTGGCTGGCTGGAGCACAGGATGAGGGAGGCAAATCGTTCTTGGGCTAATTGCTTGTGACACTGTAACTCTCTGCTTCCATGTTTCCTCTGGATATCTCTGTTTTGCGTATCAAGAGAACACATACTGAGTCCTCAAGGTAAAACAGGTAAACCTCTCCAGAGAGGGAAAATAGTTTTCAGAGTGGAATGTGAATTGATTTAATTTTGTGTAAGAATGATCACACGGTTCAGATCATGAATCCATGTCCCATCTCTGTCTCTCACAACAGGCCGAAAGAGCAGCAGGTTGAGTGAAGGAGTAGGAGCAGAGCAAGTATATGATACTTGTTCTCCTAACAGTCTCACAGCTGTCAGCTACTTTGAACTTTGGATTTCTGGGGCCAGTTGTGGGTTTTCTATGCTGTAAACCCCAGTGTTCCTATCCTTGAACCCATAGAAACATTCTGCATCCACAGTGTCTTTGACCAAGGAGTGTCACAAGTTTCCTGTTTGCTGCCTGGAATGCCACCCTCTTTTTTTTCCTTTTTGAATCTGGCTCCTACTAGCTGCTGCACATGCTCTAATTTTTGTGTTGGAGCACAGAGAGATCAGACAACTTCTGTCCATTCCCTGTTCCCTCTAATGGAGAAGTTTGGGTACTGATAATTTTTTCATCCCAGGAGTAATAGCCCCAGCTTGAGCTTTATCTCTGAGCTCACCAAGGGGAACATGTGCTTGCCCTGGAATAGGTATTGCCATGCTTTTGTGTGCATTTGTTTTCTTTTTAAAGAGCAGTCTCAGGAGAAGAAAATGCAGCAGTTAAGTTAAGCACTTAGCAATGCTGGTTCTCTGACTAAATGCTGTGCTTTCATTAGGAACATTTATTTGTCTGTTTTTGCAAATGTAAAGAAAACATTACCTCCTAATTCACCCACAAACATGAAAATATGAGTGATTGTGAGCTGATGTCCATAATGTTCAATGTGACATGATTTTTGCATTCAAGGAAAAAATCAGCTTTGATGGAAGTACATTTGGCTCAGTGGCGAAGTGAAGGATGTAATTAGAAACCCTGGGATAGGGAAAGGAAGGAGACCATACCATTCCCAGACATGAATTGTTCTTTGAACACAGAAGGATGTGGGTGTGTAAAGCTGTGCTAGCATGGAAGAAGTCCTAGCTGTGGTATAGTCCCATCACTGGGTGAAGCACTGACAGGATCAATATTCCACAGTGCTTTCAAAAATCAGTTTAGTGTACCTCCTGTTTCATGAGAGTGATGATGTACTTCGTGTCTGCTGGTAACTGAGTAAGATTTTACACAAGTATTAGATGCTTTTAAAAGAGGAAGTTAGTATTCCCCATCCAGGACCTGTTAGAGGAGCTTGTGGTTCTTTATTTCAAAGAAATATTGGTATCCCGGGGAATTGCTGAGAACAGGAAGCTTGCAGAAGGGCAGATGAGAGGGACCTGTTAATTGCTAACTGCCTGGATATCCAAGTACAGGTGACTTTGGCTAATGAGGAAAATGGTTAGCTCTAGCCAAGGTAGTTTACAGGAAAAAACCCAACTTGTTGGGCAGATTTGATTGACTCCTAAAGTCAATACAGGCAAGTAGTCTGTTAAATTCCTTCAGAGCAGGCGTGTGAAGGCAGCTGCGCTGTTTGCTTGGCTGGGCGTGTTCCAAGGTGCAGCTATGTGCAAAGTCCTACTTAGTGTGAGGAATGGAACCTGGGCCGGGGAGATCTGCCCTTGCCTCCCTGGAACAGCTTCATGAGGGGTGTAGCAGAAAGAGAAAACACAACTCCTTGGTGCACGCTAAGACTAGATGTGGATCTTGCTACAAGTGCTGTGGGTTAGTGCAGTCCTTCGGCGTGGCTTTACAGGCTATTGCTAATGCCTTAAAAGGGTGTTGAAATGAAGGGAATGCAGATGAGAACAGGGAGTGTTGCAGAGCTTGGAAACACACCTCAGGGGGTGACTCAGCCTGAGCTTATCAAAGTGTTTGGGATGTGTCTGTCTTCCACAAGTGGTGGAAACCTCAGGTTCTCTTTAATCTCACAAAGGACTGGACCACTAAGTAGGAAAAACCAGGAGATGAGACAAGCTTTCCCCAAGCTGCTGGGAGAACCCTTTCCAAGTCATGCCTTCTTCTCAAAGGCATCTTGGCAAGCAGTGCCAGGCTCTGTGCAGGGATATCTGGATGAAAGGTAATGGGCTGTGCTGCGTGGAAAGCCAGAGTGAGTGATCTAACGGCCTTTCCCAGTCTCTGCTGATTGTGAAGCTGTTCTTATAAAGACTTTAACTGGTGGCACTGGCCTCTGTCAAACAGGGTAAAATGGTCCTGCAGCTCTCCAAGGAGCCATCGGCACGGCTGCTGAAACATGTTGTCCGCTGCTACCTTCGCCTTTCTGATAACCCCAGGTAAACATTTTAGGAGTTTGGACAGGGGCTTCTTCTCCATTGGAAGCACAGTTCTTTTCCGCAGTGCTCTCAGGTTCTTGGTCTGCCAGCCTTAGCTCAGTGTAGAAGATGGGTGGGTTTTTTGCTTTGATTTTTTTTAATTGCTAATCCCAGGACCATTTGTGGTACATGGGAGAAATGGACAGTTTGGGGCTTATGCAAATTCAAGGTGTGCAGTCCACAACTGCCTGAGCTGAAATGTAGGTTGAACAAACTACAGGGGAGGGCCTGAGGTGGAAGGTATACTATACTTTCCCTCTTCTGCATCAAACGAGCTGTTGTCAGTAGAAGCCAACAGATGAGAGAATACAAACTGATCTTCTGCTGACCAGCAGCTCTGCCCAAAGCTGCTGGGTATGCATTTGTTGCCTTGGCATCTCCTGGCATTGCATCACTTGACTGACAGGTGTCAGAGTGCAGGGGCTGGCTTGGTGGGGTTTAGCATGAGGAGTGGGAGCTGCACTGGCTGACTGAGTGCCATGTGCTGCAGTGCTGCTGCTCAGTCCTGTCCTTGGCTGGTTTTGCCAGGGAAACCTCCAGGCAAAGGAATGCTGTCCCCAGTGGGGTTTGCTCCCCTCTTGCCCCTGTGAGTTTATTTGTTGGGCCCCGTTTCTTGTCTCTTGATGTAGGGCACGTGAAGCTCTCAGGCAGTGCCTTCCTGACCAGCTGAAGGACACCACCTTCGCCCAGGTCCTGAAGGATGACACCACCACAAAGCGCTGGCTGGCTCAGCTCGTCAAGAACCTGCAAGAGGGTCAAGTCACTGACCCACGGGGCATCCCTCTTCCTCCGCAATGACTGCTGGGGGAGGTGGGGCACTGGGGAAGAAACAGCTCAGGTTTACAAAGAACCAGAAACAGGTGACCTCTTCCGCAACAAACTGGGCATGCCAGCTGGCTGCCAGCCTGTCGGACCATCCCACCCAGCCAAAGGGCTGCTCTGTAGCAGCACGCCTCCAGGGATCCCAACACCAGCAAATGCTGATACTACAGCTTAAAAAAAAAAAAAAAAAGTCAATAAAAACCATCTGTAGAAATCCCAGTCTCTCTGGGAGGCTTGGGTGGCATCCCTGTCCCCACCTCCAGGCAGGGGGTAGTGCAGATGTCCGCTCTTCCAGCAGGCTCAGCCTCCGCCCGAGCGGTGCACAACTCCGGGTGTGCGCGCCACATCCCTCCAATTCCTTGCCACTTCTTGTTTACACGTCTTGTTTAGATGAGTGAACTGAATAAAAGCAGATCCAGTTGTTTTATCCCCTCTTAATACTACTACTCATCTGCAGGTAGCCTTGGGACAGCTTTTTTCCCTGCCAGCACATCCTTGCTCCTAGCTCTGCATCCGGCTGGCACAGTGAGCTTCTTTCTTCTTTTCCTTTGGCGCAGAGGCAGTGGCTGGAGCCGGGCCACTGCGTGCTTGCCCCAAGAGGAGAGGTGGATTACATGCAATGAATCCATGCGTCATAAGCTTGCTTCCCAGGGCTCTGGGGAAGGAGGAGACAGCAGGACTGTGGTTCTGGTGCTGTAAATAGTGCACTTCTGCAGCTGACCAGGGGCCGGGGGTTGATGTGTGCTGGCCTCTCATCTAGTCCTGGGAGGCCTGCTGGCTGGCTTAGCAAATGGAGCTCAGCGTGACGGCACCTGCCTTGAGGTGGTGGGCAGGCCACCGACTGATGATCCTCTCCAGGCTCCAGGTATGCCATGTCCTGCGCTGCTGCTGCCTGCCAGACGCCCCTCAGTCCTGCCCCCTCCTCCCTTCCCTCTCCTCCTGCTCCTCTCTGCCAGTCGGGTACATCCATTTCAGCTTTCAAACCCGCCTTGGCGTCTGCCTCGGCCCCACTGCAATTAAACTGAACCAGCAGCCGCTTACCTGCCTTCCCTGTGCTGAGGGGTTAATGCAGCCGCAGAGGGCTCTCAGAAGCAGCCACGGAGCTCCTGGGCTCTGCTGCAGCAGAGCCTCCTCTGCCTGCTCTTGGCTGCAGGCAAGCCTGGGCAGCTACTTAATTTCTCCCTCCTCCTCATGTAGCCCATTTTGCTGATCATCTGCAGTGTCGTGCCAACAGTGTCTTAAATCCCATCGTTTCCCTTCTCCCCTGGAAGCCTTGCATAACAAGGGCAGAGCACGGCCTCTTCCTTGCCCTCGGGTTCCTGTTTTATAACCATTGCCTTCTTTTTCCTCCTTTTCACCCTGACCTTGACAGAGTGTTAAAATGCTTCTGTTTGGTTGATTTCTTCTTTTTTGTTTGTTTGGTTGGTTGGTTTTTTAAGTTCAGATTAATAAATAATAAAACCCCAGCCAGCACAGATTGCTCCTGGTCTGGTCTCTCGGGGAGGGCAAGTGATGAGCAGGGATTTATTGCAGGTGGGAGGAAGGGGGGAGATGTGCCAGCTTGAGGGTGTGAGTTGGGAAGAGTGGCCTTTCCCAGTGGGAGCTGACTACATCCCCGTAGCACCCCATCTCTCCTGGAGCAGGTAATGTGGAGGGTTTTAGGGAGGGGATGGTGTTTTATTCTGCAGGAGGCCGGTGAACCTGCCAGGGAGAGAGCACTCGCTCCTTCCTACAGCGTGTTTGCAAGGGCTGCCACTCACCAGGGTGCAGGTCTGTTACAACACTGCCTACCCGAAAGTTTAGTATCTGCCCTGCACCCCTTGCCCCCAGCTCGACCCGCCCTGCCCCGCCCCAAGGCTGCCCTAGCTTGGATCCCAATGGGGATTTTTGCCCCGGGATGCTTGAACTACGCCTTGCTTTTTGAGTCCTACATCCCTCCCAGCAGGAGGGTTCCGGGAGCGCCCGTGGACCATCGTGACCTGGAAAGGACAGGGACACAGTGAGGACGCGCCGTGGAGGGGGAGATCAGGCTATGCTGGGTGCAGGCGGGTCTGGGAACGGACAGCCTCTGTCGGAGGATGGGAATGGGGGCTCGACCCCAGACGGCGGGCACTGCAGGGTGCTCCCACCCCTGCCGGCCACACCGCTGCCTTCTGTATCCGCCCCCCCGTCCGCCTCGGGAGCGGCGTGACCTTAATCCGAAGCGACCTTGAGAGGCGGAGGCTGCGGGGCGTGCGGGGGCCGGGGGCGTCCCGCGGGGGCGGGGGGCCAGGAGCGGACTCACCGCCCAGGCGCTGCCAAGGGGCGGGCAGCCCGGGCAGCCCCGGCCCCGTGCGGCCGCCGGCGGTGAAGCACCGGCGGAGCGGAGCGGAGCGGCACCGGAGAGCGGGTATGAGGTTAGGTGACCGGTTCTCCGCGCGGGAACCGGGCGTCCTGCGGAGGGAGGGGGCGGTGGGTACGGGGCTGCGATCCCCAGGCTCTGGGACCCCTTGACTCGGGCTGCGCTGCCCCAGAAACGGCTGCACGGTTGGCGCGGGGCGGCAGGAGAAGTGCCTGCGATTTTGTCTCCTTTGCCTTAAAGTGTGATTTGTCCCCCTGAGCCCTGAATCCCCCGGGGTTTGCTGCCTCGCCCCGGAGCCCCCTGTCAATCCTCCCTCTCGCCTTCCAGCCCCACTGACCCGTCAGCTGCCGGCTGGTCCCTCTGCGTGGGTCAGGCTCCGTGCCTCTGTGCTGCAGCGTCCTGTAGCAGCTAGGCTGAGCAAAGCCTAGGAACACGGGCAGTCTGTTGGCACACAGGGGCAGCAAGGTGTGGGGAGTGCCCAAAGCGAGGGGGCATTCCTCTCTGCTCTGTCATGGCCAGCCCTATGGTGGCCAGGGGGACAATTTAATTCTGCCAGGGGACTCCGCACTGGGGTGGCCGAGGAGCGCTCACACCCACTGTCCCTCCAGCTCTGCTATGGCCTGTCACTCGCAGGAGAAAAGCTGCGGTGGCTCAGCGTGTGCTGGGGTAGCTGGGGCTGTTTCTGGCAGCAGGCAGCTGCCCTGCAGGAAACTGTCGGGTTGGGCTTCTCCGTACCCTGGCTCCCGTCCCGCTTGGCTCGATGGTGTAACTCAGACTGGGACAAGGGGGCCTGGATTGGGCCAGGCTATGCCGGGCTTGGGGCATCCCTCACACAACAGGAGAGGGCAGAACAGTTGTGTCCTTGCATCCACATTCGTTATGCTGGAAGGATTCATCACTTCTTTGCTGCACATGTGGGGAAGCCACTGCTCTCTGGTTGGGACTGGGCATGCTTAGACTGTGCCGTGAGCTTGGAAGGGATAAGAGGATAAGCGCAGTTTATCTCCAAACTCTGCATGGTTATGGGCCTGAGGGCTGCAAGCTGCTCCCTTGCATGCTGCCACCTTGCACACATACATGTGGAAAGAGGACAGACCAGTTGGTGGCACCGAGCCCATCTCTGTTCCAGTCCAGCATCTCTCCCTGCTTCTTCAGCCTCAGTGTCTCTCATTCCATCCCAGCTTCCCCAAAACATCCCCCTCTCCCTTGCCTGTTGCAGCACAGGGACTGCGGGGCAGGTGAGTACCTGGAGCTGAGGCCCTGCAAAGGTGTCTGTGCCAGGCTGGTTGCTGCCAGGAGACAGGAGGTGCAGGCAGATGGGTGACCGAGGTTGTCCCCCTGGTTCCCTGAAGGCCATGGGGTGCAGAGGCTGAGGGTGTGCCGGGGTAGGCCTGGGTGTGGGGCACTCCTGGAGCTGTGCTAGCCAGCATCAGGGCACCTACTCTGCAGGGCACAAGAGGAGCATGATGCCAGTCCCCCATTTGTGGGTGCAGGCACTCCAAGTCCTGGGTCAGTGCCCCCCAGCATATCAGATGGGGGGAATGTGGGCACTGCAGCAAGACTTTGCAGTCTAAGCCCTGCAAGAAGGGCCAGTGCTGGGCACACACAGCCCCAGCACTGGGCCCTGCTGGGAGGCAGCTGTGGTGGCACCCCAGCTGCTTCATGTCTCCAGCAACATCTGAGGTCCCCAAGAGTGTGGACAGACAGTCCCCATGTGCTCTGGTGACAGCCAAACAGCCACTGGCATCCCCATGGCTAGTGTGTCCCCCAGGAGTGGGGCCTTGGCCCTGGCCATCACTGTGCTGGGTATCTGCTCTGCTGTCCCAACACTGAGCAGGGGATGGCTGCTGTCTGGCCCCGGAGCCCACAAGGGTCTGGCAGCTGGGCTTGGCAGCTGCCTGCAGACTGACGGCACCAGCTATTCCCAGCCCCACACCACTGGTGCCTGTGCTGAGTCAGGGGCCTGGGCCACGGCTGCCACCCCTGCACCCTGGCACAGAGCCCTTGCCTCAGGGACCCCTGGGTCCCCTCCTGCACCCAAGTCCCAGCTCACTAGCTGCAGCATCCACTCCTCGAGGGCCCAACTCCAGCACCTGGCTGTCAGGCACATCCAGCAATTTGTCAGAGTAATTAAAGTATCAACGGCCTAATCAAAGCCTTATTGTCCCATGGTATTTATAGTCCCACTCACTGCAGTGCACTCCCTGTACAGCTGTGGGTGCAGTCACAGCCCGGAGTGCTGGTGTTCATGGGGAGAAGAGGCTGCAGGAGCTGAGGGTCATTCCTCTGTGCCCCCTTCCTTGCTATCACAGTTGTGCCTCTCCCTTACTTTCAAATCTGCTGGTTGGGGTCATATCCTAGGTGGTGGGGTTGTTCTTGGGCACCCCTAGAGCAGTTTTTCCTGGCTCTAGGGGCCACTTCTTCCCTGGGAGAAGTGACTTGGGAGCAGCAGGGCTCTGGTAACCACTGCGCTGTGGAGTCTGTGCTCACAAGTTTTTCTGTTTTCCACCAACACCTTTTGAGCTCTGGCTTCCCGGTAACAGAGATTAATATTTCATGAGTATGGCGGGGTGAACCCGACACTTAAGGAAGGCAATGACCCAGCAGGAGACAGGCGCAGGTGCGCTCACACACGGGCAGGGGCAAAACACACCTTGCACACACATGGGTATGGCCAGACCCCACTCGGTGGGACCTGGGCACAGTGTGGGGGACTGGCCCTGCTCCCCCCATCCACCTTCTCTCTTCCCTCCTCAGCAGCTGTCAGCGTGGAGAAGGCAGAGCCATGGCATCGCTGCTGTGCAACGCCCGTGAGTGCCGCGGTGGAGGCGAGGTGCAGGGCAGGGCGTTGGGCCATCCGTACTTATGCCGGGGCAAATCTGCCCTGTGGGTTGAGCTTACCTGGCTACACACAGGAGCATACCTACCCCACCGTGGCCACTGGCATTTGGGCTTGGCAATGCCAAGGGTGGATGGGAAGGATTAATGGGGAACTACCTTCTGCTCATCTTGTGGTGAAGGGAGTTTGTATGGGGTCCACCCTCCTCCCTCACAGATCGAGGGACCATGTGGGGTTCCAGAGGCAAGATGAAGCAAGATACCAGGGCACAGTGCCTGGATAGCCTCACTCTTGGTGATGCAGCCCGTGCTGCCCCCAGGCATCCAGCTCACAGACACACTGGAGCAGATGCAGCAAGGGACCCTGATGCGCAAAGTCAAGTCCAAGAGCTGGAAGAAGCAGCGTTTCTTCAAGCTGCAGGATGACTGCATGACCATCTGGTACCAGTCCAAGAGGACAGGCAAAACTGAGTCTGCCTGTGAGTACTGGCTTCTGCATGTTGGCCACAGGGCCATTGGTAGTGTTTACAGGAATGGGAAGGTATGGAGATTCTTGAAACCATGCTTGTTAAGAGTGCTGGGGCATTCAAGAAAGCCTATGCATGTGTATGTGGTCTCTTCTCACCCACACCTCTCCTTGAAACATCCTGCCTCCAGCAGGACTAATGGGTCAACAGGGATGAGTAGAGATAGCAGCTGATACAAGTGGAACCTCTGGAATGCCAGCACAGGAGTAGGCAGACAGAGGGGCTGATGGATGAGTGGCTGACTGGATAGCTCAATGGTTAGTGGATGGATAAGTAGCTCAGTGGGTGGATGAATGAATGGATGAGTGGAAGAAGGGACGGCTGGAAGAATAGGTGTCTGTGGGCAGTGCCCCTTGCCCTGTGGTCCTTGTCCCCCACAGACAGGCGTCCCCTCCCTTTGCCCCAGTCTCCATCAGCGATGTGGAGACGGTGCGGGAAGGGCACCAGTCGGAGGTGCTGCAGAGCCTGGCCGAGGAGTTCCCCCCTGAGCGCTGCTTCACCATTGTCTTCTACGGCCGTCGCGGCAACCTGGACCTCATTGCTGGCTCGGCCGAGGAGGCGCAATGCTGGGTCCAGGGCCTGCGTCAGCTCATCGAGGTGGCCACCACCATGGACCAAAGGGAGAAGATAGACCAATATCCTTCCTGCAAGCATCACTCTGCCTCCCCCCACCCAGTCATTCCCCCAGTGCAGATCATTCCCCAGGCCCTGCATCTCCAGCCTTGTTGCAGCACATATGTAGCTGTTCTGAGTCTTACCATCTGCATCAGTGCAGGGCACAGAAAAAGAAAGAGACCTTCTGATGCTCCCCAGCTCCATCTCTCATAGCCAAGGTCCTTTCCCTTAATATTTGCCCTGGTTTCTCTCACGTGGATTCGTGACTGGTTCCAGAAAGCTGACAAGAATAAGGATGGGCGCATGAACTTCAAGGAGGTACAGCATCTCCTCAAGATGATGAACGTGGACATGAACGAGGACCACGCCCTGCGGCTCTTCCAGGTAAGCACTGCACCTGAGAACTTGGAGGGGCTGCAGGGGCTGGAACAAGCTGCACAACACCTCCTTGCAAAAGGATATGGTCACTTTCTTTTGTCCATCCATCCATCCATCCATCCATCCATCCATCCATCCATCCATCCATCCATCCATTTGTTCACCCAACTACCTGTTTACCTGCACAAACATGCGCTTGTTCATTTTTCTGTTAAACCAACCAGCCAAGGCAGCTCCTTCCTCCCATTCATTTGTTCATCCAGCTGCTTATCTGTCTACCCAGCGAACCACCTGTCTGATTTTTTTACCGCTCCCTCCCTCCTTCCACCTGTTTGTCCGTGGACCCATCTATGTACCCATCCATGGACCCATTCACATATCAGTACACCCAACCAGCCCTCCATCTCCACATTCATCCACTGATCGATGCCTGCCACTGCCCCTAGTGTGGAGTCTCTCTGACCTCTGTTTGGGAGAATCCCCCACAGCACCTTGGGTGGCCAAGACACCCCATTTGGGTGCTGAGGGAGCTCCCTTGCAGGATGCCGATAAGTCAGAGTCTGGAACACTGGAAGGGGAGGAGTTTGTGCTCTTCTACAAGGCTCTCACACAGCGTGAGGAGGTGCTGAGCCTCTTCCAGGAATTCTCTGAGGATGGAAAGAAGCTGACACTGCTGGAGCTGGTGGATTTCCTGCGGCAGGAGCAGCTGGAGGATGAGGGCACAGAGGAGATGGCCATGGAGCTCATTGACAAATATGAACCATCGGAGACAGGTGAGAGCTGGCTCTTGGCTGTGCTCTGCACAAGGGCAGGGAGGGGTCTGAGACTAACAGTCCCATGGCAGGAGCACTCCCAGCCCCATTCTACTGCAGGAGGACACGGGGAAAACTCACCATGGTGTGATCTGGGTGCAATTCCACTTTATTTGGTCCATTCCTGGGCCATTTAGTGTAAAAGGTTGACCAGCCATAGTGCAAGCTCCAGCTTCGGGGTCCACTGCCCAGCTTTCCAAGGTTACTGCCCTGGATCGTCTCTTCCTGTGACCCAGCTGTGCTGACCAGATTGGGGGATTCCAGGAGCCACTAGTAGCCCTTTATACCCCATCCTGTCTCTTCCATGTCCCTGGCTGTCACTGAGCCTCCCCCTCTGCCTGCAGCCCGGGCTCGCCATGTGCTGAGTGCTGATGGGTTCCTCATGTACCTCTGCTCTCCGGAGGGCTCCATCTTCAACCCCCAGCACCGGGCGCTGTGGCAGGACATGAACCAGCCACTCTGCCACTACTTCATCTCCTCCTCCCACAACACCTACCTGATAGAGGATCAGCTGCGGGGCCAAAGCAGCATTGAAGGCTACATCAGGTAAAGGGGATGCTCCCTTCCAGCTGCCCTCCAGCTCTCCTGTCCCAGTGCTGTACCCTGGGCAGCAACATGGGGCAAACCCAGAAGCTCCTTTGCTCCTCTGTGGTCCAGCTCTCCTCTGGCTATGCTCAGCAAGGGGAATACTGAACCCAGCTCTACCTGCCCTGCATGTAGCAGCATCCACATCCTGGATGGGTGTCCCCCGGTCCCTATAGTGGTGACACTCGGCAGAGGGGAGGGCAGGGGACTGGTACCCTGGCCATGTACGGGGTCCCAGGGGTGACAACCCACCCCCAGGGCTCTGAAACGGGGCTGCCGGTGCCTGGAGGTGGATTGCTGGGACGGGCCAAATGGGGAGCCCATCGTGTACCACGGCCACACCTTCACCTCCAAGATCCCCTTCCGGGAGGTGGTGAGCACCCTGGGGAAGTACGCCTTCAAGGTAAGGCACCCTTCCCCAGGTGCTGGGGGTTGTGGGTGACCCTTGGTGTGAGCGGGGATGTGGCTGTGATTGTCCCACGGGGTAGTGACAGGTCCCTGGAGGGGGACGGGTGCTGTGGTTCACACAGCTGGTGATGCAGCAGGAATGTTCACTCTGCGGGAGAGGAGGGTGGCTGTGTCACTTTCCAGGTGACAGCACTGGGGTGTCTGACTTACAGCCTGTGCTGTGCTGTGCCAGGGGATGGGGGCTCATGCAGACATGGTCTGTTGGGGGTGCAGGGGTGAGATGGGGCCTCGGGGATGTGGAAGTGAGATGGGATGTGGGGAGTAATGGGGGATTGGAGGGGTAAGAAGGTCTTGGGGCGGGAAACAAGAAGACACAAGGAGCTTCATCTTGGCACTGGTGACGCCTAGAGAAAGCCCTTGTGAGAGCTCCCTAACCCCACCAAGGATGATTTCCAGCTGTGCACATTGCTCCCCAGGCCTCGGACTACCCAGTGATCCTGTCCCTGGAGAACCACTGCAGCATGGAGCAGCAGGAAGTCCTGGCACAGCAGCTCAAGGACATCCTGGGGGAACAGCTCCTCACCACCACCATTGACGGGCACATCCCCAGCCATCTGCCATCCCCAGAGGTAGGGACAGAGCACAGCTGTGCTGGGCATCGCTGTTCTACTGGGAGTGGAGCAAGGAGGTGGTTCTGCTGTTCAGAGAACAGTCCACCTCTGTTCCAGTATCATCCTGCTCCATGGGAGCACATGAGGACCCTGTGTTCACAGAAGTTCCAAAGCTGTCCCCAAAGTTGTCTCCCCATGCCCTGCAGAGTCAGACAGAAGGACAGAACCTTCCTATCCCATTCCCTCCTGGGTGCCAAAGGGAGCTGGTGGTGCTGGCCCCCAGCAATGCAGGATCCCAGGGGAAAAAAGTCTCATGGAAGAGCTGGGCCCCCCAAAGTGCCTCTCTATCCCCAACCCCACAGGAACTGAAGCACAAGATCCTGCTGAAGGGGAAGAAGATTGGGCGGCTGGAAGACATGCTGGACGGGCCAGGGGATGAGGTGCCTGATGTGTCTGATGATGACAACGGGGCAGAGGCAGAGGAGGAGAGGCGGAGGGCAAAGGTGGGTGGCTCGGCCTGGGAGTGCTGAGCCCCTAGCTTTGGGCTTTAGTGAAATTCTGGTGCTTGGAGGAGAGACAGAGACTGTAGAGATGTCAACAGGCAGGGGGAACAGTCTTTTCTGCCTCTGGCCATGCCAGCCACCTCTCTGCTGTGGTGGCACCATTTTGGGGGTCCCCTTGTTGCTCCTTTCCTGGCAGGAAGGCTGCTCATGGGTGGGGATACTGCCACCTCCCAATACACCCCCAGCTGCTTGTCTCTCCTGGCTCTACAGCCCGTGCCTGGGTGAGTGCTGGATGATGCTCCCAGCACCTAACACAGCTCTGCCTTACAGAAGGACAAGGAGACCCTGGCACAAGCACTGTCTGACTGTGTTATCTACTGCAAGAATGTGTCCTTCTGGGGCTTCCAAGAGGCCCGCAGCCATTCTCGGCCCTCTGAGATCTCCTCCCTCTCTGAGGCCAAGGCCAGGAAGCTCATCCGGGATGCAGGTGAGAAAAAGGGGCCAGTGGCAGCGGGTGTGATAGGGTGTAGGTGGCAGGTGGCTTCCTCAGGTGTAGAGCTAAGACTTCCAGACACCAGGGTTCCCTCCTCGTCTGGGGGAAAGGGGGTCCAGTTGGGCTGTACTGTGGGGTTTGGCTCTGGGAAGTGATGGGGTGGGGGGGTTATTGGCTTAGAACACAAGGCAGGACACCTGGATTTCTGAGGGGAGAAGGATTAGAATTTGGTGGGTAGGTGGGTGGATGGCTGGATAGATAGATAGATGAGCAGATGGGTGGTTAGATGGATAAAAGGAAGAATGAAAGTATGAATGGATGAAGCAGATAAACGGGTGCTGAATGGATGGACAGATGGGTGGGCAGCACATGTGGTGGGTGGCTGTGCAGGCCAGAGAATGACCTCACGAGTAGCCCTCATGCTCTATCCCTAGGAAATGAGTTTGTTCGCCACAATGCCTGGCAGCTGACACGCATCTACCCCAGTGGGATGCGGACTGACTCCTCCAACTACAGCCCCCAGGAGATGTGGAACGTGGGGTGCCAGATCGGTATGGCTGGGGGGCATCAGGGCTGTGGGATGGGGAGATGCTGCAAGTCCTGTTCCAAATGCCACCATCGACACCTGTGTTAGTGCCAGCTACAACTCCAGCTGGAGCCAGGTCTGGCTGCCAGCTCTTGCTCTGCTCTGGGGAGCCTGGGGGTATCCAGGCATTGGTGCTTTATCCCCCTGTGCAGTCTCGCATCTCTCTGGTTATGGGGACAGGCTGGTTCTCAGCTCCAGGCAGAGCATGGTGTTTCCAAGCTACTCTGAACCCTCTTCCCTGCCACCTCCCTGCAGTGGCCCTGAACTTCCAGACAGCTGGCATGGAGATGGACCTGTGTGATGGGCTCTTCAGCCAGAACGGCCGCTGTGGCTACGTGCTCAAACCACCCTTCATGAGGGATGAGGAGACTCTCTTCAACCCCAGTGACCCCAGCAGCCGAGAGGGCCCTGGCCCCATCACCCTGACAATCCAGGTACAGGGCTGAGGACAGACCCCAGGGAAGCTGTGACAGTGTCCTGAGGCTCTGTCAGTCCCAGACAGACGGGGACTGTTGGGCAGTGTGCTGGAGCCAAGTAGCCTCACAACAGATCGGTTTGGCTGCTCCCCAGCTCATGGGGTCCATGCCCCTTCCTGCAGGTGATCAGTGGGCAGCAGCTGCCCAAAGTGGCCAACAGCAAGGACATCATTGACCCGCTTGTGCGTGTGGAGATCTATGGCGTTCCTGCAGACCAGGCGCACCAGGAGACAAAGTACATTGAGAACAATGGTGAGCCCCACAGTGGTACCAGGGAGCCTGCTGTGCCCAGGCACCTTCCCCGCCTTCCCTCACCCTCCCAGCACCCACTCCCCCTTCCTAGGGTTTAACCCCCGCTGGGATGAGACACTACAGTTCCAGCTCCATGTGCCTGAGCTGGCCCTGGTCCGCTTCGTGGTGGAGGATTATGATAAGACTTCCAGGAATGATTTTGTGGGCCAGTTCACCCTAGCCTTTGCCAACATCAAACCTGGTGAGTGGCTGCTGCCCAGTGGTTTTGGGGGCCCAGCCCAGCCCTGTGTCTGGGGCTCAGCTGGGTGCTAGAGAGGGGGATGTAGTTGCAGTCAGCCAAAGCCTTGCTGTACCCCTGCAGGATACCGCCACATCCATCTCCTCTCCAAGGATGGCACCAGCATCCCACCCTCTTCGCTCTTTGTCCATATCTGCATCACCGAGCCACCTGGCCCTGAGCAGGACTGAGCTCATGGGGTGAGCAGCACCCGGATGGAAGCCATACAGGCGGCCCCTGGCTGGGGCCGCAGAGCCAACCACCTTGCCCTCTTGTTGAGCTGTTTTGTGTCATCCCTGTGTTGTTGCTGCTGTGACCCCCTTTGCAGTAGCCTCTGAGGACTGGGAGAAAGCACTGACCTGCCCTTTCCAGGTTCAGCATGCTGTCCCCCATGCCTGAGTATAAGGTCTATGTTGATGCAGCTCCCTGCATTCCCTGGGCACCCTGCCCTGGCCTAAGGTCACAGCCTGGCCATGGGGAGGAGGAGAGATGGTGCATGGCCTGGCTCTGCTGCAGGGGCTGGTCCCCCCACAGGCAGGGGAGCAAGGCTGGAGCCAAGCAAACCCCAAGGCTGGGCAGAGCTGGGAGAGTTGGTCCTCACTGCCCCCTGACCCTGCAGAGCCCCATTACAGCCTCTGGCCCCTACAGCCCCAAATTAACCCTTATCCCATCCTTTCTTGGTAAGCAACCTAATAAATTGTTCAGTGACAGACAGGATCAGGTCTGGGTGCAGTGGTGCTGGGGGGAGACAGGGAGCTGGGCTTGTGCTTGTGCTCTTCCTCTGTGAGCACGTGGCCCACTGTTCATACAGGGTTCCAAACAGCCCCAAGAAACAGTATTAAAAGGAGCTGAGTGATTCCTTTTATACAGTCACATATTTTACAACCCATATACATATATGCCTATACACACACATACATCTCTGCAGCAGGCCTGTGCCACCAGTGCCTTAAAGCAGTCGGGACTCAGCCTCACTGCGATGTGCCATCCTTCTCCACAGGGCATCCTCCTTCCTGCTCTGTCCCAGGCGGCCCTTTGGCCTGGGTTTCCCTCTGCACGGCATGGAGGTGGACGGTGTGTGTGCTGGGGTCCTTTCCCACCCCCTGGCTTGGGTCAACAGCCCCATGCTCAGGGTGATGCCGCTGGATGTGTTTGATGACCTGGAACTTCTGCTTGGCCTTGTAGGGGCAGTAGCGGCAGAAGAAGGGGTGCTCGTTGGTGTGGGTCAGGTAGTGGTGGCGCAGGCCGGCCGCCCAGCGGAAAGCCCGCCCGCAGGCATTGCAGACGTACGGCTTCTCCTCACTGTGCTTCTTCAGGTGGGTCTTGAGGAGGAAGCGGGTCTTGAAGGCCTTGCCACACTGCTCACAGATGAAGGAACGGGCCTCCTGGTGCCGTGTCTCCTTGTGCACACGCAGAGCATCTGCACGGTTGGTGCAGTACTCGCACTCATCACAGCGGTATGGCTTCAGGCCTGTGGTGACAGGGAAAGGGATGGCACCGGAATGGGGGCACAGTGCTCTCCATTCCACAGGTCTCACTCTCCCTGTAACAGCATCAGTTTCCAGGGACTTTGCCCTACACCCCATTGAGTCAGTAGGCACACCAAGATGCCCCCCTTTCCAAGGCACCAAATAGTGACTGGGGTCTGCACTACCCCAACTTCCCTCCCACCTGAGGGCACTGTCCTCAGCCCACTGGCACAGGAGAATGTGCTGCCCCCCAAATGCTGGGAGTCCTCCCCTGCCTCCAGCTGGGCCATGGTAGCAAAAGAAGCAGGGAGCTGAGGTCCCTGCAGGCCCAACACCCTCCCTGGTGCTCGATGGCCTGTCCCCATTGGCAGCACTCACCCGTGTGCTTTGTCATGTGGTACTTGAGCTGGTTCACCCACTTGCACTTGTAGCCGCAGTCGGGGCAGAGATATTTCCGCTCCTCCTTGTGGATCCGCATGTGATACTGGGCACAGGGCAGGAGGGTGGGGTCAGGATGAGACCACATCCCCTGCCCTGGGAATGTGTAGGGCTCTGGGATGCCAGTGAAGGGCTAAAAGACAGCTCTGGCATCTCCAGCTGTGTGGGGCAAGGAGGGCTGTGGGCTTGCCTGTCAGGCTATTGGCAAGGGTGATCCACAGCAGGATTGGGATGAGATGCCCGTACTGCTGAGCTGCTCTGTCCCAGCCTGTGGATGGCACAGGCTTTGCTCCCCAGTTTCATATTTAAGAAAAACTCTGAGTTAAAACCCAACTCACGTGAGCCAGCCCTGAGCTGAGCACATTGCACAGCCTCACTCAGGTGGCCCCAGGGGGTTCAAGCTCAGTCTGACCATTAAAAAGTCCATATTTCTTTTAGCAAAATCAGACCATTTTCCCTCCATTTCCCCATGCCTGGCCCTCCTGTTGTAGGGAAGGCCCTTTACCATGCATCAGGATGCTAATTATATATAACAATGATGGCAGGGTCATGCTCTGCTTGCAAGGAAGCTGAGGTTTCATTGCACCATGTCTAACTGGCATCACAGAGCATGCTGAAGCCAGCAAGCAGCCAAACTTGGCTTCAAGTGGTGCAAGAATCCACCCAGAGAAAAACAGATGTCAGCTGGAAAAGGACTGAACATGGACAGCTGCCTGCCTTCTTGCTTTGTTACAAATCCCCCTTCTCCTTAAACTGCAACAGCAGGGAAGAAACATATTTTTACACAAGTTTTATCCACTTGCCTCTTACTGTTGTGTGCCACTGAAGAGGACAGAGGTTAAAACCTCCCCTTGGTAACCTCTTCCCCAAATCCCCATGTCTGGATGCTCCTCTAGCCGCATAGATACAGTAGGATACATTCCCAAGCATAGCTCTCACCTTGAGACGTGAGGGGTCAGCGCAGGCATATTTACAGAGGTGGCACTTGTAGGGCTTCTCGCCCGTGTGGATGCGGATGTGCCACGTGATCTTCTGCCTGTTCTTGGTGGTGTATTCGCAGTCTGAGCACTTGTACACACGGGTGCCTCCGTGGCCCTTCATGTGCTGGTCAAAGACAAGCTGGTGGCGGCAGGCGAAGTCGCAGAAGGGGCAATGCAGAGGTTTGTCCTGGGGGGCGGCCGGCTCGTGGCTCTCCATGTAATGCCGCACCAGCTGCTGCCGCTCCTTGGCTGCAAAGCTGCACAGCTCACAGCGGTGGCTGAAATGCTGCGTCTTGTGTTCCTCCAGTGCCTCACGGGTGGCGAAAGTCTCCTTGCAGGTGCTGCACTCGAGGTGTGGGTGCTGCTTCTGCACGTGGCACTTGAGCGTGGCCTCGCTGTGACACACGAAGCCACAGCGTGGGCAGCCATAGGACACCTTCTCCTCGTGCCGCCGCAGGACATGCTGCTTGAGGGCCGTGTCGGAGCTGAAGCGAGCCTCACAGCGGGAGCAGGCGAAGTTGAGCTCGCCATGGTGGCAGCTGTTGACGTGGCGCGTGATGTCATTCTGCAGGTAGCTGCTGTAGTCGCAGAGAGGGCAGAAGTGGGTGGGTGTCTTCTCGTGCACCCGCAGGCGGTGGATGCGCAGCTTGGAGTTGGTGCCAAAGGTCTGGCTGCAGATGCCGCAGGCGATGCGCCCCACGCCGGTGTGCAGGGACTGGTGGGCCTCCAGGCGGTAGCGCCGCGTGGTGCTGAACTCGCAGTAGCGGCACTTGTGCGGCTTCACCCCCTCGTGCTTGATGCGGACGTGCTGCCGCAGGCAGCGGGCCTGCTTGCAGGTGAACTCGCACTGGCGGCACTGCAGCTGCGGCCGCTTGCTGTAGTGCTTGCGATGCAGCTTGCGGTGCAGCCGCAGGGCTTTGGCCACCTTGGAAGTGAAGGGGCAGGAGGCACAGCGGAACTCGCCCAGGGTCACGCAACCCCTCTTCTTGTGCGTCTTCATGGCCCGTTCCTGGTGGCAGGTGAAAGGGCAGGTGGGGCAGGAGAAACGCCTCCTCTTGGGTAGGGTGGCTTTTGGGGGGGCCGCATCCAGTGGGAGCTCACTGGGCTGGCCTGTCTCAACATTGGCTGGGTCCCCCTCAGGGAGCTCACTGCTTTGGGATCTGTCCTCCTTGGGATGCATGTGCTTCTCAGCACAGTGGCTTTTGAGGGCCCGCTGGGAGCGGAAGGCCTCAGGACACAGGGAGCACCAGAACTGCTCCAGGTTCCGGCAGCCATCCTCCACGTGGGAGGTGATGGTGGAGACACGGGAGCACACGAAGGAGCAGGCGTTGCAGTGCAGCTTCCCTCCCTCCAGCCGGTATTTCTCTAAGGGTTTCCCAGGCTGGAACGGACCAGCAGCTCCATGTGGCTCTGGCCCATCCCCTTGCTGGGGAGGCTGTTCTGCCACCTCTGTGCTGCCACCCGGCAAGGATTTCTCAGCAGCAAGACAGCCTGATGCCTGTTCTCCAGCCAAAGGACTGCCTTCTGCCTGTGTTTTATCAGGCAGCAGTTCAGCTTCCCAAGGGCTCTCAGCATGTCCGGACTCCTCTGAGCATTCCTTCTCACTCTTCCCTGTTTCTGTACCATTATCACCAGGCTGATCAGCAGATTGGCACAATCCAGGTGGCTCCTGGCTGGCTGGTCTGAGGATCTTGTTGTTCTTCAGGAGAACAGGGCACTTCTTGAGGAGGTGAGTGTTGAGCCCCCTTTGCTGCTTAAAATTGGCGCCACACTCATGGCACATGAGTGGGGCCCGGCGTCTCTGGCAGCTGGCTTTGGAGTGCAGGGACATGGACTTCTCCTTCCGTGTGATGTAAGAGCACTTCTCACACTTAAAGACCTGGCTCTCTGACTGCACCACCAGCATCTGCACCCTGCCCTCCAGCACCAGTGTCTCTGCCTGCTCCTTGTCCTGCTTCCGAAGAGCCTTCAGCACGGACTCTGAGCTACCCCTGGCATTGCCACTTGAGGTGACTACATCCCCTGGGACAGGTGGGTGGCCTTGCTCAGGTGTCTTCAGCACACTGAGCCAGGCCTCTGGCGGCTTGGCTTGGCTGGTCTCTCTCACCTCGGTGTCTGCCACCATCTTGTGGTCTGAGCATGACCTCTCAAGGTGGTCCATTGCCTGCCTTAGAGTATCTTTTCCCTGACTGTCTCCTGCCACTACACTGTGCTTCAGTCTCACCACATCATCTCCCTGTACATCTACCTCTTCTTCTTCAAAGTCTGGGATTTCTTCAAGTGTATTGCCACTGTTCTCCAAGACAAGGTCATCCCGGGAACCCAGCATCTCAAAGGCTGCAGGATGCTCCTTGCAGGACAGCATTTCCACGCTTTCTGGCTGTGTTACACAGGCTTCTCCAGTCAAGTGCTCCAGAAGGGGGTTAGACGAGACATTCAGTGCTTCCAAGTGCAAGGTGCAGCTCTCTGCCACATCCTCAGAAACACTGAGCTCAGCTGAGTCTGTGGCAGTGTCTCCTTGCACACAGTCATCTCCCAGGGCACTGCCAGCAGTTGGATAGCTCTGCTCCCCCTCACTCACACCTCTCTCTGCCTCACCACTGCTCTCTTGCGGAGTGGGATCCTGCCCAAGGAGAGGCACCACAAACACTTGCTGGTAGCCCTCTTCTCCCTGTGACTCCAGCTGGGATGGCTTCGCCCTTGCCCACTGCTCCTTGCCAGCAAGGGGGGAACTGGCATCCACATGCAAGGCTGTGCCGAGCTTGTAGCTGAAGAGTGGCTCAGATGAGCTGATCTCCAACTCCTTGCTGGCATAGTTTTCCAGCCAGTCCTTGTCACCAGGAATGTAGCCATGAATCTTACGCTTGTGGAAGAAGAGGCTGGTGTTGCTGAAGGTGCAGTACGAACAGAGGGCACAGCGAAACTCCTTCTGCTTGGTGTGCTTGCAGTTCTCATGGTTCAGCAGCGCCTGCTTGTACTTGGTCTGGTAGGTGCAATACTGGCACTGGAAGATGGGCACCTGGTAGTTCTGCGAGTGCTTTGCCTGCATATGCTTCTGCAGCTCATACTTGCGCTTGCAGGCGAAGCCGCACACCTCGCAGATCAGACTTTTGCCCTGGTGCCGCAGCTTGTGGCTGCTCAGCTGGTCAGCACGGTGACAGCGGTACGAGCACTGGTTGCACTGGTACCTGTGGGGACGAGTAGAATTGGTCAGGCAGCATGAGGAGCTGGGATGGGTTGAGCTCCATCAGGCACGCTGAGCTCTCTCTCCCCATCCCAGAATGACAGGGAAGGAGTATTGTTGGGTTTGCCAGATTGGACCTTTGGCATCCAGGCAGCTCTTACCACAGGCAATTCCTCCCTGCTGCAGCCCTTGGCCCTACTGGTGCTTTACACCCCCAGCCTGGGGATGGGAGATAAGATTCCCTGAGTATTCCATACAATGACTGTGTCATCCCCACAAGCGTGTTATACTAACAGCACTTCCAGCACCCCTGGAGGCAAGCTAGACCCAAAGGACATGACAATTTGGCAGTCCTGAACATGCTCAAGTGGGCCTTGGCCCACAAGAGCCCACGAACCCAAGCGCAGAGCTGCACCTGAGGTCATACACCTCCTTGGTGGCATGGAGACACCAAAAATAGCTTTGCTTCCACAGCACCATGCTGGCAACAACGTGCAAGCTCAAAGCCCAAATTTCTTATGTTCCAGACAGAGCAGGCCGTACCAGACACGAGAGAATCTGGCACAAAATGCAGCCTGCAGAAGCAGACCCCTGGAGTGAGAGTAGTAATTCTCCGTTGTTCAGTAATTTTCCATGGGCCTTTACAATCTAAGCTTCTCTCAGGCTAGCTGCAAAATAAGCCAGTTTCCAAATGCTTTCAGCTAGGGTAGTTGTAACATAAGCATCTAATTTTTGATAAGAGATGCTGAACAAAGGCTCTCTATTACCAGCTATAAATGTGCATGCTCAGTGGACAAGTTCAAGTGAAGTTGATGCTTCAAATAACCATCAGAGACCAGCAGAAGACCCCTAGTAACCAAAGGAGGACTTCTGAAGAACTTCTTAGAGCTGATTAATATATGCATGAACTTTCTGAGAAAAGCAGTGAATATGTAAGACATTTGATGAATATGTAAAAATGTAAGTAAATATTACTTACATAAGAGAACAGGCCACACACACGCTTTAAGAGGAGCTATCCTGTGCATCCAGAGCCGACAATAAAGGAATACCTGCCTCCTAATGCTCACAAATTGAGTCTTAGGGGTCTCTTATTTGCCAATTTATGGTAACAGGAGCAGGACTAAGCTGACAGTGCAGTGGAGCAGGGCGTCTTACCGGAGATCTCCAGTGTGCTTGCGCATGTGGACGTTCAGGTAGTGCTTCCACTTGGTGATGTACCCACACTCAGTGCACATGAAGTTCTTGTCGTTGGAGTGGGTCAGCATGTGCTTGGACAGGTAGCTCACATCCCGGCAGGTGAAGTCGCAGAGCTCACACTTGTGAGGTTTCTCCCCTATATCAACACAGGAACACCTTCAGCATGACAGCCAGATAAAGCTACATGGCAGAGAAAGCAGCTCAGCAGGAGCCAGGGGTGACAGAAGGAGTGGGAACATGCCACAGCTTCAGTCAAGAGACACTGGGGTGGCAGAGTCAGTGGTGGGACCCAGGAGCCCTGACCCAGCCCTCCCTGCCTACCCAGAGCCAGGACAGGGACACCACCCCCGTCTCAGCTTGGCCCTTGGGACGCCCACAGTGGACACCCACCAGTGTGCAACAGCATGTGCCGGATGAGCACCCGCTTGTGCGCGGTGGCGAAGGCACACTCGGTGCACTTGTGGATCTTCTCGTTGGCGTGCATCTTGCCCACGTGGTCGTGAAACTCCACAGGGTTGAAAGTGGCGTAGGGGCAGAAGCTGCACTGGAGCTGCTCGCTGCCTGGGTGCCCCTGCTTCTTATGCTTGCGGAAAACGTGCTTGTTGGAGCAGATGAAGTCGCACTGCTGGCAGTGGAAGGCGTAGTGGGTTTTCCGGTGAGCCTCCATGGCCTCAGCCGTGCCAAAGAGCAGTGAGCAGGCGTGGTATTTGCACTCCACTGCCTTGATGCCATGAGCATCCTTGAGGTGACGGACAAACTCCTTCCGGTCATCTACACAGTAGTCACAGCCTCCCTGGAAGCAGCTCAGCCTCTTGGGTTCAGCTTTGTGAGTCTTCAAGTGCTCTTTGAGGGCCTGGCTGAGCTGAAATTTCTCTTCGCAGACAGGGCAGGAGTAAACATCAGAGTAGAAGTTGGAGATGTCCTCGTGCATGCTGGCCATGTGGCGGTTGAGGGCGTTCTTCTCCACCGAGCTGTAGTGGCAGAGTGGGCAGCGATGGGTCTTCTCGCCCGTCTCCCGCATCATGTGGATTTTCAGCTTGCTCTTGCTGGTGAAGTACTTGTGGCAGTTGGGGCACTGCAGGCTGGGGTCGGGGAAGTGCAGGTGGAGGTGCTCCACCAGGTGTGTCCGCTTTTTGAAGCACCGCTTGCATTCAGGGCACATGTGGGTTTTGTAGAGGTACTCGGAGCCCTCTGCAACATCCCCTGGAGGAGCAGAGGAAGGGGAGCAATCAGTAGGGAAAAGATGGAGAGCACAGGCAGATGTTCTGTTCCTGATCCAGCTGTGCTAGGGTGAGGGCTTATACACGTGTGGTCGCACAGCAGCCACCCTCTTAGAGGGACTGTCACCACACCAAACCACCAGCACACTTCCTGGTGAGCTCTTTCCAGCTCAACACTGGCAAAGCACAACCTACAACAGGCCTGCCCATATGCCCCTGATCCCCAAATGCAGGCAGACCTTTGCCTAAACCTGACAGTGGGTGTGAACAGGAAAAAGAAGGGACGGATTTGCTTGGGTAGAAGTTGGGGGAACAGTGCACTGGTACATGCAAGAGATGTGGGGTTACTGGATGGCACAGGACCTCCAGGCCCCATGAGCCTGACCCACATTTCCACACCAGCCTCAAAGTTCTGCTGCTTGTTCACAAAACAAAGCCTGAGCAGCTTCTGCTGCTGGTAAGGCCCCGCATCCCACCTTTGAAGTGGTGTGCCCGTGGCACTCTGGCTTTCTCAGGAGCTGCCTTCCCATCCTCTTTGGCCTCGGTTTCACAGGGGCTCTCGCCATCCTCCTCCCGCGACTCATCCCCGCCACTGTCTGAGTCCTCTTCTCCACCTGATGCTTTCTGCCCCTTCAAGGTGTTGTCCTCGGTACCTGCAGGGTTTCCTGGCCTGGCTTCTGCTGTGCTTCCTTCCCAGCCAGGGTGGCAATTTCCTGCCTCCTCCTGTCCCTCTGCTGCTGCTTCAGTGAGGAATGACAGAGATCATCATGCTGAAGGACAGAGGGACCACCCTGTCCCCACCACCCCCACATAGGAAAACCTCCTGGCTGAGACGGGGCCACAAACTGTGCTATGCAGGGATGAAGGAATGCAGGGTTCCCAGCCCTCCAACCTTGCCCCCCTAGTCCTCCCAGTTTTAATTGGGATGCACGGGCACAGTCAACCTCTGCAACACCCACAGCCCCCAGCGCCCCACCCAGCCATACCTGATGGTAGGATGCAGCACTGCTCAAGGCCACGGTGGTCTGAACTGCAGGAGCCACCTGTTTCGGGCATCTTGGATGGGGGCTCTGTGGTGTGGCCCTTCCTGTGCTGCCAGAAGAGCTTGGCATTGGCTGTGACAAAGTCGCAGTGGCCACAGTGGAAGGGGAAGTGTGTCCGGTGGTGCTGCTCCATGGCCTGGCGGCTGGGGAAGAGCAGCGGGCAGGCCCGGCAGGCGCAGGACACGGGCGAGGCCCCGTGCAGGTGGCGCAGGTGACCGCGCAGTTGTTTGCGGTCCTCCGTGGTGAAGTGGCAGCCCCTCTCCGGGCAGGGCAGGGTTCCTGGTGGGGCACGGTGGGTCTTGAAGTGCTCCTTGAGCTGGGCAGGCTGCGTGAATACCTCCTGGCAAATGGGGCACATCAGGTGCTCAGGAGCAGAACCTTCCTGTGTGCCAGCCCCGGGCAGCTCTGAGCCCCCTGGCTCGCTCTGGCCCTCGCTGGCAGAAGTCAGAAGCGCCCCAGGGAGTTCCAGGTGCCCAGGAGGGGCCAGCAGCAGGCACTGGTGCTGGGACAGCAGGGAGGCCTCTGGGAAGCTCTGGCCACACCTCTCGCAGAAGTACAGCTCCACCACTTTGACCAGAACTTCTACAGAGAGCAAGGGGCAAGTGTTAGAAAGGGCTTTCACCAGGCCCAGAGTCGGGACTAGTGGTTCAGTTCTAGGTCTGGACAAGGAGGATAAACCCCTGTTGCCACAAATTACATTTTGGGAACCACAGCCCACCCCTTGCCCAGGGTATCCCAGGACATCTCCCATAAGAAAGGGAACACCACCCAGGTGACCACGATGACCAGGTCTGTCCTTTTGCACCTTTGAGGCATGCAGAGATGTGAGGCTGGCTTGGCCCCCTTCCCAGTAGGACGTGCCCACACGTGACACCATGAGGAAAGCATGCTGGGGGTAGCAGTCCAGATGGAGATCTCCACCCAGTCCCTACTGTCAGCCTGGACTGACCACCTCACCCAGCACACAACTCCCACAGCCACTCTCCCCATCCCCACCCCAGCTTGTGCCAGGTCGGCACTCAGTGGTGGCACCAGACTGGTGGTGCACATGAGGTCAGAGACACGAGGGCACCTGGTCTCCCCAAGATGCTGTCTGGAAGGGACAGGGGCCCTGGCCAGACTTCTCTCCCTCTGCTGAGTGTCACTGTGCCCACACTGCCCTCCCTGCAACCCATACCTGTGGCACTGGCTGCGTTGCTCAGCGTCATGTTGCCAGCCACTGTCTCGATGAATATTTCTACATTGCTTCCTTCAGCGTGAGCCCCTTCCCCAGGCATTGATGCCTCTGCCAGCAGCAAGTCCTGACTGGCAGTCAGCGGGGGTGTCCCAGCCAGACCAGTGCTGGCCACACCAGGGCTTCCCACAGCTCTTGCCTCTCCTGGTGTGGGCAGGAGCAGCTCTGAACACAGGGCCTCCATCTCCCTGCTGGCACCCTCAGACACACTCACTGCTGCACTCATTGCCCCTGGCCACTGGCTTGGTGCTGGCCAGGACAGCCTCTCTGAAACAGAAGAAAGAGCTTTAAAACAGAGACAGCCCAGAGGCCCGACGGGATTTTGGGGGGCAGCCTGCAGTGCCAGTCCCCAGGCAGGGCATGAACCGGGGATCTCAACGCTGGCTCCTTTTTGCTGTGCCTCCAGCGGGCCGCTGACAAACCCCAGTAGACAGGAGTCCAAGGACACCTGTACCCTCCCAAAGATGCCTGGGGGCCTCTCCCTGAGCCCAACACCCAGGGCTCGCTCCATGGGTCCAGCTGGGCCCAGCCCCGAGCCCGAGCCCACCCCCCAGAGCTGTGCCCAGTCTCCAGCGAGCAGGTGCCCCCTGCGAGTCCCGCCCGGCCGGGCCCCACCAGCCCCGAGCCGCTCACCCCGGGCTGTCCCCAGCCGGTCTCCCCGCCATCCCTTCACCCCGGGCCGTCCCCGGTCCCTCACCCCGGGCTGTCGCCGCCGCTCCGGGGCCCCCAGCCCCGGCACATCTCGGTGGTGGCGCCGGGCGGCAGGAGCGCCGCTCTTTGTGCCGCTGGCGCGGCCGCTCTGCCCGGCCCGCCGGTGCCGCTCTATGGTGCGGGCGGAAGCGGCGCGGGCGGAAGCGGCAGCGGGCGGAAGGGACGCAGGTGAGCGGCGGCGGCACCGGGACCGCGGGTGGCGGGGGGTTCCCGCGTGGCGCGGCCGGGCTGGGCCGCTGCCGCGGGGGAGGGTCGGTGCGGGTCCGGGTCTCCTGCAGGGGAAGGTGGGGCTCCTGCCGCGGGGCTGGGGGACCCTGCCCACGGCACGCCTGGGAGGGAGGAAGGTCACACCTTGTGCTCGGAGAGCTGGAATGCTGCGTGAGGGAGCAGAGCGGGTCTGTGTGTCTGCCGGGGGAGGCTCCCCCTCGTCCCCTGTACCTGACAGACCTGCTGAAGGAGCTGGAGAAGCTTCAGGCCCGTGAGCATGCGGGTGTTATCCAGACATGGAGGTGGTGCTTTCATCGTAGTCATGTGCTTATTCCCACCCGGCTCTCGGCTCGGCCTGGAGATACGCTTCAGTTTTTTCAAACAATAAACCTTAAATAATTGCAGTGCTCACGATCTCTGGTTGTTTAAAGAATAAAATCCTGTAAAACTCTGGGCTTCTTGCCTTGGCTGAGGAAGCAACACGTGCTCCCGTGCTTGCTGGAGAGCCACCATCTCCTGGCCCCCTCCTGCCTGGCTGGCCCAGTGGCCTGCAGAGAGGGAGGGGGCTCCTGCGGCCAGCAGCATTCTGAAACCCTGGTAATAAGCCCAGATGTGGGAGATCCAGATGCACCAGGCAGCCTTTCACCTTGAGAACTGGCCACGACAAAGGCCAGGGAGCTGTGGGAGATCTGTTGTGTTCCTTCCTGCCACTCAGTTTTTCCACACAGGTTTGTGGAGCACAGAAACGATGCTGTGGAGAGGAGCTGCTTAACCTCCCACGATGCCCTTTTCTGACTTTGTCCTAGCCCTGAAGGACAACCCGTACTTTGGGGCTGGGTTCGGCCTCGTCGGGGTGGGCACGGTCCTGGCAGTGGCTCGTAAAGGGGCCCAGTTTGGGCTGGTGGCTTTCAGGCGCCACTACATGATCACCTTGGAAGTGCCCAGCAAGGATAAGAGCTACCAGTGGCTGCTGAACTGGGTGTCCCATCATGCCAAGCACACGCAACACCTCAGTGTGGAGACGTCATACCTACAGCATGAGAGTGGGCGTGTCAGCACCAAGTTTGACTTTGTCCCCAGTGTTGGGAATCATTTCATCTGGTAAGGGGGCAGGGGAAACCAGTGTGGGGATTGAGCCTCACTTTGGCAGCTTGGGGGGCCTGTAGAGGGACTGGAGAGGATCCTGCCTCCTCCCTGGGTCTGGGTTAGGGCAGGAAATAGCAAGAGGAGCCTGTGTGATTTCCTTACCTGAGATGAATGTTCTTGATTGATGAGCCAGGCTGGGCGCAACTGGGTGGTGCTGGATCACTGCACCCCAACCCTGTCTTCCCACCCAGGTATCGCAGGAAGTGGATTCGCATTGAGCGCAGCCGGGAGACGCAGGTGATTGACCTGAACACGGGGACCCCCTGGGAGTCTGTCACCTTCACTGCGCTGGGCACCGACCGGGAGATCTTCTTCAATATCCTCCAGGAAGGTCTGTGAGGGAACTGCGTGGGGTCCTGCTGGGAACAGCCTGCTCCCTGGAGACGCTTAGGGCTTCATGGGAGATCCTCTTCCCTGGCAGCTGTCCCTTCTGCCTCTCTCCTCAGCCCGGGAGCTGGCGCTGCAGCAGCAGGAGGGGAAGACGCTCATGTACACGGCTGTGGGAGCAGAGTGGCGGCAGTTTGGCTTCCCCCGCCGCCGCCGGCCCCTCAGCTCTGTGGTGCTGGAGAAGGGCGTGTCGGAGAGGCTGGTTCAGGACGTGAAGGAGTTCATCAACAATTCCAAGTGGTACAGTGACAGAGGCAAGGTTCTGGTGTGGTGTCCTCTGTACCGTGTGGGGTGGGGCAGGATGCTTGTGGTTCTCTCTGGAGTCAGCTGTGGAGAGATTTTTCCTTGCTGCTCACCTTCCCTTGGTATATCCTCTATGTGTGCTCAGTCAGCAGAGCCCTGTGGCTCTGGGGGAAGGGAGCTCTGAGCAATCCAGCTGCTTATCTTAAAAGAATATTGTCTTCCTAGGAATCCCCTACCGAAGAGGCTACTTGTTGTATGGTCCTCCTGGCTGTGGGAAAAGCAGCTTCATGTGAGTGTTGTCAGCTGGCTAACAGCAGCCTTCCCACCAGCTGCCTGCTCTGGGGCACAGCAGCCTCAGATGGGAAGGTGTGAATGAGTTTGGGTTTGGAAACAGGAGTGGGCTGTGCCTCATGTGTGGTGCCTGGTGTTTTGCTGGCACCGTGACAGGTCAGGGTGATGAGGCCTTTGTGCCCTTGCTTTGCACAGTGCTGCACAGCAGGCTGAGCAGGGGCTCCTGCACCCCCCTCAGATCTGATCCCTGCTGGGAAAAGACACTTCTGCCCTCTCCCCTGCTGCTGGCTGGGGAGATCTGGTTCTTCCTCGGCTCTGTGCTTTCCCACTGTGATTCACTCCTGTGGTTTGTGTCCTTCCCAGCACAGCCCTGGCCGGGGAGCTGGAGTACAGCATCTGCCTGCTGAGCCTTAGTGACCACAGCCTCTCTGACGACCGCCTCAATCACCTCCTGAGCGTGGCACCGCAGCAGAGCATTATCCTGCTGGAAGATGTGGATGCTGCCTTCGTCAGCCGGGACCTGGCTGCTGAGAGTGAGCACTGCCTCCATTCCTGGGCCAGCAGCTGGAGGGATGTTTGCCAGCTGTACTGGGGAAATGTTTGGACTCTGGGCTGCTCTGCTAAACCAGCAGAGACCAGAAGTGGGCATCTCTAATGGCCTCAAGAACCTCTCTAGGCTATAAAGGGAAATTTGGGTCCTTTATCTTCAGGCAAAGATCTTTCTCCTATTTTCAGTATGAGGGAGAAGGTGACTTTCCCTTTCATTCTCTATTTGGGTTCCCATGGGTGCATGTGGGCAGGGGCAGTGAATGTGCTACCAGCCAGGCAGAGGGTCAGCTTTGGAGCAGGGAGGGAGTGGGGAGCTTGGTGTTAGGTGGTGGGAAGGTGGCCTGCAAGCCTGCACAGGGTCAGTAGCCAATGGCTGTGATCTCAGACTCCACTGTTCCTAGACCCAGCTGCGTACCAAGGCATGGGGCGCCTGACCTTCAGCGGCCTCCTCAATGCGCTGGACGGCGTGGCCTCCACAGAGGCCAGGATTGTCTTCATGACCACCAACTACGTGGACAGGTCAGAGCTGCCCCCTGGGAAGGAATAGGGTGGGTGGCACAGGAAAACCTTGCTCGCTTTTGTTGGGCTTTATGGAGGGCTCTTTGAATCCTCCAGCAGGAAGACTGGGGCTTCGGGTTTCCCAAATCCTCCTCTCGGATGCAAATTCCTTGATTGCTGACCAGGATTCCTTTTGCTGGAGCCTCAGATGCTTCCTTGCTGTTCAGGATATGATTATTCCCTTCAGGAGTGGAACCAGCTTCCTGCCCATGGGGAGCTGCAGGTTTTGGGGTTGTGGCCATGCTGTGAGTGAAACGCTGGCCCCACTTGCAGCCCACTGGGTTGGTGGGAGGCAGCCTGGGCTTGTGGCACCTGGTCAGCCACTGTGCTATGGCAGGCTTGGCTCACTCCAGACTGAGCTATCCTAGGAGGTTGTTCAGAGTTTGCTTATGGGACAGAGATGGGCAGAACTGTTTCACAGGACTTGTTTGTCCTTGTCCAGAGCCAGCCCTTCCCTGGCTCTCTCCCTTCTTTTGGGTTGATTTCCCCCCTCAGTCTCCCCAGGGAGGAACCTGCTCCCTCCCTTTACCATTTCACAGCTCATGGCACTTTGCAGACAGGAGATGGGCTGTGCTGGTGTGGATGGGGGCTTCCTGCAGGACCCACCCTGCAGAGACGCTTTGGTCAGGTTTTCCAAGCCTCCCTGTGTCTCTTGACAGGCTGGACCCAGCCCTGGTGCGTCCTGGCCGTGTGGATCTCAAGCAGTATGTGGGCCATTGCTCCCACTGGCAGCTTTCCTGCATGTTCCAGCGCTTCTATCCCGAGCAGCCCCTGGCTGCGGCCGAGCGGTTTGCGGAGCAGGCGCTGGCTGTCTCCAAACAGATCAGCGCTGCCCAGGTGCAGGGCCACTTCATGCTCTACAAGATGGACCCTGAAGGAGCCATTTCAAACATAAGTTCTATCCTGCTGTGACCCAGGACCAGCAACGCTGAGAGGACTGGGACAAAGACATGACCATCCCAGAGATGCCATGAAGCTGCCCAGATGCACAGGCCAGGTGTCTGTTCACCTCTACCCCTGCAATGCCTTGTTTTGGGGAGTAAGAGCTGCCAGCCTTGCAACAGGGAGAGGGAATCAGCTCTTGCTGCTCCCCAGATTTGGGTGCTACTGCACCAGCCCTGCTCATCAGTGTGTGCCTCACGTTGGGATTTCTGTAAGATGCCAGGGCTCCTGGGTATGAATCCTCTTCCTTGTGGGTCAACCTGGGGATTTCCTTTGGGGCAGGACATAGGGGTGCTACACTGCTAAAAGCTGCTGTTTTTTTAAAGGACAGCGATCTCACTGGTTTGTGAATATCCTCTGTGAAGTGCACAATAAGGCTCTTGTCTCTCTGGTCCCTTTTCGTGATAGTTGCCCCACTTATCCAGCTGCTGGTCCAGAGCCCTCCTGACCAGAGCCTGGCACAGCCAGTATTGTAAATCCAGAGTGTTTCAGAAAAAAAGCTGTTCTAAGAGACAGCTGGTTGTCCCTCAAGCTCCACACTGAGGTGCCACAGGTGCCTGGTCCTGCCCTGATGAGCTGTGATGCCAAGCCGCAGATCTGCTTGGATATCATTCCTTGGTGGCCATGACCGTCCCTCCTGCCAGAGATGTGGAGCCCTGGAGGTATTGTGAGCGCAGATGAGAGGCTTTGGTCAGAGAGTATCTTCCCAAGAGCTTTCCCCTCCCAGTCCCTCTTTCAGAATCTTGTAAATCATTTCCCCCCGAGCCAGTCCTGTGTTCATGTGTTCAGTTTTGGGGGCCGCATCACCTCAGTGGGGCTGTGGGAGCTGGTTCCAGGCCAAACCCAAACTGCTCAGTCCTCCTCTTGGCTCTGCCCTCTGGGGCCAAAGGCATAGTCACGAGCACATGGAAATACAGAGGGGCCCAAGCAATAGCATCTGGATGGATTTTGGTGCAAACAGGCACTGCTTTGGTGCAAGCCCAGACTTACACAGATATTTCTGCAAGTGAAGGGGGTGGCTCCTGGAGCAGGATGCTGCTGTTGGCATCTCAAACCCTGTGTTTGGCCATCTTATAGAGGCTGGGTGTCCAGATCCAGCCCTCTTCCCTCAAAGCTGGGGGTCAAAACTGGCCAGTGACTGTCAAATGTCTCACAGCTGTTGGGGAAGACGGGGGGTGGTAAGGGGGAGTCTGAAAGGCCTGATGCCACCACACAAGAGCACAGGCAACATCGAACTACACTGCTTGCTTTTAATAGTGTTAATGCTACACACGGTGCCGGTGCCTTTCTGCCCGTCCTGGGGCTTTTGCCAGTTAAAGCCTCACAACAGCCGTGTGAGGTAGGTGGGTGACACAGGTGGACACCAAGCAAGGGGACCCAGGTCAGGGTGCAGGCTCCATTCCTCCCCTCTGACCTGGAGGTTTGGTTTGTTTAGCCCAAATTCATTTCCACACACTGCTGAAAAATGCCCTCTGCTCCAGGCTGACAGCAGTGAGTCACAGAGGGCCCGTCCTAAATCCCTGCTCCCAGGAAAAAAACCCTTCCCTCTAACAGATCTGTAATTTGATCAAAGTTAACCAAATTGTCACTCCAATTTCAATAGCTGAATTCCCTTACTTCAAACATGGCACAGCAGCTTTCTGCTGAGAGTAAGCCTCACCAGAGGAAGCCAAGGAGCTTCAGCTGCTGCGAGGGGCAGAGATCTGTGTTTCTTTCATGACACAATCAAACGCCTTTCTTGGAGCACAGCAGTTTCATAAGTAAAGCAGGAGACAGCAGACAAGCACCAATGTCAGGTAACGTTTACACCTTTTCACCCAAGTGTAGGCAGGCCATTCCCCCAGAAACCAGCTGAACAAGGACAGAGAGAGCACTGAAGTAAAATTAGGGCTGTCTTCAGGAAGCAAGTGCTCAGCCCTTGTCCTCAGCAGGGCACAACATCTGGCTCTCAGATCACCAAGCCCAGGACAGGTAGTGTGGGCTCAGACCAAGGAGGGAGAAAAAAAGTCATGCTTTTAGGGTATTAGGGTTGAAAATAGGGCAATGTTGGAAATTTAAGCACAGAAGGTTCTTCGGCAGCAGGTTAAACCAACCCCTTCAGGTCAAGACCAGGCACAGAGTAAGCAGGACAGTAGGTAAGGAGGACCCAGTCAAGAGAGAGATTTGTGCACCCTTCACGTGCCAAAGATCAGTCAGGCAGATGTGTGTGCTGCCAAATACCTTCCCAGTACACACAGCTTTTGGTTTCCTGGCAATCTTGCATGAAGTTCTGGCAAGTCCATTGTGGCACTGCTATTTTTCCACTCAGCAGGAGGAAGACAGTAACAACATACGTGTGGCCAAAAAAGAGGTGAGGTGGGGGACAAGGCACAAACAAGTGTGAAGGAATCAGTACTGTCCAGGTGAGGCAGAGAGCTTACACTGAGCCAGGCAAAGCAAGGAGCCCTCCTGCCACCCAGAAGTGTCAGGGGAAGGTCTCTGCAGAGACCAGGGATCAACACCTTTGCTCCAAACAGCAATGAACAGGAGCAAGAGGGCAGAGAGAGCAAAGGGAGTAAGCTCTGGAGAAGACCCAATGAATTAATTTAATAGCATCCCACTTCAGAGACTTGGGGTTGCCCTTCATGGCTCTGGAGTGAGACACCATTTAAATCTGTGAAGCAGCAGCAGCTGGAACTGCACCAAATTAAACAGCAAAAATCCTCATTTTGAAATAAGATCAGCTTGAAGATGAAAGGAGGGTAGTAGTATCTAAAGTATTTGGGCATGTCTTCAGGTTGTTGCAAGTGCCAAGACAGCCTGGCCTTAGAGGGGGATTCCAACAGATACACATTGCAAAGCAGAGTGCTTTGAGAGACAGGCTTCCTGGGGAAGTGAGAGACAAGCTGAAGCTGCAGCCACCAGAGAGCCCTGACCTGCCAGTGTGTTAACTGAAACTTAACTTGGATCTCCTGGCTGGGACTGGGAAGTGTCCTGCATATAAAGGACTTTCCTGGCCAAGGCCATCAGTTGAACATTGGCCAGGGCTGCAGGAGAAGCCATGTTGTCTCCAAGGGACAGGGACAACAGCTGAGAAAATGCTCTGAGAAGGAAAGGGGGACACAGTAAGCTGAGCTGAGGTCTAGGCTGCTGTCCTGGCACAGCCCCATCACTTGGCACCACCATGGCTCCCCTGGGACACTGGCTTCCAGGGAAGATCTTGCCCCAGCTCTGGCTCTGCCATGGCACCATGCTCAGTAGGTGTGCATGTTTCTTGGCAGCTCACATATAGGGATGATGGCTGGAGGTCCCCATTTAAGGCTACGTCTGTCCGCTAGGTCCTCTGAGATCAATGCTGATATGATATGTCAAGATTCTGCTTCTCCAGTTCTGGTGAGAGCCAGCTGCTCATGCCAGAATGCTTTGCTCTGCTCATCCCCTGGTGATAACACCTAGGTATGTCCCATGTGCCATCTGCCTCCTCCCTCCAAGGGGTATGGTGTCTGCTTGCTACTGCTCCACCAGAGCCTTCACTGTTCTCCCCAGAAATAGCCCTTCCTTCCCTCAGCCCAGCCCCTCATCATTCCTGCTAGGAGCCACTCTCCTTCTCAAGATGGGCTTCTCGGTGTCCACTGGGCCTGAACACCCCTCGCCCTCTTGGTGCTCTGGGGTAGGAACCACGGTCCTGAACTCTGGACCTTTCCCACCTCCCACAATCCCAGGGCCTGTGGTGACCCTGCCAGCTGGGAGCTGCTCTGTGGTCACTGTGGTTAAATGTCAGGTTCTCCTTTTTCTTGCCCCGGGCCTCAGCCCCCTTCTCTGCACTCCATCTCTCCACATCATGATGCTCCTCTTTCAAGTCCACAGCCTCCATTACTGGTGAGGGATCTTCAGGGCACAAATCTTTTCTTTCAGCCAAGGGAGCAGCCCTGCTTCTACTGTGAGGCTTGGGAAACTCCTGACTGTGCCTTCCAGCAGGTCTCCGCTCTGGTCTCTGGCTGAAGCCCCTGGGCCCCCTGGAGCCATGGAGTGGATGACAGGCTTCTTCTCCCGGTTCCTGCAAGCCACTGCATGGCTGCCTTCCCTGGCCTCTGGGGCCTGGCCTCTCCCCTCTGTGCTTTTCCCTCTTGCTCGGTTGTTCCCTGGGCGCAGCAGGCCTCTCAGGCCGCCCAGGTTCTGCCCTGGCCTCCGATGCCCCAGCTGGCTCTGGAATCGAGGCTTGGCCGAGTGGATGGGGCCCGTCTGCAGCATCTGCACTCACTGGCAGCTGAGAGGCAGCAGCTGCTTGGCCTGGATCCGCAGCTGGAGGCTGAAAGAAAGAGGCCACCAGTGAAGAAAAGGACAGGGGTGTCCCACAGCAGGTGACAGCGCTCGGTCCCGCAGCCCAGGGCCCCCTCGGCAGCTCTCTGCCCCCAGTGCCATACCGCCTGGAGGCTGATGAAATAGCGGTTCCTCTCTGCTTCGGGGTCGATGATACCCCCTTTTTCTTGTTGTCTCTTGAAAATTAGGCGCAGTTCTTCCTGATGCTGCAACATCTTGGCATCTGGCCTGTACGGCTCCTGAGTGGCAGAAATCAAGGCAGGGTAAGGGCTCTCTCAACACTTGGCAGGGCTAGGAGCTACTCCCTAAACCCTCCTGTGATTGCACAGTGCCAGGCACCTGCTTCCCTTTGCCACATTGCCAGACCTGCAGATGCATGGGAAATCCCTGGACAGAGGCAGAGCATCCCAGTGCAGACCCACTGTTTCTGCCGTGACTGCCTTGGGATGTCCTGCTGTGGGGCGGGATGCAGAGCAGCTACTATCAGGTCACTCTCCTGACCTGACTATATCCCAGTGAGTGCAGGGACATGTCCCATGGCAGAATCACCTCTCCCCCAGCACATCTGTTCACCTCAGGGCTATACAACTGAGTCTACTCTCTGTGAGCTGCCCTTTGGACAGGACATCTATGAGGACCCGAGAGTGTGCATTTGTTCATCTGTTACAGTGTCCCAGTTGAAGCTACACAGTGCGGGGGCACAGCTGGGCAGGTGAGCCCCCATCTCTTACCAGAGGGTGCTGTGGGGGTGGTGCTGCCTTCAGAGCAGAGAGATCATAGACCAGGGTCTCCCGGCAGACAGGGCACTGCACACCAACTTCCTGTGGGGAGGCAAAAGGTGATAGCAAACCCTGTCTGCGACTCAGCTCATGCACTGCCCAATAAACCCACCATGGAAGTGGAACAGGATGGTCTTCTTCACTCTTCTGCCATGGTAGGGACGCCCAGGGGAGTTCCCACAGTGTGAAAGCAGCCTGGGTCTCAATGACTGCTATGGAAGGAGTCTCCACAGGATGCACGCCGGGACTTGTGCTCCAGCAGCTGGCTGCTGTGCAAATCACCCCTGCCAGCACCTATGGCTTCAGTCCTCCCTAGCCTAGGATCTATTTTATTCTGCGTCAAAGTGGAGCATGTCATCTATGCAGCATTTCTTTGAAAGGGTTTGTAGGAAGGAGATTTCATGCTCAGCTGCACTGTTTGCTCTGCAGCTGAAAACTGTTCCAACACCTGCTCAGGCAGGTTTTATCACCCCAGAATGCAGGTGATTGTGTTTACCCTGCTGCAAACCCCTGCAGTTCAAGGACTAGGGAACAAGCTCTCTTTTCTAATTCCCATGGCTCCAGAAGTCCAAAAATGCAACTCCCCTGCCCCCTCCCACAGCATGCACTGACCCAGAGATCCAATAAATCAACATCTTTGGTTGGAAAGGGACCTTGGAGATCACTTGGTCTAATCCCTGCTCTGATTCTCAGCACAGGCACGACACTGACTGCTGCCAGGTCACACTAGCTCTCATTCCATGTCCCAAAGAGGGTAATACAGATGTTCTGAGGATCTGTGCAGGGGGCCAAGGAAGGGGGCCCAGGGCGTAATACCTGTTTTGGGGATGGTGAAAGGTGTTGATCTCTCTCCTCCTGCTGCATGAGGATCTCCTCCTCCATGTGCTGGGCATAGCGGGCCAAACAGTGGGAGTGGAAGTAGTGGTAGCACTGGGTCTTTGTGAAGGCTTCTCTCTCCTGTCAAGAAGGGCAGCTTTGAAGGATTTCTTAGCACAGAGTTGTGTAGTCTGCCCAACTGAGGTGGGTTTTCACTTCCATGTCAGTGGTGGCAGTGGGAAACTAGTGCTGGCTAGAGCCACCTAAAATCTGCTGAGCTTCATCTCCACTTCTTCAGCAATTACTGGGATGCTGCTCCTTGTTTCAAATTTTAGAAACACTCCTAATGTCAAGATGCAAAGTTTTCGTGACTGATTTCTCGTGTGTGTTCCTCTGTAAGCAGGAACTGCTTATACAGGAACACACAGGAACTGCTTGCCATCTGATGTGTTCTCCTTCTTAGGACACTTCTTAGGCAGACTTTCCTTGCAACCCAGACCAGACCAGCTCCCCAGCCCGCACAGACCTGAGTATCCATCACATATGGATGTGTTCCAGTCCCTCCTGACCACCTGTGTGCTGAACTCCAGGTGAGGTACGACCTATACAGGGAATCTAAATACACTAGCAACTATCCTCAGACCCTACCCACTTCTTTGTAGATGCTCTGTGATCTCTTGCTGCCCCTGTGCCGTTTCTGTAGATGATTATTTCAGGCGGATGGCGAGAATGGTGTGTATGGCCCTCCGAAGGCCCACATGCAGTCAGATCACCCAGAGACCAGGATAGGGCCTGCTGGGGCACATCCTGGCCCCAGGCTGATATCCCAACTCCAGGTTCCCCATTCTCTTGCCTCACTTCCCAATCAACTTCCAGGGCTAAGAGACACATGCCTACCTGGAATCCATAAAGGCAGATCACACACTGTCCGTGAGGAATGTTGTTGTCAGTGAGAATCTCCTTCCCCTTCTGTGGAAGCATTAAAGCAAACATTTTACTCACTGGCCTGCCCATGTGTTCAGGGCTCTCCCACCCCTCGGGCAGTCAGGGACCAGTCTGTGGCTGGTAACCCCCAGCCTCCCCCAGCTCTCACCTCAATCAGTTCATAGAGCACCTCTGTCCCCAGCCTGGCTTCAGCAACACTTCTGAGGGTCTGGGATATCCTACAGCAAAGCAGCAGAAATGCTTAACACAGATTTAGCTACACCTTTTCACTGTCCCACATACCTGCCATCCCGCCATGGTGACACGAGGAACAAACAGAGCACTGGCCTTGAAGCTTTGCTTGGAGCACAGGATGGGCACAGGTGCACACACATATTCATGTGCTGTCCTGGCTTCCCACAAGTTGGTGCACAGGAAGCCTTTGTCCTGACAGGAATGCAGGAGCAGGTTTGCTGACGGCCTCAGATTGAGCTTGGTGTTGGTGAATCCCAGGCTTTGTTTATCTGACGGCAGTCCCTGAGCAGGTGTGGTGGGAGCTGCTGGCAACACAGTCCACTGCACCAAGGACTGGAGCATAAAGGCAACAACAGGCTGCCTGAGTCAGTCCCACCTCTGTCAGAGCAGGACCGGCAGCTTCCAAGGCCCCGAGGATTCATACTGCATTTCAGGGGGACCACAGGGCAACAACCACAGAGTGGACCCCTTGTTGTCAAATTCGGGACCAGTGGCTCCCATGAGATTTAGGACAAAGATATTTAGGGACCTATATCCATCTGTTAACCAGACACGGGAAGTCATGTGATTTAGTGAAGGGTTTGCCATAGTTTTGCCTCCTGGATCTCTGGAGGAAAGGACTCCCCTCTCCCTGCCCTCCTGGCACTCACTTTTGAATTTGCTCATCTGACAGGCCTCGTGGGTTCCTGATGGAGATCTCCGGAGTTTTATTAGGATACTAGGAAAAAAACAGAGAAACGCCCAAAGCACAACAGGAAAGGTGGAGAGGCCCTGGGCGGGGAGGAGCAGGGGCGCGGGGGGCAGGCAGCCTACCTGCGGGGGCACGGAGAGCACCAGGGTGAAGCGGACGTACTGGGAGTCCTGGTCCTCGGCCGTGGCGGGGTGCAGGGTGATGCTGATCTCCCAGGGCTCCCACCTGGAGAAGGGTCAGGCCAGGGTGAGCGGAGCGGCGCGGGGCCGGGCCTGGCCGGGGATGTGAGACGCGGAACGTACCTGCCGCGGCCCCGCGCCACCCGCAGCTCCTCCAGGTAAATGGACTCCAGCACCTCCAGCTCCGGCAGCAGCGCCCTGAAGGGACCGACAGGGCGGGGGTCAGATGGCCCCGCTGTCCGGGGGTGCGGGACCGCGGGGGCCCGGGGAAGGTGCGGGGGGTGTTACCAGTCCGCCGCCTCCGCCTCTTCCCCGGCCGCCGCCATCGCCCCGCTCGCCCCGGAAGCGGAAGCGGAAGTGGGGAGCGCGTTGCCAAGCGACGGCGCGGCGGCTGCGGGGCGGGAGCGGAGCGGGGCCAGGTCTGTCCCGTCCCGTCCCGTCCCGTTCCACTGCGGGACTGCTGCGGGACATCGGCGGGATCCGCCCAACCCCGGGCTTGCTGCGGGGGCATCGGCCGGCACTCGGGGCTTGTCCTGCTCTGGAGCCGGTGGGCAGGGATAGAGCCTGGCGTGGGGGGGGGGGACACGGCGATACCCGCCCAGGGGACCTGGCCCCGGGGTGAGTGGGAAAGCCCCGTCCCTCGGGATCAGGGATCGAAAGGGGTGCAGCCCTGCCTTCCCAGCGCTGGCACTGCCCGGCTCCATCGCGGCTGCGGCCGGTGCCCCGTGGCAGCCGGTGGCGTGGGGAGAGAGGGCGAAGCCCTCCTCCTCACCGTCCGCTTTGCCTCGGCAGCTCGGCGGCCCAGGCCCGAGCGATGGAGCGGTACCACGTCCTGGAAATGATCGGCGAAGGCTCCTTCGGGCGCGTGTACAAGGGGCGCCGGAAACACAGCGCCCAGGTGAGGGGAAAGGACCGGCCGTCTGCTCTGTGGTGCCGGGGACTTATTTCTGGTGCCTCTTGGGTTTTAAGGCTCTGCCAGGCCTTTGGGACTCAGCACTGATTTGTTTTTCTGCTGACATACTTGACCAGCTCCTGATGTCTTTCTGGGCCAAAAACCTGGCCACAGTATTGCCAGCATGGTCTAGAAAGTTCCAAATAAAGGGCAGTAATCACTTCCCTGCATTTTCTTTAGCCCAGGGTGCTGCTAGTACCCCTCAGTGCAGAGCACACTGTTGGCTTGTGTTAGCCTTGCTGTCCACCAGCATCTCTACGTTCTGTCCCGTGTTTCTGGAAGTCCTGATTTTTCCTGTGTTCACTGATCATATTTCTTTGCTTTAAATGGCAGTGTGAAAAGTCGTGTGAACACTAGTACTGATGTGCAAGGATGTGGGGAGAGCCCCAGCTCCAAGAGGTCCAGTCAACAAATATCTCGTTCAGTGTGCTCACCTTGAAAGTGCTGAGTCCAATTAGGGTTAAATGCAGCCTTTGCCAGAGTGGGCTTGACCAGGAGCCTCGTCTAATCCCATCTTTTCCTACTTTAAAAGGTGGTGGCCTTAAAGTTCATCCCCAAGGTGGGGCGGTCTGAGAAAGAGCTGAAGAACCTGCAGCGAGAAATTGAGATCATGAGAGGCCTCCATCACCCCAACATCATCCAGATGCTTGACAGCTTTGAGACTGATAAGGAGGTGAAGGGGACTACTTTGGGCAAATGCTTTTGCTTGACTAGGCCGGGGAACAAGGGCTGGCCCCTGCTGTCGTAGGGACGTCTTTCTCAGGAGTTGCTGGTGATACCGTCCCAGGATCTGGTCAGTGTTTTTCAGAGCCCTCTGGGATGTGCTATGTGGGCTGCACTAGGTTGTATGCAGAGGGAAACGAGATGACTAGGGGTATGCAAGATGTGTGGTTTGAGACTACAGAGTAAGGATGATTCTTCAGTCATCAGTCTTTTCAGAGACTGGCTTTTCACTGATTTATACTCTCATGTAGATAATATGATAAGAAAGGACTGAAGACTGTGCTATGGGGTACGGGGGCATGAAATAAAGTAGTTGGGCAGCAGATTCAAAACAAGCTCAAGGGCGTGACTCTTCTCAGTGGGCTTGGGAATACCATTCTAGGTTTGTCCTGTCCTTCCCTCTTCCCTTGTTTCTGCTGGCTGTCCAAGATACACCTCTGTCCAAGATGACCTCTGCGAAGTGCCAGGCCCTTGCTGCAGTGCATCCATGAGGGCTCTCTTCCATCCCAGATCCCAACCCAAGCTGATGGACTGTGCACAATGGCAACTCAGCACCTCCCTCAGGCTTCCTGCTCTACTCTGTCCTGGTCCCCAGGGCCTGATCTCACCATGATGCTCTTGCCTCCAGGTGGTGGTGGTGACTGACTATGCAGAGGGGGAGCTCTTCCAGATCCTGGAGGATGATGGGAGTTTGCCTGAGGACCAGGTGACTGTCATGGTAGTGGCCATGCAGTGTTTGCAGGTTGAAGAGAACAGGATTTATCTGCCTGCAGGCAGAGGGTCTCTGCTGTAAGCTGGGATGCGTCAGGAGGGTGAGGGTGCCTCCCGAGTTTACCCGGCAGAGCTTCTGAAAAGGATGAAGAGGGAGCCAAGTTGCACTGTGGGTCAGTGGGGTCCTGCAGGGACCTTGGTTTCCCTGTTCCCTCTTCAAGGGCTACAGCACCAGACTGCTGCCTTGGCCATTGGCCTACTCCAAGGAACTGCTGGCCCCCAGCTGGGGTTGGTCCCTGCCCCAAGAGGGCAAGAGCAGAAGTAGGGTTACTGGGGGAGCCAGGCTTTTAGGGACATGATTGTGCCAGTGGGTGGCACTGTGGAACACAGTGTGAGGCTCCTGTGTCTCTGGCAGGTCCAGACCATCGCTGCCCAACTGGTCTCTGCTCTCTATTACCTGCACTCCCACCGCATCCTGCACCGAGACATGAAACCCCAGAACATCCTACTGGGCAAAGATGGTGTTGTCAAGCTCTGTGACTTTGGGTGAGTGCTGGGGGCCAGCTTGAGGGGGACACTTGGCCTTGAGGCAGCCAAGAGGATTCTGTGGATATTTAGAGGTTAAGCAGAGAGGGGGGATTTTGTCCTCCAGGGGGAAGAAGTGTTGGTAAACTCCCAGGAAACTCTCTGGGAGCTGCAAAAGATGTTTCAGCCTGAACTTGCCATCTGTGCTTTGCTCTGAGCAGGTTTGCCCGTGCCATGAGCATCCATACCATGGTGCTGACCTCCATCAAGGGCACCCCACTGTACATGTCCCCTGAGCTGGTGGAGGAGCGGCCGTATGACCACACAGCAGATCTCTGGTCTGTGGGCTGCATCCTGTATGAGCTGTTTGTGGGCACTCCTCCCTTCTACACCAACAGCATCTTCCAGCTTGTCAGCCTCATCGTCAAGGACTCTGTCAAGTGGCCCACGGCCATGAGCCTGATGTTCAAGGTAAGGGCAAAGGCCCTGTGTGCAGGGTGAGCTCTGTTAATACAACTTTGGCCTTGCCTGCTGCGCTGGTGAGTCACTTGTAGCTTTTATGTCCCCTAACAAGAACTTTGGAACATAGACGAGGGATGAGAGCTGGGCCTCCTGGGAGGGGGACCCTTATTGCTGTCCATAAGCTGGGAAACCGGGGCCAACAACAAAGGAGTGATTTACTGGGCTGGGAAGGAAAATGTCTTCCTGTCTGCCCTAAGCACTAGAGCCACTCCTTTTCCAGAGCCAGGCCGGGAGGGCAGGCCTCCTGGTGCTCTCACTGGGGGAGACTGGTGGGTACACTGTGCACACTGGCACATGCTGAACATGCCGCGGTGATCTTGCTGCTGTGCTGTCCTGCAGAGCTTCCTTCAGGGACTACTAATGAAGGACCCCCACCAGCGTCTGTCATGGCCAGAGCTGCTCTCTCACCCCTTCATTGCTGGACGGGTTACTGGTGAGTACCTGCTTTTTGCAGCACTGGACAGGTCCGTTTCCTCCTACTGTTGCCTGGAGACTCAGAGGACCACCCGTCTCTGCTATTTTTACTGTCCTGGTCTTTGCCTCCCTCCTCTCAGCTTTCTCCAAGCATTGACTGCTAGCTGTTTATGAAGTTCTCCTCTCACCTCCCCAGTGATTGATGACACAGAAGAGCATGGGATCTCAAACCCCTTTACCACCAAGCTGTCCCCAGAACTGTGGGCCCTGAAGGAACAGCAAGCCCATTCCATGGTCCCCAGGAGCAGCCAGTCCAGGATCCTGAGAAAGGCCCAGCGGAAGATGATTGAAGAGGCACAAAAAAAGGTGGAGGAAAGTGGGTGGTTGTCCTGGCTGTATCCCACAGTCAGGGCAAAGGAGGAGCACTGAAATGGGCCCTGGGGGGAAACATATGGATACATGGGTCAGGCAGGAGTGTCAGTGACACACAAAGCGGGATGTGGGGTGCACAGGGTGGTGGAGTCTAGGAGACTCATCTGTCTGAGTAACTGCCCTGACCAAACTTCTCTGCCATCATTAGGGGCAACTGAAGGCAAGTGATGCATCTATGGAGGACTCTGGCAATGGACACCCCAGGCATAGACCCAGAGCAGCTCCAGGCAAGGCAGACCCTGAGAAGGGGGAGCTGATGACTGCCTCCAATGAGAATAACTCTGGTCTTCTGCAAGGAAAGAGCAGCATGGCAGAGTGGGAATTGGAGGAGTCGCTTCCTGACCCATGGTGAGAGAGGGCTGAGGCTGGGGCAGGAGGAAAAGGGGAAGGAAAGGTCTTTCACTGACTGTGCTGTTTCCTTGGCTAGCCAGCACAGCATCTCTCGAGACTATGAGCGGGAATTTCCTGGAGCAGGTGCCCCTCCACAGCCGGATGCTGGCAGGGCAGAGCCCTGGGGCAGGCGCAGCATTGAGGCCGTGGACCTGGAGAGCGAGGTAAGACAGTGTCTTGAGGTGGGGACAGCAGGGCCTAGTCTCCAGGGTCTGGTACAGAGACCCTGGGACTGGCAGAGTCTGCGGCATCACTTGTCTCTCCTTCATGGCTAGGAGCTGGAGAGTGATGAGGAGTGGCAGCACCTGATTGAGGCCACTGAGCCCTCGGCCATGCAGCTGAGCACACCACTGAGCCTCCTGAGGGACCCAGCCTTTCAGCACCGTGTCCGGGACTGCCTGGCAGACTGTGCTCAGCAGGTAAGTGATGGCTGGCCCAGACAACTATGACTGGTGACATGGATGCTACCTTCTTCCCCAGGATTGTGTTCAGAACATTTGGAGAGTCCTTAGTCCAGCAAGAAAAAAGATTCCCTGCTTCTTCAGTAGTCAGAGCTGTCTTATGCACTTAGCTTGCCACCTGTGACTCTGCTGTCCCTTGCATGAATGGATTGAGGGGCTGCCCCATGGCTGATGGAGAGGCCAAAAATGCTGCTAATTATGGCTTCTCCGTATCCAGGTGCTGGAAGGAATGCTGGAGGGGGCCTCCCATCTCCGTCCTGTGCTTCGTGTTGTGGGCAACCTCCTGGCTACCCAGTGTGACTCTGAGCTGCTGGACCACTTCTGCCGAGAACTGAATGTGCCTCTGTCCCTGCTGTGTTTAGCCAAGCAGATCCTGGAGAGTGGTTGCACCAAGCAGGTGAGTGTAGGAGCCCAGAGAAATTCGGGCTCCTTCCAGCCCTGCAGAATGCTGGTGCTGAGGAGGCCCTGGTGTCCTGCTGGAGCTGACTCACAGAACCAGTGCCTCTTCCAGGCATCCTTGAGAAGGGGAAGGTTCTGGCAGGGAAGAATTCTATCCCAATGGTGTGGGGATGGCCAGCAGACAATTTGCTGTTTCTTTCTGGATTCTGCAGCAGCCCTGGTGTATCGCTGTGCTGACAGACCTCCTCATGGTGACCACAGTTTATTTCAGCAGTGAATGCAGCCTGGAGGAGAGTGGTCAAAAGCACAGGTAAGGACAACCTTCTGTGCCCTGAGGTCTCTTGTGGCCACTTTGGGGAGCCAGCAATAAGCAGGAGGGTAGTGTTCATACTCTGCAGTCGGAGTCATCTCTGGGGGGAAGCATCATGGACTAAGCACGTCATGCCATATCACTGTGCTCACAGAGGAGCGCTTTCCTTCAGTGGGACTAACTAAGGGGAAGGCACAACTGATGAGTCCAGTTGTGCTGCTCACTGACAGAAGCTCACAGTGTGAGTGTGTGCTGCCTGCCCCATTAGCCAGGGCCACATGGGCCTGGCCAGATCCCGCCCTTGTAGCCAGGAGCCATGATTCTCCACTCTCATCTGCCCCTGCTCTTCCCCAGCCTGCAGACCTTCCAGGAGAGTGCTGCCTGCTTCCTGGCCCTGCTGCCGAAGCTGCTGGCTGAGCCAGTCGACAGTGAGATGAGACTCTGCCAGCAAAGCCTCCTGGTAAGGGTGCCCCCATCTCCCTCCTCCCTACCCTTTTCTGTAGGGGCAGAAGCTGTGGGGCTGTCTGCGTATGTCAGGGGAATGCAGGCTGAGGACCCTGCTCCCAGCTATGGGTCTGACGCATTCTTGTCAGGGCAGGCCGTCTCACCCACTGGGGTTTCTGTGCGGGATTGCGTACAGAAAGGAGGTCTCTGTGGGGGCACCTTCCCTGGCTCTGCCATTCTGGGGTAGCTTTACTAGCTGAGCCAACAGCAAGTGCAGTCCCTGGTACACACCCTGGCACAAATGGCCTTGTGGCCAGGCAGCCTCACTTCACCAGACATGCCCCTTGCTCTGCTGCCGAAAGCTCTGCTGATGGAATTGTGCTGGGTGGGCACAGTTTAGGAGTATAATTCACATGGGACTCAGGCAGGAGATACATACAGGCTTGTATTTGGTATCATCTTGCTTTTAGCCTTTTTTTTCAGGCTGCATGTTTTAGAGCCAGAGGAATCAAGAGCAAAAAGAGCTCGTGCTCTTGGGTAATGAGTTGGGTGTGCTCTACCAGGTTTTGACAGGTGAGGAGGGACACATACTTCCATGTGTATTCCTCACTTTGCCAGCATGAAGCCAAAATATGGGTCCCATACTGTAACCTGGCTGGAGAGGACAGTTGGAGGTTCCTGAAGCTTCAGCACGAGTCCTTCTCCCATCTCTGCTGTCTTGCAACAGCCTCCTCCTGCGCTGTCCTTCTCTCTCTTCCCGCATTCATGCTGCAGTGATGGCAACCCCTGTGTCTTCCCCAGTGCTTCACCCAGCTCTGTGAGAGCCTGGATGCGACAGACTCCTCCATCTCTGCACCTTTCTACACCAGCCTGCAAGAGGAGCATCAGCCACTGCTGGACAGACTCCTTCAGGGATCCATCTCAGAGCAGCCTGCTCTGCAAGGTAGCAGTGGTAGCAGCTCACCACCTCTTGCTGGGGTTTCCCCTCTCTCTTGGTCTTGGGCTCCATCGGAGCACTGGCAGCCATTGCAGTGCTGTTGGCTAGAGAAGGTGGCTGAAGCTTATCTGCCCAGACCCCTACTAACCAGGGCTCTCCTCTCCCTCAGTCTCAGATCTCACCCTCCTCATGTCACAAGCTTTTCCTCTCTTGCCCTTCAACCCTATCCTGCTGCCCCTCAGCATTCTCAGCACATGACTCCCAAGCTCTGCCCCTGTACAGGTACAGCAATGGAGGCCAAGTCAGACCAGAGCCCAAGTGTGGTAGACCTCTTCATGGCTGCACTGGCTGCTGCCTGCAGTATCCCCCTGGAGAGGAACAGCTGTCGGGAAGCCAAGCAGCAGGTCAGACAAGCTCTCTGTACAGGGTGAAGAGGTGTGGTCCCCACAAGGCAGCAGCCCTTTCCAGGAGGATTCCTTTCTCATCAGTGGAGTGTAGGGCTGGGATCCTCTGCCTTTGATGGCTGCAGGGCTGGTTTTTGCAAGCTGGTCCTCCCAGCTGAGATTTAGGAATCTAAGGATTCTTAAATCAATTAAGAGACTTAAACTTAGCCCATCTCACAGTTCAGATCCTAAGTAAAGAACTAGGCAATACAGAGAGAACATGAAGAATTCTTATATGACAGTGATATAAACTGTAGGAAATCTAAATTAAACGGACAATAAGAGGGAAAACTACTACAGATTAATATTTGATCCTTTACCTCAACTTTGAGTCAACAAGGAGGGAAGCTTGAAGTCAACAGAGGAGGAATCTCACCTTGCTTATCTCAGCCCTGGGACTGTGCATCAAAGCCATGCTGGGTCATGGTAGGTGGGCATCCCTTTGTGAAGACAAGCAACACATAGGAAGCAGATGCCTTCTTTCATTAAATTGTTGCTAGCATTAAACTCCTTAAGTCTGTGCAGTGCTTCGGGTACCCAGGGTGCAAACCAGGCTGATTTCTGCAGGTCGCTCAGGTGGTAGCTGAAAAGCTTATGGAAGGAGAGAGCCAGCAACTTGGGAAACTGCTGGGAAGACTGGAGCACTCAAGCTGCTCCTTGAATGTACTGAAGGTAATAGCCCCATCCTTTTATCTGGCTGTGCCCAGAGACACCTTTGCTCTGGTATTAGGAGTATGGGGAAGGGGGAACTGTGGGCTCAGGCCTCAATAACTCCCATCTGCCTGATGTCAGTTGTTGAATAAATGAGGTAGTCATGGGATATGACTGGAGTGGGCCTGGTCACTGTGTTCCTGTCCCCAAGGGTTGATATTTCTCACCTCTGCCTCACAGATCCTCTACGCTAGCTGCCATGCCCACCCAAGCCTGTGCCAGCGCCTGGGAAGGAGCCAACTGCTGTGGGGTTTCCTCATGCAGCTCTTGAAGGGTGAGGTAGGACTGACCACAGCCTGGTGGGGTGGTGGAGTAGGAATGTGGGCAAGGAGGATACATTCCTCTGAGCACAGTTTGAACCACTGTAGTGTGGGGAGAAGAGTTTAGGGGAGCTTAATTTGGGGAGTGCAATTCTCCTCCAGGGCCCAAAAACATCCCCTCCTCCCTTTGTACCCTTGCTGTTCCACTGTGACTCCTGCTCCCTTGGCAGGTCCGTGTGGTGGAGGTGGCCCAGGAGGCAGCCTGTGAGGCCTCTGTGTGCCTGCTAGCCTTGCTCACCCTGCACTTTCAGGCCTCCCCTCCCAGGTAAGCACCTGCTTTCACTCATGGGTGGGAGAGGAACGTGCCCTGCCCTGAACAGCCCTCTGTTTCCCACCCTGCCCAGAGCTGGGATCCTGCTCCCACCGATCCCTCTAATTTGGACACATCACCAGAGTGCTGGGCAGTGTGGGTGGGTGCTGGGGATGCAGTGAGGGTCCAGTGTGAACAAGGAGGTGCTGTGAACCAGGGCACTTCCTGGAAAATGGCTGCTTCCAAGCCCTGGGAGTGTTTGAATGCTGCTGCTCTGCACTATGTGAAGCTGTGGGAAAATAGCGCTTTTCTCCTGGTCCCTGTATTTCAGGCTTGAGGAGGTGGTTACCTTGGCTGTGGATCTCATCACGCAGTCTCCTGTTGTCTGCCTTGTGGTAAGCTGCCCCCCATGCCAGAGCCACCACTGAGAGCCCTGCAGAGCGCTGCATCACATTTGGGTCTCACCATTCCTCATTCAGGGTGGGATGAGGCTGATGGATAAAGGGTCAATACTGACCAAGTAGATGGGAAAGTCACAAAGGTGCTGAGCTCTCCCTGTCCAACAGGGTGCTGCAGCATTCCTCCTGGCACAGCTCAGTCAGCATGGGGTGGCCTTGGAGCTCAAGGGAGAAGAGATCCTACCAGTGGTGACAAATGCGCTGACAGCACCTGCTAAGGTACGGGATGTGGACAAAAAGCTGGGGAGCCGTGGCCAAAAATCTGGGGAGCCATGCACACCCCACTGTAGAGGTGTGCAAAGATGGGCTCAGAAGGGTGCAGGTGTGGTGCTGCTGCCCTCAGATCCAGCACACAGCTCCAGCCTGTTCTCCACTCTCTTAACAGCTGCAACTCCCCCTGCCAATGAGTGCTGGTCTCTATGACGGGCTCTTTTTCCTCCTGCTGAAACTCCTTGCCCAGGTACTCCTTGACCAGTCTGCCCATCTCCCTTTGCCTGATCCCTGCCAAAAGGTGTGGTGCCAGAAAGACCTGAATGTGGATTTGTAATGAGGTTGAGGCAAGCTAGGGAACTGTGAAGCTTTGGCTGAACTGTACAACCCCATGAAAGTCACCAAATGTCCTTGAAGGGTTGATGGGAGAGTGGTAGGCAGGGAGTGGTGATCTGTGGGCACACTGGAGTGAGAGGGCAGAGATGCCCTGGGACTGACACTGTTGGCAGGTACAGCAGGGCCCATGGGCCATGTCCATCCAGCCCTGACCTTCCCAGGACCAAGGGGCTGGCAGAACCATGGACCAGAACCACATGGGAGGCCATGAGGGACCATGATATCTGCCTCTCTAACTCTAGGAGGATGTGGCCGTGGAGCAAGGCTTTGCCTCCTCAGAGCTGTGGAGCCTGGTCTGGCATTGTGTTGCTGTGGTGCTTCATGTGGGCAGTGACAAGGCAGCGCTGGAGGGAGAGCTCCCAAGGGCAGGCCACCCCATGGCAGAGCCAGACTGGAACCTCCTCTCCCCTCAAGGTAGGAGCTGCAGGACAGCAGGGCACCTGCCCTGGAGCTGCTCCACATCCTGCCCTCAGACTTGCCCATGTGTGTCCCTGTCCTCATCTGTTCCCTGAGGCCGGAGGGCCCAGGTGGCTTTTCTTGAGTATTGCAAGTTGTCCTCTGGGGAGAGAGGACTTGGCTGGCCCATGCTGTGTCCAGTTGGCAGCAGCTCAGCTGAGCTGGCTGGAACAGAAGGGGTACCTGTGCTGCAGGGAACGTTCACCCTGGCAGGTGTGACCATTGGGGTGGAGATTTTTTGGGTTTGGGCAGGGAAGCACAGAAGTAACTGTGGAGCAGCCTTGAGGCAGTATAGACAGACAGAAGAAAGGAGACTTTTCAGCCTTCCCTAGCTTTGCCCCTCTGCCTGGTGTTCCCCCTGCAGGCACCCTGCTCTTCCTCAGCCTGGCGCTCTGCATCTTCACTCGTGAGTCACCACAATGCCTGCCTCAGCTCACTCAGTCTCGTGGTGTCCTCTTGGTGACCCTGAAGAGACTGCTGTCCCCTTGCTTCCTGGAATGCCTGGCACAGACGTGAGTTGTGGCAAGGGCTGAAATGGGCAGGGCTCAGCTACTGAATGGGGCTTGGACATGAGCAAGCCAAGGGCTGAGAAGTTCCTGACCTGGCACTTGCAGAGCCTCTCCTTAGTGCCTGGTGTGGGGAATGTTCTCTGCCTCTTGCCCTGTGTTTTTCTGATCACCTCTGTATTAAACCCGCTCTCTCTCTTTAACAAATTCAGGCAGGCAGGAGAGGATGGGGACCCCGAGGTTGCCCCAGCTGTGGTCATCCAGGCCTGCCAGATCCTCTGTTTCCCATTTGCCCTGGAAGTGGATAGAGATACCTTAGCATTGATCATGCAAGCTGTGAGAGACACCCAGATCCCTGCCCAGCTGCTGCAGGTATCTTCTTGGCCTTGTGTTTTTCTTCTCCCCCATACTGTGGAGACACCTTCTCACGTTGCAGCCCCCAATGTGTGGCACCACTTCATACTATGGTGTCAGTTTCTGCCCACACAGGAATGTCACTTGGGTGCCATGCAACCCTCAGAACAGGTTGGCCTGCACTGACCTGCTGGCCACCTTCAGCTGTTGCTTGGCTTGGCTCACACGAGTGCAGCGCACTTAGCACTGCTGTCTGTCCTTTCTCCATAGGTCTGCTCTCGCCATCTGCCCTTCTCATTCACGGAGCTCCCCATGAGCCTCTTGTGCCACCTCGTTGTATCTGACACGCAGGTCATAGACCAAGTGGTGAGGGAAGCTGCCACCTCGGACCATGTCTTTGCGTTTCTGAAATCTGCCCTGTTCTCAGACAACCTCACACTCACAGCTGACCTCCTGTCTCTCCTGACCCACGTGGCCCGGACCTGCTCAGAGCATCTGCCGTTTCTCCAGAGGATCCTGAGGGGCTTGGATGTGGCTGACCAGCCACTGACCTACCTGCTCGGCCACCAGCAATACCTGATACGGGCCAAAACCTGCAATCTGCTGGGCAACCTGCTCCGGCATGGCTTTCCCGCGGCACTGCAGAGCCATCCCGGCTGGCTGGAGAGCCTGCTGGGGTGCCTGTCGGACACGGAGGGCAGCGTGCGCAAGGCAGCCAGCTTTGCTGTGGGCAACGTCGCCGGCCACGAGTCCTGCCCGGCTGGGACCCTGCGCAGAGCGGTGCCCGCGCTGGTCCGGCTGCTCAGCGACCCGCAGGCCCAGACGCGCTGCAACGCGGCCCTGGCCCTGAGCAACCTGGGCCAGCATGGGGCAGAGCTGGGCGACCTGCTGATCCAGAGCAGGGCCCCCCACCTCCTGCTGCAGGTGGCCTGCCAGGACCCCCGGGAGAGCGTGCGGGAGGGAGCACTCGTGGCTCTGCGGGTCCTCAGCGAGCACCCCGGGATCCAGCAGGTACTGCACGGGGGAACTCCTGATGCTGTGGGGACAAGGGGCCGTGCTGGTGGGTGACTCCTGTTCCTCTCCTGGCTCCGCAGGTGCTGCTGTCCCTCGGAGCCCCCGACAGGCTGGCCGCGCTGGCTGGCGGCAGCCCCCGACCGCCTCATGCCCGGCACTGCGAGGAGCTCGTCCGCCGGCTCGCAGCCGCGCCCGGCCCCTCGTGTGCCCGCCGGCTGCCGCCCCGCACCGGCGCCGAGCGGTGATGCCCGGGCATCCCGCCACGGCACCGGCGTTTCCCTCGTCCTCAGCCCGACCTTCCCTGGAACCCGCGTTGTCCGCCCGAGAGGGACCCTGCCCAGCCGGCTTTACCCGGGGCGCCCCCAGTGGCAAGCCGGTCCTGGAAAAAACATGCCCATTACTTAAGGAAGCGCCCGTTTCCCGACGGCTCCCGGTGCCCCGGGGCTCGCTCCGCCACGCCGCCAGGGGGCGGTGCAGCCCGCGGCGCGGGGGCTGCCGGGAGGTGTAGTCACGTGGGCCCGCCGGCTCCCCATGGTAACGGCGGCGGCGGCGGGTCCGGCGGGTGGTGAGTACGGCGAGGCCTCCCGGCACCGTGGCCCTGCTCCCCGGGGCATGTGTGTCTCCCTGAGTGCCATCCCCAGAGTCCCCCCACCGGGCCATACGACCTTTGCCCCTCCCCCGGCCCCTCCTGCCCCACCACCGTACCCGGCCCCGAGGAGGCACCGTGCTCCCCCCCGGGCCTCCACGCGGGGCTCGCCGTGGCCTTGTTCCAAGACCCACTCGGGAGCGGTCTGTGGCGGGAAATACTGGGGCTGGCGGCCTGGCAAGCCGACCTGGAGCAGTGCAGAGCATCCTGATAGCACCTTTTGCCTCTAAGACTTTCACTTGGAAGAAATGAGACACAGAGTGTATTCCCCGGGCGAGTGGCAGAGATTGAGTAGAGCTGGCTCCCCAGCCAGCCACAGCCCCAGGAAACCTCTCCAACGGCTCTTGGAGCAGCTGTTGAGGCTGGAGCTGGGATTGACCAGGCCGCAGTGGAGCACTGGGGCAGCCTTGCTGTTCATCCTTCCATTGGGGTCTTGGCTTGACAGCTCTCGTGTTGTAAAAAGAAGCTGATGGGTCTGAAAGGCAAAAGGCAGAGCTGAGTTGAAACAAGCCTTGAGTGTTTCATGAATGCCTCCAGGGTCTGGGCTGAGAATGAGGGGCACAGGTGTGTGAAGACCTGTAAGCACTGTTCCAGCCTCCTGTCACCCTTCCCAGCTGGGCTGTGGGGAGTTTGTGGGAGGCAGAGTTAGCACCACAGCTTCACATCAAAACCCTGCCTCCGTGACTCCCTGAGATGCTGCTTCTCTTTGTCATTGTGGTGTGTTCCTCACTGAACAGGCAGGTGACACCTAGTGGCTTCTGAACAGTTTGGGGGAATTAACGGTGAATTGTTGATCTGATTACAGTTTTGTCTAGTAAGTTTTCCTTGATTCTTAGAGTTTGTAGCCAGCAGATAGTAGCACTCTGTTCTTGCCTTGCTGCAGTCACTAACTTTTGTGTTAGGTGAAGTTTGTTGATGACAGATTGGCCCCTCCTGCTCCTCACTCATGCCTGGGGCCCTTCTCAGAACAGCAGGGATCACATTTCCAGGAGGAGCTGAGGGGACAAATGTCACTGTCCCCAGATAATGGTGCCTGCGCAATGTCGTGTCACCGACACAGGTCATGCACTTCGGCTGCTCTACCGCCCTGACTGGATGCCACTCCTTGGCATTTTCTGGATTCATCCCGGACATCCATTTTCTGGATTCATCCCAGTTTGGGAGTATTGGGCAGCTTCTTCTCAACTTGAATCTCTGTTTCTTCTCCATTCCTGAGCTCTGAGAGATTGCTGTATGGAGTGAGGTTTTTGCAATGCCTCCAGAGGAATTTTTCCCGCCCCTGTTATGGACTTGGAAGTGTCCTCAGCACATATTGAAAGACAAACCCGGAAACCTTTTTTTCTGGTGTAAATATGGTTCAGTAAAAAGTATCAAGAGCAGAGGATGGACAAAGAATTTATGTGTTTTGAACTAATTGCGTAGTTCTTGTCACGTTGCTACGTGTTGATATTTTATACTTGTTCCACTCACTCCAAATCTTCCACTTTTATTTCTCACTAAAGGCCAGACTGCCTAAGACCAGACAGAGCTGTGCTGACCACCTGTCAGTTCCTGCACTGGTGGCCAAAGTCTTCACAGGTCTTGCTGTGTAATTCTCCTGTACTTTTTCTCCCATCATGAAGCTCAATTGCTGTCCCTTCAGATTGGATCTTCAGGAAGGGGCTTTAGACCTCCTTGGTGAAATGCTGTTAAACACCGCATGGTTTAGCTTGTTGCTTTTAACTCAGACTCGCTTCCCTACTCTTGGTTTACGTTGCGGTACAAATGCTCCCGTAATCCACACGATGAGAAAGTATGAATTAGGGATGGGAGCAAGGGCAGGCACTTCCCAGCTTCACTGCTGGAGAAACAGAGCTGTGTGGTCCACTGTCACTGTGCAGCGTGTCTACTTTGGGGCCTGGGGAATGTGCCAGGGAGAAAAGTTGATATCCTTGGGGGATTCCACACCCTGAATCTTTTGCCCTTTGCTATGGCCCCTACACTGTCTGGTCACAGCCAGGACAGCCCTTTATTTTAGACTTCCCTGGTACACTCTCTCCATGGCAAAGCTGCAACCTTGGATTGTTTTCCTAATGATGTGGAATCCTTCACATCATCTGGTGCTGTGCTCCAGTGCCCTGAGAATGGTGGAAAAGTCCCTTGTGAACTCAAACACAAGAGCCTTCAGTCCCCAGCCCAGCCTGTGTGTGCATAGAGGGAGGCATTTGCTGCAGCACAGGGTGAGGTCGTGGCTGGGTTCCAGCTCTCCCACAGCTTGGTCCAGCTCCCTGCTGCCCCTCAGGAGGTCTGCCTCTACCTCAGGAATGGGAGCAAACACTGGAGCTGTTCTGCTTCTCTTGCAGAGTAGCATTCTGCTTAGGTAAAGGCTCATTTTGAGCAGCCATACACTTCTCATACCTCCTTTGTTCAGTGTGGAGTTCAGCACTGCAGCTGTTGAATGGAAATAACTAGCCCCAGCGCAAATGCTGGGCACAGATGTAATCCTAGGATGCAGGTGGAATTTGCTGATGCATCCCCATAGTGGGTGGTTTCTTACTGGTATCTTTTGACTTGAGTGGCCAAGCAAAACCTTGTGATCTTGATTAGGACAGAAATTGTCTGTCATCCTCTTGTTTTGTGCCCAAAATGTGGTTCTGCGCTATGGTACTGGAGCTGGGAGAGAACAGCAGTGCTTAACTGTGTGGCAAAGCAGCATGACTGTTGGTCCCTGTGCCCCTGGCATTTTTGTGTTGGCCAAGCTGTCTCTGAGCTGTTTTGTCCTCATGGATGACTTCTTGTGGCCAGCAGAACACTCTGCTCTTCAGGTTGAACTTGTGGGTGAACTCGGACATTGCTTTGCCTCAGTGTGTGACTACAATTGAGGCAATTTGTTTCCTGGAGCTGACGTAGGGGAGGGCTGTTTCTGTGCTGTTGAAACACAAGCTACCAGGTGTTGGAGCAGCTTTAAGCACTCAATCAGTTGGTTTCAGATCAATGGTGTTGATCTTGTTCAAAGTTTTAAATTTTTTTGAAGGGGTACAAACCCTTATTTTGAAATATATTCATTTTAAAACCTACCTGTTTTGTGTTGTTGTTAACTTGCTTGTTCAAGCTTTAATCAAAAGCCCCAGAGCTTTGAGTGAGGAACTTGGTGTGAACTCAGATTTCATTTAGTAAAAGATGTTGTCGCTTTTAATCATAAAGAACAAAAATTGCACCCTGCAATGGCATAGAAAACAATAGCAAGCACAGTTGTCTAACCTCCCCTCCTTGTGACTTTGAGCTGTGTGAGGCTGACAGCACTGTTATCAGGTCAGCTCACAGTGCATACATTTGCAAGCTCTTGTTATTTTAAGCATGTCACCAAGCTGTGTTTAAAATAACCTCCCCAGCCAGACTTCTGTGACACCCGGGCTCTTATGATCTTGTCCTTTCCTGTTAGGAATGGGGCTGCAGAGAGCTGCCACACTGACATTAGGGGAGCACATGCCACAGTGGGGCTCGGGCTGGAAGAAATGATTTTCACTGACATATGCTGGGGTACACGAAGGCCAGGGCGTGTTGTGGCCCTGCGTGCCTGTGATGTGACATTTGAACAGGTTGTGGCAGTGCTCCAGCTGACGCCCTGAAGCCTCTGAGCAGGCTGTGCAGCAATAAAAGGTGCTAGCAAAATAGTCATAAGCAAGTGCAGCTGTACGGTCACTCCAACAGTGACAACTTTGGCCTCTGTATTGTGGGTCAGTAAGTCCAAGCCAAAATCCATTAATTACTGGGTTGGGTTTGAATTCCAGCCTGGCCATTCATTCTGGGCTTTTCCCAGCTCATGTTTCTACAATAAAATTCCAAAGTGTAGTTTTACTGCTGTTGTGAGCTGCAGAATGGACTCCAGCTCCTTTGCCATAGGGTTGGGTTGGCAGAACTAGAGATTGCATCAAGCTGTGACCTTCTTCCACCCCAAAACTCTGACTTGAGTTAAATGTAAAAGGGAAACTTCCCTGACTGGTAGCCAGCAGGGGTTTACCCTGAGGCAGATGATGTTTTTCCTGCCCAGAGCCACAGAGACAGCAGATGCTGCCCTGTTGTGGCCATAGCCTGGCATATGAAGGTGTCTCCATCTCCACCAGTTCTCCTGGATGCTCAGCAGCTGCTTTGTCGAGCTGTCCTTGCAGTGAGCATGGGAAATGGTTTGCAGGTGGACATCAGGGGTGGCTGTGCTGGCATGCAGGTGGGACAGAAGGGTGGATGCGGGAGAGGACATGGGGATGAGGGGGAAAGACAGCATGGACTGGTTCTGCCAGTCTGAATGCATCCTGACCTGCTCCATGTGGGTGCATCTTCCTTTCATCCTTCCTGCCCCTCTCTCAGAGCTTCTGTGTCTCCATGGGGAAATGGTGGTTACTAGCTGTTGGCTGGCACTATCCTCACCTAGAAGCTTTACTAAAGGTCGTGCTGCTTCCCTTCCTAATGCAGCCACAGCTTCCAGCGCACCCCTTCCCCTGTGTTGACCCAGCAACTCCATGGCAAAACTGCCCCGTAGAGAGACAAGTTCAGAATGTTCTCCCTGAGCTGCTGTGAGGCTGGGCTCCAGGCAGTGGCAGCTGAGGCCATGCCATGGCCACATTTCCACCCCGGCAGCTGCAGCTGCCAGCAGTACTCCCGTGTCTGTGCTGGTCACATCTGTGCCGCTGTCGGCACTTACTCCAGATCGGGATCACACAGGGCTTCTGGCATTTTCACACCTGTGTATAAGCTGGCTGTAGGATTCACATCCCTTTTTACATCTTCATTAGCCCCATCACTTTTTATTTTTACAGTGGGATGATCCACTGATAGCTGTAAAGCCGGGTGGAGATGAGGCACAGATGGCTTTCACTGCGGGCTGCTTTTGCAAGGTCATTCACAGCCGGGTGAGAGCACAGGCGGTGGCCAAGCTGGCAGGGCATGGTGTGATGCCACAGTGACAGTCGTCTCTAGGCAGGAACGCCGGGAACGCTTTCATTCTCCTCCTTGAATTTTAATTTGCTCTTTCACACCTAGTTCACTGGTGTGCTAGGGTCGATTTGTGGTTTGAGTGCGTTTTCGACCTGGGTACATCTGAGGGGGTAGCCTGTGGAAGTTGAGCTTTGCTCCCTTGGTTACTGGGGGAAACTTGAGCCGGGCAGGTGGTGGCATCTGAGCCACAACTTCTTCGGTCTGTGCTAATCGCTGTGAATGTCACAACACAGCCAGGTTTGCTGCCGGGGGCAGATTGGGTAGCAGTCGAATAGTATGGTACATCTCAGTTGTGGGATTCCCTACCCCTTGGGGCTTCGAGTCCCTCTGGGCTGCTGCTCCCATAAGGATGCAGATGTCCTGTCTTCATCAGAAGTTCACAGCTTGACTGTACAAGTGCTAACAAGCAGTGCAGCCTTGTGTGTATGGAGTGGCCCTGGCACCTTCCTTGCAGAGCTTGGCAGGGTAGCATCTCTCCTTGAGAATATGTAGCTCCTGTGGAATCCTGCATGGGATGTTCCATCTTGTACAGCCTCTGGCTGAGATGCTGCTGAGCTGGTGTGTGCTGTAGACTGAGGCTGATTCACAGGCTGAGGTCTGACAAGTGTAGGTCTGTCTGACCCAGCCCTGTGGTGGTGAGAGCTGCTATCACAGTGCTACAGAGCAACCCCAGGGTCTCCAAGCTACACTTTAACTGCTGCCTCTGAGGCTTGACTTTCAGGTGAGACAGGAGTGTGTATGTGTATTGCAAGAAAACCAAGATGATGATGCTCTGCTTACCCTTCTTTTTATACTTTCTTTTTTTTTTAAACATGCAAGCATGTGACAGCTGAAAGGTGGAAGAGCCAGCCTGCTTGGAATACAAATTCCTATCACAGCTGTATCCAGGGGCCCTCCAGGCATATGTTAAAGCAAGACAAATAACTGGCTCATGGTTTGTTTTCTCTTTCCCTTCTCCCCAGGCAAGAGGATGTTGCGGGTGTGGTGCAATAGTTCATTCTAGGAGGATTCCGGACACTTACGTCTGCAGCTCTGTAGTCTGCCAGTTCCTTGCAGGAGATTTTTCTGTAGGATTGCAGTGGGAAGGAACATGAGTGCACAGCACTGCCAGTTTCTGCTGGAAACCGAAGTGTAGATGTTAGAACAGCCCTGCATTTGCTCCTTGCTGCCTTCTCAGCACTGAGCTCTTTAGGATGCCCTCAGACCTCACTGAGCCTTTCTCTGGTGTTATAAAGGTGAAAAATGTTCCTTTTAAAAGCAGGGCTGAGGTTCTCACCTAGCTGTGTAACCTTGGAAGCTGAAGCTTTAAGGAATGGGGAGAAAAAAAAAAGCAGACATTTTGGTGCTTGTAGTGGAGTCGGGAGAGCTGACAGTGGAGCACATGGTGCAGTCTGGAGACACAGACCTGTAAGAGTGGGCTCCAGCAGCTGCGTGGGTCCAAGGCAGGCAGCCTGTCCTTGCAGACAGGGCTGCTGCCCCATGACTCTGGCTGGCAGTCAGGCACCCCTGGATGTTTGCAGGGTACAAGCTTTCCTGCAGATGTCCCTCTCTACATTTTCCTTTGCATCCTCTGATTTCATGTGAGATGCCAGCTCTCCTTTGACTTGGTCTGGGGAGATTCCTGGGGAGCTCAGCAGGTGGAGATGTGCTTTTCATCCTACAGGAAAAGCAGCTCACCCTGCTCTCCTCGTGGTACACTGGGCTGGCTGCTGTGCCCTGACAGGGTAACAGTGCCTGTCATGCTGTTCTCTCGTTTCAGGCCAGCAAAGATGCTGCTGTAGATGATTGACTTGCTTGTGCCTCAAGTTCTATGGCTCTACATGGCCTCTTCAGGAGCAGACCATGCTAATCTGGGCCCCAAACAGGAGAAGAGTGTTGGGCCTGAGTCAGGCACCCTTCTGGCTGGGAGACCTCGGCCGTGCTGGGCTTGGCGCCTCGCTCAGCAGCAGGCAAAACCCGCCTGGAATTTAGAGAAGAGGTATGTGAGTGCTTTTCAGGATCGAATCCTGCTGCCCTCAGGGATCCCTCTGCGGCAATCCTGCTTCTTTTGCTCACCCTCACTATGCCACGCACAGCCCACTGAAGACACCCTCCGAAGCCCTCCTGGCACTGCCTCTGCCAGGGGAAGGGCGATGTCTTCCTTACTGATGGAACCCTGCCTGCTTCCTGTGCTGGCAGAGGAGCAGTCTGGGACTGTGGTCAAAGGCTCTGCCCTCAGCTCAGCTCAGCAGGCTGCCAGCTCCTATAGACCAGTGCTCAATAACAACTCCTTCCTACGGCCAAGCAGTGCGAAAGTGCCTTTTCTGCAATCACTGGAGATCAAAAAGATGGAAAAACCCCACAGTTCTCCTGCTGCCTCATGGCCCCACTCTGGGGGCAATGGAGACAGCTTCTCTAGCAGCCTGATCAATGGAGCAGTGATGAACAGCGACGTTGTGTTGAAGAAAACCATGGTCCCCTCCCTAACCCCTGTGCCAAGCAGTGCTATCCTCAGGAAGGACCAGTGCTCGTGGCAGGACACGCAGAAGGGAGTTCACAGCTCAAAAGAAAAGGAGCCGGAGAAGAACCTCCTGAAGGCTGTGCAGCAGTTAGCCAGTCAGGCTGCCACACGCAACGGCTTTGGGTGCCAAGTCAAAAGTTCTGGCCTTACAAAGGTGGGCAGCCTGTCCAACTGGAACAGCAGGAGGGGGCAGCACGTTGGACCACAGCTCACCCCGAAAGAAACCATTGCTCCTCTGAACTTGGAGCTGGGGAGCCATCGCCTTAACAGTAACTCGAGCCTTATGGGCACCAGTGGTGCTGTTGCCTGCACTGAACGTGTCAGCGTCTGTCCCTTGGCCTCACGCGCTGGCGCTCCCAACGGCAGCTCCGACTGCCGGCTCGTGGGCACGCACAGCCCGCGTGCGGGGAGTCAGGTGGTGAGAGCCGAGCCTCTGCACCTCGTTGCCGTCTCTGAAGTGACAAAACAGATGTCCACCATTCAACTGGAAAAAGAGAAGAAATGGGTCCAGGCTGTGGTCCCAGGAAAGCTTGAGTAAGTAGAGGCAGAAGGAGGAGGGAGGCTGTGGTGGGCTGGGCTGGGCTGGGCATTGTGTCTGTGTGTTTCGGGAGAGGATGCACTGTGGGCAGTAAAGGGTGGCTGTAAGGATTACCATGGACTGTGTCCCTGAGCAAAACCCAACTGTGGCATCCTGGTGTGGGGGTAGCCTTCCTGTCACCCCCAGCTTGACATGAGCCCTTCCACCTTCTCCTTCAACCACAGCATGGAATTGCTGTATGGCATTTCTAGCTTGTTTTTCATAGTCATGGGGCCCTGCCTGCGATGGCAGGCTCTACAGTTATGTTGAATGAAGCCTGCTGTCAAGCCAGGCTTTCCTAGTCAGAGACATGGGTTCATAAAGGAACACAAAGCTGGTGCAAGGACATGGAGCTCCTGCTCTCCTGCTGGGAGAGGGTGTCCTTGTGCCTCTTGCTTTCTGGCTGCTCTGGAACATGTTTCTTCTCAGGGTGCTCTGGGGCCTTTCCATTTTGCTAGCTTGGGATGAGTGCTTGCACTGGACAGCGCAGTGCTCTCACTCCCCCGCCTACACTGTCTCATGCTGCCTCATGAGGTTCTGGGCTTTTTGGCCCCAGAAGGCATGTGCCATTCCTTCTCACATGATGTCCTTTGTCCCAGTGCCACTGTTGAGCAGTCACTGCTGGAGCCAAGCCATCCCCAGGATGAAGCAGAGGAAGAACTTCCTGATGGCCTGGATGAGAGCTGCAGTCAGGAGGAGGATGAGGACAGTGAGTGCTGGTTCTGCTGGGAAGGCCTGCTCCATGCCTCCAAGTAGGGAGGGTGGGAGCTGTCTGGGAGCTGGGGGTGAGCACTACTGTCCTCCTGTCTTCCATTCATGCTGTCATTTCAGGATATGCTGAAGCCAAAAGTGATGTAGCAGCAAGGAAGGCAAGGGTTTCTGCATGGGTTCCTCTGGGGAGCAGCCTAGGGCTCACCACTCTCCTGCTGCAGAACTTACTCATCTTTCTGTGTAGGGCTGTCAGCTCTGCCCCTTTCCCTGCTTTTTACAGCACCAATTAGTGGGCAAAACCTAGGATCCAAGGATTTGGAGTAGTTGGAAGGCTCTGTCCCCTGCAGCATTTGTTTTCTTCCCTTCCTAACTCTGTGTGTGTTCACTCCTCGTGGAGACAAAACTTGAATTTGTTCCTTCCTGCAGGTGACTCGGATGCTTCCTCTGTAACTGACATGTCATCCAGTGGCTCCATGACTCTTGTATCCAGGTTAGTAGCTGTAAATACTGCATTGAACTTGGCATATTTATCCAGATTTGTCCATCTTTGCCCTCCCTGGTGACAGAGGAAATGTGTAGCATGTGGGATAATGGAGACAAGGTAGCAACAGACTTCCCAGCCAAAGTGAGTTTCCTTGCTGCACTGCAGGCCAGAACTAACTCTCTGGCTATGGGCAGCAGCCTGCAAAGTGCTAAGTGTGCATCCACTGCAGCAAAACACAGGTCTTAATTTCACTAGCACTGTCAGTTCTTGGGTTAGGTTTACTGGATTAAACTGTGCTCTTGCAGTGTCATTGCCTGGCAGATGAAGCAGAGTGGAAGCATCCTGGGCCAGAGATTGCAAAAGCTTCTTGTGGTCTTGTGTCTCAGCATTGCATCCTAGAAACAAGTCCTGGAGCCTGATTTTTTCTTTAGCTTTTGGGAGGATCTTTTTCCAGGGAGAATTGCTCAGCCTGTGGTCATCTGAGCCCTGCCTCTGTGACTCCTGGCAGACCTTTGTGTGACCTTTTCTTGCC
>JAWWES010000171.1:15515241-15608445 GCA_035583135.1 Lophotriccus pileatus
AACAGGACCTGCTTTGCTGTCTGCCTGACAGCTTGCTTCTTGCTATCATGTCATCGCTAACCTGGGAGACAAGCAAGGCTTCCTGTGAGCAAATGTTGAGCCTCAGGGTGCTGCAGAGCTCTGGGTGGGCATATGTGGTTGTGAAAGTCCTGCAAAGGTGATGTAACAACTGCTGGCCCAGCAGCTGTTTCTGGCAGGATGTGGCTGCATGGCCTCTGGGGCAGATAGGGGAAGCAGGGCTTGGGCCAAATGCCTCTTGCAGCAAGGAGGGACGTATGTTGGTCACTTCCCTGTGCAGGCTGTGTGCTAGGCTGGCCTTGAAGCCTTTGCAGCTGTTTCCTGCCTTCAGTTTGTTGTGGGCAAAACCAGTTTTGTGCCAGAGAATGTTAATTAGCCAATTAGCAAACTTTTAATTATTGATTCTGATACTGAAAAGACAAAAAAAAATATACATAAAGACTTAAAAAAAACACCCCTTCTTCCCTCATCCTGGTTAACAATCCCTTTGCCAGAGACTATGCTCAGTCCTTTTAGTGAAGCAAGGGGTGGCCTGCCAGATTGGGTGGACAGTGTGTTATAGTTCCTTTTAGTTTGCTGCTCTTTGTTCCTTAGTGATTCCTCTGGTGTGGCTTTTGTATTGGCTGCAGTGGCATATATTTGAATATATGTTCATCACAAACTTTACTTTTCCTTCATCACAACCTTAGGAGTTATGTTGCAATTTCTACCCTTCCTTCCCAGTGCTGGGGCTTGCTGTGGTAAGGTGTACATACAGTGGGTAAAACTCCATCCCTCTTCCCTGCAACACACCAAAATCAAGAGGTTACAATGGCTAAATCATATGCTTTATGATCTCCACCCCATGTTCCCATGAACCTGGTTTATAGGGTTTGTCATGTAAAAACCTCCACTCCTTGCCCCAGCAAAACACAAAGCCCACAGTGCTTACTTGGCGTGTGCATTCATTACAAACTTGTCCCCTCATCGCTGCAGGCTGGGTTACTGACCTTAGTTGCCCATTGCTTGTTCCACATTGCAATGATGGTGCAAATTCCTGATATCAGGATCAAGGCTGCTTCCGGCTTCCCCCTTCCTCCCTGTGATACTTTTCACCTTTAGCTAACTGCCATCTGCTTCATCTTTCTTAGGAATTGCATCAAGTGCCTGGCCCAGCCTGCTGAGGCTCAGGAAAAAGTGCTCAAACCAGCTCTTGTGTGCAGTTTATTCCCTAATGTGCCTCCAACTATCTACTTCAGTACCCGGGATGAGACAGGTGAGCCAGGGTCTGTTGCCGCGCAGGGCGAGAGTGGCCAGCCCGTTTATTAGGAAGCAGGCGGTGCCAGCACACAGCCAGGAGCTGGCTGGAGTGGCTGCCCTTCACCCTCCCATGATGAGACCCAGCACTGCTCTGAGGTCCAGAGGACTGGAGTAAATTATACTGCTTCCACAGCCTGGAGCATGATTCAGGCTGCCACTAAATTCCAGTGTCATGGATCTCCCCCAGCTATGGAGTCTTCTGCTCCATGCTAGTTCTGCAAGGGGGGCTACACACCCTTCTCTGCAGGCCTGGTACCTGTGCAGCAAATCATAAGAACCTTGCAGCTATAGAAAATCCAACTGTTGTGTTTATTTTCCTTCAGTCCTTAACTTTTTGCCTTCCTAGTGGAAAAGCTGCCTTGGGAGCAGAGGAAGCTGCTGCGATGGAAAATGTGCGGAGTCACGCCGAACATTGTGAGGCAAACTGTTTGCAGATCCCACTTCAGAGTTAGCAAAAGTAAGTTGTGGGAGGCAACACTGTGTCCTCCCTCACCTGCAGCCCGTGGGCCTGAGAAGGCAGAATGGCTGGGGAAAGTAGGGCAGAAGCAATACAAGCTGGGCAGTCACTGCAAGATGCTGGGTTCCCATTTCTGCCTGTCTGACCTGCAGTACCCAAGCTCTGTAGGTCCTGGCAGGGCCTGATCTCCCTCTTGTCTTGTCCCTGGCATGGACCACAAGGACTTACTCTTGGGCTGTCAGAAGCTGACATGTGGGGCAGCTTTGCTCTGGCTTGGCACTCTAGGGAGGCTGGCCGTCATCTGGTGCCAACCCCAGCACTGCTGCCCCTTGTCCCTGTGAACTGAAGAAGAAGCCATCCCCTCTGAACATAGCCAGAGTTCTCAGGGTTGGGGAATCTTGCAGTAGGCTATACGAGTGCTCTGTGCTATAACTGTGCAACGTCCCTGGCATGCTTCTGCCTGCCCCAGGAGATGGGGTGCTGGTGGGTTGAGAGGGCGTTGGCGGCAGCGTACTTGGTCATGGACTTTTCTGTTTTTCCTACAGAAAGCAACGACTGGCTGGGTTGCTGGGGCCACCACATGAAATCTCCCAGCTTCAGAGCCATCAGGGAGCACCAAAAGGTAGGGGATGTTTTGGGCTCTTTCACATTCCTGAAGAGTGTGTTGGAAACAGTTTGGGTGCCCCTCTCCTCAGGGCCAGGTGTTTGCTCTGCGGGCTGTCCCTGCAGTGTCTGTTCCAGAACTGGGAGAGGAGCCCAACAGGTAGGCACAGCTTGATGAGCTTCTCTGCTGTGGCTCTTGCACAGACTGAGGCTGTAGCCAAATTCAGTTGTTGCTGCTTAAAGCAGTCCTTCTTCTGGCAGAATTGAGGGGTAAGGGCAGTTCCCTCCTTGCCAGTGCAGCAGAGAGGATGTACCTAATTCAGATCACAAAACAGTAAGGTGTGGCTCATGGGTTGGGGAGTCTGTGAGGGACCAAAGGTTTGGTATCTATCAAAAGTACCTGTTTGCTCTGGAGAGCTGTGATGCTCCAAACCATGTGGTTTGTCCCCGCAAAGCTTCAGGAGCTTCAGGTGGAATCAATTTCGGTGCAATCCTAGGAGGGGAACAAAGAATGTTACCCTGCACTGGATTCAGAAAGGATGTATCCTTTGGCCAGGGAGTAGGAAGGGGTGGGCAAGAATTTGGGGAAGCAGGGAGATGTCATAGCATCTGGATTCCTTTCCAGCTGAACCACTTCCCCGGCTCATTTCAAATTGGGAGAAAGGACCGTCTGTGGCGCAACCTGTTGAAGATGCAGGCTCGCTGTGGGAAAAAGGAGTTTAACTTCTTTCCTCAGTCTTTCATCCTGCCACAGGACATCAAATTACTCAAGAAAGCGTGGGAGGAAGGAGCTAGCCGACAGAAATGGATTGTGAAACCAGTAAGTGTAAAGCAGAGCTCAACCTTCTGTCCCATTGTAGCTGCAGTGAGAAGATCTGATCCCTTCTTGTTTGTGTTTTGCAGCCAGCATCAGCAAGAGGCATTGGTATCCAGGTCATCCACAAATGGAGCCAGCTCCCCAAAAGGAGGCCACTGTTAGTACAGAGGTGGGTGAAGGAAAAAACGGGATTGACATACAGCCTGGGATCTTGTAGTGGCTGATCTCTCTGGCCAGTTCTGGGCTGATGCCACTGTGTGGCAGAGCAGAAGCATCTGATTTGCATTTCAAGACTTCTCTGGAGACTGCCTTGGTGTCCTGCTGCTGAAAGTCTGGCTCTGTCAGCTGCAGCTGTCAGAGTGCTGCTGTCTCTGTGTAGATATTTCATGTTTCGGGTAGAAACTGGCTTCATGAGCTTTCTGGAGCTTCTGTCGGGCAGGTGAACAGCTTTCGCCCTGCTGTGATCTGGCTCCCACTGCTCTCTGTTCTGTGGTTTGGCGTGTTTGGAGACAAACTTTATCCAGTTCTCATAAGCACAGTGAGAAGTCCCAGGAAAGAGGTGGCAGTTGTCAAAGATTTGCTAGTTAGAATGGTTCAGTAAGAACCTCAGTATGTATGGATGTTGGTAAAAGGATTTTCTTGAATTAACAGAGTTATCAATCTCCTTCCCCTTCTGCGGGAAAATGAAATATCTCGTCTTGGTTTGATGCTGCTTTCTGGGAAGATTCTTGAGGGCAGGAAAACTGCAGTGTTTGGCAGACAGGGAACTGCTGTGTTTGCTTGTTTGTTCTCCCTGTCCACTTCCCATGCAAAGTGATAAACTTTCCTATGGGAGATCATGAACGTCTAGTATGAATAATCAAATGATTTGGATTAAAATATCCAACTATTTCTACTCACTGTACCAAACCATCTGTGGTGTACTGCATGTCTTAGATGTTCCTGAGTACTGTGATCAGTCTTGTGGGTGTGGAAAAATCTTAGAGCTGGGAAAAATCTTTTCAAAATGGAACTGAACAGAAGGGAACATTGCTCCTGTGCTGTAGGAACTCCCCATGCATGGGAGAGCTGCTCTTTCTCTCATTTTTACCATGATTTGATTAACTTGGAAATGCTGTGCAAAAGGGCTTCTACACTGATCTCTTCTTTTACCAAGCTTTCTGAGCTGGGGGTTAGAAATGTTCCTGCACATGAAAATCATAACTTACTTGCCTCTGCAGGTATCTGCACAAACCCTACCTCATTGGCGGGAAGAAGTTTGACCTGAGGATCTATGTTTACATCACTTGCTATGATCCCCTCAGGGTCTACCTGTTCAAGGATGGATTGGTTCGCTTTGCCAGCTGCAAGTAGGTTGTGCAGGAGAGTGGTGCTGGGGCTGCCTCGGTGCCCAGGCATATGTGGCTGTGATACCTGCCTCGGCTGGGGCAGGAGAGAGTCATCCCCTAGATTGTGATGCTCAAAGCTGTATCTTGCTTGCTTAAGAAGCAGAGTGGAAACACACGGGGTCGCTGCAGGTGACAGTGTTGAAAGGGAATGTGAGAGGGTGCTGCCTACATCCACCTTTCCCAATGCAAGATCAGCTCAGTGTGAAGCAATTCTTGAAACATGCTGTCTGTGCGTCATTCTGCATAAAAACTGACACACCAGAAACTGAGATGTTTCTTCCAGTTTTCATTATGTTGCCTCAAGCTACTGCAGTGCTTCTGCTCACCGGTGCTCTGGCCTTTTTTTAAGGACATGCTGTGAGCGTGGGAATACATTCCACTGTCCCAGGGCAGCCTGTGCTGTGTCATGTTTTGTCCATGAGCTCTGGGCCTTCGGGGTCAGAGAGCTCCAGGCAGCAGGGCTGGTGGGTGGCTGAGAGTGGTCTGAGATGAACCAGGGGGCAGCCAGTTCAGTCTCAGACTGCTTGTGCTCCTATTGCCTCTTCCAGGTACTCCTCCTCGATGGAGAGCCTCAGCAACAAGTTTGTGCACTTAACCAACTACAGTGTGAACAAGAAGAACACGGAGTACAAGTCCAACTCAGATGAGACTGCTTGCCAGGGACACAAATGGTAGATGCTGCTTTTAGGGCACAGGGCAACTCTTTATATCTCCTGTTAAGTCAGACTTTTTTCAGTATTCCTACCCAAAACTTGAACTTCCTTTCTGTATCATCTGCTCCCACTGGGGAAACTGAAAGAGGAGGGTGATTTTAGCATGAGTTAGTTAGATTCAATGGAATCTGGATGGTCTGCCTGCCTTGTGACTTATCCTGTCCACTGCTGCTTGGGCTGTGGTTGTTGTTCATCCTGCCTGTGTCTGTGCCATTCCCTGCTTCCAATGCTGCAGTCATCTGTGTTCATTCATTGCTTTGCCCTATTGTAGGGGCGATGGGATGTGGTTAAAGCAGAATCTGATTGGTTTTGCTGTTAAAAATTGAATGGGTAATTGCGATGCTTAAATTGGCTAGATGGATACTTCTGCCCATCTCACTCTTCACTTCCCTGTGGAGCCAGAGAAAGGGACAGCCCTGGTGCAGAATGTTAATTTATGTGCTGCTCAGTGTGAATAGGAGCAGTGGTGTCATTTCTAGGCCTTTGGGAGGAGGGCTGCAGTCTTGCAGGAGTTCCCATTCCCTGCTGTCCCATGGGTGAATGGGTGCAAGCCCCAGGCACTTGTCTCTAATTCCTTGGTGGTGTTTGAACCCTTTTAAAAATAGTGCAGGGTAGAGTTCTCAATTCGCAGCCTGGGCAGGGCTACTGCATTTCAAAGGGGGTTGCAGAAGGTGGTTTGCTGTGGTCAGATTGCTTTCTCAGATCTGGAGCTGCTGCACGGTGGTCTGTTTCTCCACTGGGATTTTTAGCAGGGTTTGCTGCTTCCTAGCAGTTGCAATTGCATGGGGGTGGGATTGTGTGGGTTTGCTGTACTGCCGTGCAAGTCAAAGCTGGCTGCTCTCATGTTAAAGATAAGTGTGGCTGTAATCCACTCCATCTTGCATGCGAGAAGCGTGACCTTTGGATTCCTGGCCATTAGCCACATGGTCTCACTTGAGAAATATCTGAGCATCCTTGGCTCAGTGTCAGGGTAGCTTGCAGCACTCTATGTGGTGTGGGAAACTCCTATATAAGCAGAGGTGCTCCCCCATACCATCTTGTTCCCCACATTTTCAAAAATTCTTCTCCCCCCGAAGCCTTTGTGAAGTGGCTTTAGCTAAAACATTTTCAGGATCTCTCTGGATTCCTGCTGAGCTGCTTTGCAGTGCTGCGGGGGAAGGCCTGCAGGAAGGGGAGGTTTGCTGAGGACATGGAGGGGGAGGGAAGAGATCTGGGCCTGACTTACCTTGCTCATGTGCTAATTTGGGACCATGCTGGGACAAATTTATGTTCTTAGTAGCTTGGGCCTACAAGACCAGGGGCCAGGCTGGGGAGGGCAGCAACTGAGGGGCTTGAGGATGGCAGGAGGATGGCTGTGCCAGGGAAGAGTGTTGTCAGGGCTCCCCTCTGTTGCTTTCCCTCCCAGCAGCAAGGGGCTACAAAGCTACCTCCTTTACTTTCTCTCTCTCAGGGCACTCAAAGCTCTCTGGAATTACCTGACCCAGAAGGGAGTGAATTGTGAGGCCATCTGGGAGAAGATTAAGGACATTGTTATCAAAACCATCATTGCGTGAGTCCTGGCACCCCTTTTTCTCTGCCTGGCTGTGTGATGCACCCTGATCCCTCTGGCTCTCCACTCCCCTCTCAGCCTGATCCTTTTGCTCTTAATTGAAATGGTATGACCACTGTTGGCTTTAGTATCTCTCTCTGGATTCTTCCTCTCATCCTTTTGCTTATGCTCATGCTGCAGTGGATAAATACACCTGACATTTCCTGGACCTGCCTGCAGGCCAGGACGGTGCAGTATGCCTGGTGCTTCACAGCTTGCTACCCACTCCCCTGCTTTGCCAGGGAACCTGACAAGAATGGTCCCTGGTGCAGGATGAATCGTGTGTTCAGCAGTCCATGCTGCCTGACAGAGTAGGGATGCTCAGGATGCAGTGCTGGATCCATACGCAGTGCAGCAGTAGCAGCTCACAGGCCTGTGTCAATCTCTCACCTACCTGATTCTGCAGCATGTGACTTCATTATGCTTCCAGAACCGTCAGCATGTGCTGTGAACAGCCAGAGCTCTGCTGTCTGACTGTTGGAAACAAGCATTTTTTCCTTGGCTTGCAGATCTGAGCCCTACGTGAACAGCCTTGTGAAGATGTACGTGCGCCGGCCATATTGTTGCCATGAGCTGTTTGGGTTTGATATCATGCTGGATGAAAACCTCAAGCCCTGGATCTTAGAGGTCAATATTTCCCCAAGGTAAAGCAGATTCTGTGCTGCAGCAGAGTGAATAACGGCCTTCCCTTTAACACAAAATGAGTTTGGTTTGTGATGTCCCCTGTATCCTGTGCTAAAAGACTGTGGGCTTTGAAGCCTCTCTCTCCAGATTGCCGGAATGAAGCAACATCCATCTGCAGCTCAGAAAGCTTTGTTGGGCATGCTCCAGCTAGAAACAGGGAAGAATACGTTAAAAAAGGAAGGCCAAGGAGGGATGTGTCATGTACAGAACGGATGATAGCAGAGATTTCTTCTCTGCGTGGGCAAAAGTGATCAGTGGTTCCACTGCCTCGTGCACCATTTCTTCCTTGCTGACAGCACCCAGTCAGGCAGTGTCGGCTGTGCAGACAGGGCTGGGAACTGCAGTGTAACTGACCATGGCCTTTACTGCCCGCAAGAGTGGGTGGGCATGAGCTGGACACAGAGCCCTGATCCTACACAGGACTCTGGGGATGGATTTGCTTATTTCCAGCAAATTTGGGAAGAGATGGAAAAATGAACCATTTCTGATGGTGAACTCCCCCTTCAAAGAGCTGTTGTCAGGTTTTTTCTCTCAGTGTCTCATGGCTGACTGTGATGAGGTAAGGGGCAGGCTGGTGTTTGTATTCTGGTCAGTAATAATCCAGGGATTGATCTCAGGGCTGTGGGGCTCAGCACCTCCATTCTGTCACTCAAACTGCTGTTATGCTTCGTCTCTGCAGCCTCCACTCCAACTCGCCTCTGGATGTGAGCATCAAGGGCCAGATGATTCGGGACGTTCTCAACCTTGCCGGCTTTGTTCTGCCCAGCATGGAGAGCGTGGCCTCAAGGCCAGAGACAAGAAGTAACTCTACCTGCAGGTCAGCCCCCTTCTCTGTCAGAGAGGCAGGCTTTTTCTTGAGGGATTTCATCTGGGAGGCTGCTTAGAGCCCAGCAAATGCTGGGCTGTTGAGAGCCTATACTTGCTGGTCCTTCAGATATGGGTCCAAGGAACTTGCATCATTGCCTGGGTATCTGGTTTCTGTGGTCTCTTCAAGGCAGAAGGATTTATGCCCTCTCTGCAGGTTCCATAGTTGGAAGTGAGACCAATGCAATTTGTGCTTGCTCTGCAGTTAGTCAAGCTCTCTCATCCCTACCCCTGCCAGAACTAATATGATGCTGAGCATCACAGCCTCTCAGTTTGCTTGAAGCCTCCCTCTCCAGATTGCAGGAATGAAAGTCTTCCACATCTGCAAAAGCAGCATTCATCTGCAGCTTAGAAAGCTTTGCAGGGCATGCTGGTTGGCTCTGTTGGGGCTGGATCCACTTGCCCTCTGACTTACCAGAACTGATGTGCCATTGCTTTGAGCAAGAGGAGCACCTGTTATTTTGCAAGGGCTGGATTGATTAGTTCCTTAGGCAGGACTGCTGCTGTCAGAGGCTGCAGACCTACAGGTAGGCGTGCGCACAGTCTTAACCTTGCAGCTAACATGACTGTTTCTTGTAGAAGGTTAATTCCTGGGCATGTGTCCACTCAGGCCTCTGTTCCTCCCCACAGCTAGGGCTTATCCTGGTTTCAAACCCAATGGCTGGGAGGAAACCAGTCTGTTCCTGCAGCAGAATGGCTGCTGACCATATGTCACTGAAGGAGCAGCTTGCTGGATAAGCACCAGCATGCAGTGATGTGTGGGCATGCCAAAAGATGGGGCTCTTGCCCTCTGTGTGCCCTGTGCCTTCAGTGAAGGGAGAAGCAGGAGCATGGGCCTCTTCCAGACAGGGAGCTCTCGCCAGCTCATCTGCGGTGCTTTGATCACACACTGGTTTGCGGCTTCCGATGGAGGTGCTGAAGGACAGGTGTCCTCGGAGGGACCTGCAGGGGATTAAGTGGATCCTTAACATGGTTCAGATAATGCATTACCAGAGTTCTTGCATCCAGGGGCAAGCTTGTTTAATAGTATCTTCTGCCCTGGGAAGGATATGAAAGGTCTTTTTGCATATGGGCCTAATTCCAGTAGATCTGTATGTTCCCTGAGCACCATGCAGCACAGCCTCAAGGCTCTGCTCCCCCTGTTTGAATCTGCATACAACTAATTACTTTTGCAGCAGCAGAATAAAAAAAGCTATGTTGATAGCTTGGTTGAAAGATTTTCAAGAAGTATCTCCCAGACTCTGGCATCCCTGAGTGATTCATTTGGTGCTTAGAATACTTTAGATGGTCTCTGGTCAGATAGTACAAAAGCCCAGGATTTCCCATGGCATGTGGAGCTGGAGCTGGATTCAAGTCTTGAAAGTTCTTGGATGCCAGAGAAAGTTTTTGACCTAGGAGTCCTCTTTTTCCTTGTACAGTACCAGTACTGAGTACTTGTACCCCCATCCCTGTGGTTGCAGTTAGGAAGCTGTGTTCCAAGTGGAATGTAAACATGAGATCCCTCCAGACTTCATGTGCTGTGAATCATGTCACAGTGCGCCTTTGACCCTTTTGCATCCTGTGTGAGTGTGAAGCGATGGTTCACCTTTTGTATGACGGAATGCTGAAATGCCTTAGCGAGGAGCTGGCAGAGTCCTCCCAGTTTCCTGCCCACAGCCTTCCTGTGCTGATGCACAAGGCTGTGGGTGCATCACTGATCTTGGAACTAGTGAAATCCTTGGAGAAATTGTTCTCTCCTCCATGTCATCTTTCTGAGGGTGTCACTGCTCTCTCAGAAATTGCTGGGAGCAGGTCTGCCATAGCAGGGCTTTGTCTTGATCGCTTAAATGCTTTACTACCTCTCTTGTGTCCTCAGTCTGGACAGCACTTTGAAGGAGAAGCTCAAGCCAGTATCTGAGCATTTCAGAGCAGAGAAAATGAAGCAGGCCTATTACCTGATGCAGAAGATACCTGACCAGGTATGAAACAACCTCCTTTGATACTTGCACCATCCTCCCAAGCCCCTGTCCCCACCAGTCACACAGGTCTATCCCTGGTCTCTCTTCATTCTGTAACCCTTTCTGAGGTCAGCCAAATGGTGGGGCACACTTGGGCTCCAGTGGGTTACAAGATCACTGATGAGAAATAAATTGTGTTTGCTTAAGCCAAGGTCTCACTGACTCATCTTTACATAAAAATAGGTGTGTGCTGAGAGGCACGTTGCCCGCCAGTCCCCAAAACAGAGCCCGAGCACTGCCTATTCCTCCTTATGTCTCTGTGCAGCTCTTATAGCCTTTGCCTGCAGACCCCATGCAAGTTAGCAGGGCTGCTGGCTTTGTGTGCCTCCTGGCAGTGTGTGGGAGAGAGATTGGGCTGCAGAATTGGGGATCTCTTCAGTTCTGTGCTGTGTTGATGTAATCACTGAGCCTAGAGTCCTTCAGTTTCCATGTGGCCTGTGTCCCAAAGACCTCAGACACGTGGAGACCTCTGCTTGAGACATGCTTCTCCCTGACCCTGGGTTGCTCTTGTCTGCAGGATTTTTATTCTTCTGTCTTGGACATCCTGACCCCAGATGATGTTCGCATCCTGGTGGAGACAGAGGATGAGTATTCCCGGCGTGGGCAGTTCGAGAGGGTGTTCCCCAGCCACACCTCTATGCGGTACCTACGCTTCTTTGAGCAGCCTCGTTACTTCAACATCCTGGTGACCCAGTGGGAGCTCAAATACTACTTGAATAGACAGACAGGTAACTGCCCTCCTAAAGCCTGGCACAGCCACCTGAGTCAGGCATGCTGCCTGCTGGCAGTCGTGGGAGGCTTCTGAGCTACGCATGTTCAGAGGGAGGTGCCTGCCGGCACACTAACCCATTGGAAATGTGTTACCCTCCCAGACTGCTTCAAATATCACAAAAAGCTTATTCTGAGTTGAAAAGAGGTGATGACTGTTCTGGTAAATGCAGCACTAGTGCTTCTAGGTGCCTTGGGGATGAAGAGGCTGGGATTAGCTACAGTAGCCTGTAGCTCTGGCCTCTTTTGAGGGAGAAACAGCTGGAGTTCCTAGCTTTGCTCCTTACAGGTGATCTGGGAAGTGAAGGAAGAATTTGGCCTGTTCTCTGGTCTCCTGCAGCTTTCTAATTGATGAAAAACTGCCAGCATGCAGACAGAAAATTTTCCTAAGCACTAGAAATGTAGCTAACATTTCCACCTTTCCAGGACACAGTTCTGTATTTTAATAAAAAACGTCCTTTAACGAGGTTGGGCTGGACTAATTCCTTCTCACCCAGGGCTGTCTCTGTCAGGGTAGCAGTAGAGGCTCTTTGGGAGAGAGAATCAGTGAGGTCTAGCATGAAGAGTTAAAGGACAAAAAAAAAAGAGTCTGTGGCTCAGGGCTCTCCATCCAACATCTGATCTAGGTGGATAGGCTTCTGCAGGAGCTGGCCCTCCACTGTGGGGGCCGTATGTGTGCTCCCAGCTTGGCTGTCATGCAGAGAAAGAAGAAAAATGCTTTTGTCCCTTTTCACTGGTGTTAAAGCAAGTATCAAAGGGGTCAGTAACAGTCTTTCACAGGGAGACAGAAACCTCAGAGCTCTCTCCAGCTGCGCTGTCAGCATGTGTCATCCCTTGACTCGCTAATACCGTTGCTGGATGCTCTCCCGTCAGCTGGAAGAAAGATCCTGTCATCGTTCTCACTGAAGTGCTGCCCTGAACTTTGTCGCTTAGGCCAGGTCCTGGTTCAGTGCTCCATCTTCCCCAAAGCAGCACAGGGAGTGGATTTACTCTACCCACTCTCATTGCTGTTCACCTCTGAGCAGAACCCAATTTCCCCTGTCTCCTTCCTGTTCCCATGTGTTCCATGCAGCCTTCCTCTCACCCTAGCCAGCAAGGTGCAAAGCCTGGGCTGTTGCACAGACCTAGGACAGGGTGTCCAAGCTTCCCCACTCCCCTCAGCCCCAACACATGGGGTGTTTTATTTTACAGGATTCTGGGGCTTGCTGAAAGGTCACTGAGGAGTAGGTTTTGTACCAGCAAGGATTTCTCCTATAGCCAGGACTGGTATCGTATAGCACACCACAGTAATCCCAGCTGGACAGCATCAAGTTCCTAGCCATTGCTCTGCTGGTTCTTAAATCTCAAGGCACTTTAGCTTCTGCTATGACCCTAACACTCTTAAAAAAGAAAACAGTCCTGGATTTCTCAATGTTTTGGGGTTATTTCTGGTCAGTGCAGTTCTGGTTATTTGCTGGCTCTTTTTCAAGATGACCTCGCTGTGCTCTGGAGCACCGTGTCTTGTGTGTGGTGAGAGGAATGGTCCCTTCCAGTCACACTAGTGACGAGCTTGGTCCCACTGTCAGGGATGGAGACCAGGTCTCATCTCATGTTGAGCTCTGTATGGATCCCTGCAGGGAGGAGGTGACACACTGGGATGCTGCAGCTGATCAGTGCTGTGTAAGGAGGAGGTTGCCTGAGCTGCCCTCCTCTGGGAAGGAGGCCAATGACAGCAAAGCTGCTCTACATTTGCATTGTAGGAACTTTCACCGGTGCAGCCCCGATCAGGTGCTGCCGTTGGCAGGCACTGGGCTCAGGGGGACAGCCAATGTGGTCTAATTCGGCAAATCCTGTGTTGTCCCAGTTTCCCTGTTTCACTGAGCCTGCTGCACAGTGTCTTGGTTCCCTGTGAGGAAGGCAGGCACTGCACCAGCCCATGTGGTGGTGTTTACTCATACAAAGGGTGAACGCCCTTGATTTACCCCGTGTTTGCTGGCGGTCAGGCACGTGTTCAAGTAGTTATTGCATAGCATGTTCTGCGTGGTCAGTGCAGCATATTTACATGCCCCAAGCTGGGAAGGCTTAACTCTTTGCAAACCTAGCTGTTCATTCTTGCTTCTTGTCTTCTGTCACTTCCCAGGTCTGGAGCTACTGAAGAATTGGTGTGTCAAAGGGTACCACACTGGGGCAGGGACAGATTTGGCCCAGATGGTGCGTATGACTGTGGGTAAGGTAGTCAGAGAGGCTTGTTTGCCTGCCAGAGTTGGGTAAAGAGCCTGCTTGTTCTTCCTCTGGTTCCTGCCTTACCTGTTTACCTCCTTCTTCCCTCTTTGCCAAGGCCTCCAGGAGTCTGGAAAAACCCATGCTGCCCTATTTCCCACTAATGTGAAGTCATGAACAGTATATCAGATCTACAGCTGTTTTGCATCTGAATATCCTTGGGTGCAGTGGGTACAGCCCTACATATTTGGCACCTGGCCTGCCCTTTAGTCCCCTTTGTGAAGGAGTCATCTCTGTCTGTCACTCCTGTGCCTTACAGGACTGATGCACTGAAAGAAACCCACTCTTGACCTCGAGATGCTCTACTCCCACTATCAGCAGAGGGATTCATTAGTCAGAGAGCAAAGACTGCTCTGTTTGCTATTCTTGGAACAGTCTGGTGGCAGTGACGATGTGCGGCAGTGAGGCAGCTCTAGCTGAAGCTCTCTAGGGCAGCCTATGGTAGAACACAGCAGGCTTGAGGGATTTTTGCCATGACTTAAATAGCCATTCTGTTGTCTTTCTCTCCTCCTGTAGTGGTCGTTGCCAAAGTCTTTCTTCCTTCAGAAGAGTAGCATTCAATCAAATGGCTTCAGCAAACTGGAACTGGGCAGACTGAGGTGAGTTTGCACTGGCTGTGACACACATAGTGTTCACAGTGTGGCTTTAGGACTAGGGTCCTGGGAGAGAACTGGCAGCAGGGAGAGCAGCTTTATTTAAGGGGAGAGGAGCAGGTTGGTTTGCAGGCTCTGAAGCCAGCCTCAGCTCTCTGGAGACCCAACTGGTGGATCTGGCATCATGTCTGCATAACTGGGCATGTCTCCTTGGCACTGTGCGCCCAGCTCAGATGGGAGTGAAGCCCAGAACAGCCAGATTGAGTAACATTCAGGGCTGTCATGGTCAGGACACGCTGAAAAGATGTTCCCCTGATAGGGAACTGTGCCACTTCTGTGGGCACTGATGTGGTTAGCAGTGAGCAGAGGCTCAGCTGCAGCATGGGTTGGGGGAGCAGTGATGCCTCCAGGTCGGCTGCACTCTGCCAGCTTCAAAGAGCAAAGCTGGGCTACTGACCCTGAGAGCTTCCTGCAGAGAGGTGAAGGACAGGGTCTGGATGAGCCAAAGTGGAAGGGAGGCACACCCCTTGTCTCTGGTGCTACAGGGAAGGGCATCCATGGTCCTATGCCCAGGCCAGGATGGACTTGGGTTTACATTCAAACAGGAAGATCAAGCTGTAGTCCTGAAGTCCCATCAATATCTTGGGTATCTGTTGGGGTGAGTGGTGATGCCTGGGATGGGAGATGGAGTAGGTGAGCCTGGGAGCCCTATCTCTGAGTTTCATGTGTCATGATACTGCAGATGAATGTTGCCCTTTTGGTCCTTTCTCACTGTCCCTAAGCAGCACAGGGTCTCCTTTCTCCTGCAGCACACACTTCCCTTCATCTGGTGAGGACCTCACAAGATGCCTGGAGCCCAGCCCTACTCAGAGCTTACCTCTCAACAAGTGCACTGGTGGAGCCAACCAGAGACCTTCTGGCTGCCTCTCAGACACCTCCCTGGTGATGTGACCAGGCAGCCACTGGGGACACATCAACCTACCTCAAAGGAAGAGACGGGAGCTGGCTCTGTAGAGCAAGGACTGTGGGAGCCCCTTGCATCGCACACTTGTTTGTGGGGCTGTTTTTGGAGAGGAATGTTGTACTGGGCAAAGAGGAGAGCTGTGTGACTTCAGTTTTCAAAACAAATGGCAAAGCCTGAGGAAGTGGGATTTGTCAGGCCTTTGTCCTAGGCTGTTTTTAAATCCTGACATGGTGGTTTATCTGCTGCGTGGGAGCCGGCTGAGCCTGCCCTTTTTGTCCCCAACCAGCATAGGCTGAGCCCTTTGTTGCCTGTGTCTCTGTGTCTTGAGCTGCTGGCAGCCAAGTGTGCTCTTGCCCTGCTGCAGGCTGGGCCTCGAAGTCCCCAGTCAGTACCCCACTCCTCTGGAAGGAGCAGGGCTTGGGACCTTTTCTGAATGCCTGTGCCAACATCCTGCCCTCCCCCAGCATCGGGCCCCAGGGGGATGCCTCAGGCTTGCATGTTGCTGCTCAAGAGACACCATAACTAGCAGCATGGCTGCAGTTTGTTTTGGGGACAGTAGGGCTGCTGGGGACAGAACATCCTTCTCCAGGCCAGCCCATCGGCTCTCTGGTGTGCCCTGCAGCGTATGTGTGGACTGCAGGCTGATGCTCTTCTCCTGGGCTCTGCTCTCTATTTTCCATTTGTTTCTCAAGGATTTTTATTAAAGTTTAACACTCAGCTGCTCTCCTTGGTCTCATCTGTCTCTCTTTCCTTGATCTCTTTGTGTCTGGGATGCAGCTCAGCTCTTCCCACAGGACTTCACTGGGCTGTGGTACAGGGTGGGTTTGTGCTACCACCCCCCTTTTTTCCTGTCCTTCTCTGAGCAGAGCGTAATTCTTGCTGTCCTTGGGGGCAGGTGTGCGTGCCCCCCCCGCATGGAGGAGCAGCTCCCATCATCTCTGCCTTATGTCCTAGGAAGTCTCCGGTGGACCTGTAACCACAGGGAACAGGGCAGTTGAGCCTTACAGTAGGGGGAGGAAGGGTTGGGTGCCGGTTCAGGGTTCTGTTCCCCCAGCCTGCTAGCTGGATGCTGGCTGCTTGGGCAGGTTGTTGGGGCCAGAGGAGATGCTGAGCTTCTTGTGTGGGCCCCTGGGACTTACAGAAAGCCCTTCTTTCCCCTCTGCTTGCAGCCCCCCATTTCCCAGCACTGGGCCCTGTTTTTCCGGTCTCCTTGGTGACAATCTCATCTCTCCTCGGCTTCTCTCCAGCACCTGAAAATAGCCTCCGAAAGTGGAGATGCCTGTCCCCTTCCCTGCTGCCAGCACCCACGATGGCCAGGCTGGAGCCAGGCTGCTCTGCACGGCACAGCTGTAGCGGCCCGCCCCCATCGCCCTCTGCACCGCGGCGGAGCACGGGCCACCCGGCCCGGCCCGCGCTATGTCCTCCTGTCACCCCAGTACCGAGCTCTCGGCCTCGTCCCTTCTCCTCCTGCCTGCCGTGAGGCAGCACCAGGGGATTCCTTGCACTCCACCATGGGCCAGCGTCTCCAGCTGTCCGCTGGAACCAGGCAGAGCCCTGTCCCCTTGACTGGCAGCCGCCAGTCCGCTCGCCCACGGCTGCCTCGGGCTGGCCCGACAGCTGGCCAAGGTGCCATTTGAACCTCCCTGAAATAGAAGTGGAGCCGAGAACGGGCGGAGGGCGGGCAGGCGGCAAGGAAGGAAGTTCCCCAGCAGATCGGGCTGCCGCCGCCGCCGTGGGGCCGAGGTGGCCGGGCACAGTGAGCCGCAGCAGGACCCCGAGCAGGGGCAGGCAGGGCTGCGTCGAGGACGAGGGGTCCGCAGCCGCTGTGACCACCTCTGGCTGGACCCAGCCCTTCTTCAGCACCTCCGGGGAGGTGGACACGCTGTGTCCCCCACCCGCGATGGGCCGGGAGCACCACCGGGCGGGCAGGGAGCTGAGCACCGCTCCTGGAGGACAGGGGTCCGCGAAGCGGGGTGTCCTCCCGCTCTCTGCCTCCAGCCACCCCTCCATCGCCCCTTCCCTCGGATCCCCAGGGCCAGCGCCGTCCTCGGGGCAGTGGCCACCCCCTCCAGCTCGGGGCTGCGGGCGCTGCGCGGCCGTGTCCCCCCCCGCGGCGGTGGTGGGGGCACGGCTGGCATTGCTCGCTGACACTCTATCTGCCAGGGCCACGCCAGCCGCGGGCCCAGAATAGCAGCGCTGCCCCGCAGATAGGCAGCATGGAGCGGCTCCGCGGCCCCGCTGTGTCCCAGGTACCGCCGGGCTGGGTGGGGGGCCCGGTCCGATAGCCCCTCACTCGGGGAGGCCATCCCCGAGGTGGGGGAACGTGGGGGGCTGCCGGGCCCCTTCCCACGGACATGCAGCCACGGGGACAAGGACGCCCTTGTCTCAGCTGTCTCCAGACCCTTGGGAAGAGTAGGGGGACGTGTATGCAGGGTCTCCTCCTTCCCGGGGCTGGCTCTGGGCTACTTAAGGGAGCAGTCCCTCTACCTTCGTTATTTTAGGATGGCCTGTAAACATTAGCTCTATCAGGTATGTTTTTGACCGGGGTTGCTCTTCCCTCTTCACGTGCTGCTGTGTTATGGTAGGGTCTCCTGGGGACTGGGGAGCACGGGGTCAGACACCCGGTCCTGTGGCCGCCCCCTCATTATTGTAGGTCTCCTGGGACGGACCTGTTCCCCGGGGTCAGCCGGTGGGGTTGGCGAGGCTCTCGGCACGGGAAGAAGCAAGACCAGGATTTACACCTTGGGACTGGGAGAGGATGGGCTCAGAGCCACTGTGGGACCTGCTGGGCTCCAACATCAGAGAGAGAAGGCGGGAGGTCCTGCCATTCATGCCCTGCCCTGCCCTGCTCTGGGGATCCCCATTGGCCCCCCAGAGCAGGGAAACAAGCTGGGTGCCCTGTGCTGGAGCCACCATGGAGGCTGCAGGCTCTGGGGATTGTGCGCCGGCAGCGGGCTGCCCAGGGGGATTGGGGGCTGAGCCCCGCCCACATCCCCACCCGGAAAGGACAGTCCGGCTTGGGTGGGCCGGAACAGCCGAGTGGATGCAGGCAGCATCCATGTGTGGGGGAAAGGCTGGACTACTGCTGACCCCTCCTTGCTGTGTGCCCTCTCAGGTGGCGCTGCTGGATACTGCTGCCTGCCCCGAGGACGAAGGTGGGTAGCAGGTAGAGCCTAGGTGTGTAGGAGAGGGGAGACTGCCTTACTCGTGTGATGAGTATATCGGTCCTCTGCCCACCCTGCCCATACCCCTCGTCACCCTCACTCCTCAGCTGATGTGCACCCCAGGCTGGAGAACTGCAGTGCTGTGTGCTGCCCCTGAGGAGTAGGGAACAGGGAGGCCCTGTGGGGAGCATCCCCTGCTCCCCCCAGGCAGGAGGTTGCTGAGACCAAGCATCTCAGCTCACTGGCTGGGGCTGGGATGGCTTTTCCTGCAGAGTTCCCAGAGGCCCTATGCCCCAGGGAGGAGGAAGAATACAGGCAAAGGAGATCTGTCACCTTCACACTGGGAAATGAGATACTGGGACTGGGCCCAGAAAGTGAGTTTCAGAGCCCTGACGCCGAGGTCTACATGCACTTCCTAAGGAGCCACTGCTGCTACGATGCCGTCCCCACCAGCTGCAAGCTTGTCATCTTTGATATCAACCTGGAGGTGACAAAGCAGGGGATCAGTGGGCATGGGCAGTGGGGGAACAGGCTCAGGACCCCCTGATCCCCTCCCCACTCTGTCAGCAGATCAAGAAAGCCTTTTTGGCACTGGTGGCCAACGGGGTGCGTGCTGCCCCACTCTGGGACAGCAAGACACAGAGCTTTATCGGTGAGTGCCAGTGGTGCTGCCTGGACCCCTCCCTGACCTGGCAGTGAGGGTACAGGCAGTGCTGCCAGCCCCACGTGTCTCCACAGGGATGCTTACCATCACCGACTTCATCAACATCCTCCACCGTTACTACCGCTCACCCCTGGTGAGTGTGGTGGGGAGGGCATGAGGGATTGGGGCATGCATGGGGCAGGGAGGGGCTGTCCCCACCTCTCCTGGTCTCCTCTTCATCACTAGGCTGTGACCAGGGGATGATTCTGGGCCAGGGCAGCATCTGCTTCTTGCCCTTCTGCCTGGCACTGAAAATGTAATTCCTGTGCTTAGGGTGAAGGGGTGGGATGCCTGGGGAAGAGGGCAGTGTCTCACAGCACCCTCAGTCCCCCATGGAACCACCATGACCAGAGCATTTCCCTGCCCTCAGGTTCAAATCTATGAGGTGGAGGAGCACAAGATTGAGACCTGGAGAGGTAAAAATCATGGGGTGATAGGGGTGGGTGGACTGGTGGTGAGCTGTGGGTTGTGGTGCTGCATGAGAGGGCTGGAGGACCCCCTCTTCCACCTCTCTCCCTTGGCAGAGGTGTACCTGCAGGGCTCCTTCAAGCCATTGGTCTACATCTCTCCAAGCAATAGGTGAGAGTCTGTCCACTGGGGGTGAGCACACCCCTTGGGGTGGAGTTTGTGTGTGCACCTGCATTCCAGCCCTATCCCACCACAATGTCCCCATCACCCACAGCCTCTTCGATGCTGTCTACTCCCTGATCAAACATAAAATTCACCGCCTGCCTGTCATCGAACCTGTCTCGGGCAATGTCCTGCACATCCTCACACACAAGCGCATCCTCAAGTTTCTCCACATTTTTGTGAGTGCCAGGACTGTGTGTGCACACACATGGCAGATGTGTAGGGGCACGAACAAGGGTGTCAAAATGTCTGTAGGTGCCAGCCAAGTCCTGCCCTGACCCATTGCAGGCCTCTACCATTCCCAAGCCACGATTCCTGAAGAAAACAGTGCAGGAGCTATGCGTTGGCACCTTCCGTGACCTGGCCGTCGTGCCTGAGACTGCCTCGATCTACACTGCCTTGGAGATCTTCGTGGATCGCCGTGTGTCTGCCTTGCCCGTCATCAATGATGCTGGTACCTGGGGAGGAGGAAAGTGACCCCCTCTTCTCCCTCTGCCAGCAGCTCCAGCCCCATCCCCATCCAAAAACCCTCTCCTGGCTCTTGGGCTGCCCCTTGGGGTGTGGAAGGAAAATGGCAAATGGTCCCCAAGGCCCCCTTCCCAGCTCCTGCCCTGTTTCTCTTTTCAGGGCAAGTGGTTGGCCTGTACTCCCGGTTTGATGTCATTGTGAGTACCCTGTGTGTTTGCACACCTGGATACAAGTGTGAGCCCTTACATGAACTGGTGGGGGGTATTCACATTTATCTGTGCCTCTGTAAACCCACCCCAAATGCAGCGTCCTGCACATGCCAGTGCATATCTGCTCTGTGCATCCCCAGGACTCAGTGTCCCCTCTGTGTTGGCACAACGGGGTGTGAGAACACACCGGGGTGCTGAACGGGGTCACACCTCCCACAGCACCTGGCAGCCCAGAAGACCTATAACAACCTGGACATCAGTGTGGGGGAGGCACTGCGGCAGCGCAGTATCTGCCTGGAGGGGGTCATCACTTGCTACCCCCATGAGCCCATGGAGGACATCATTGATCGCTTTGCCAAGGAGCAGGTGAGTGGCTGGGGTGCCTTGTGCCAGCACAGCCACCCCTGCCAGCTGCCCAGCCTGCCTGTGATGGTCTGCCTGCACCCACAGGTCCATCGCCTGGTTCTGGTAGATGAGAACCGGTACCCGCGGGGCATCGTCTCCCTCTCCGACATCCTCCAGGCCCTTGTGCTCACTCCCGCAGGTATCGATGCTCTTAACTCTTAGCCCACGGCACTCCATCTTTCTCCACTTGCACTCTGCATTTCTCTCCACTTCAGGTAGGTGCTGTCACCTGTCACTGTGGGCCTGTTCCCTCCCTGACACTGGGTCACCTGCACCTTGCCACTTCCCTGCTCAGGCCACCTGCCTCCACCCTAGCCAAACCGGCCCTGGGGGATGAAAGAGGCTGGGGCTGAGGTCTAAAAGCACTGGGTGCCCAGGTGGGGACAGTAGGACCCAGATCCTGCTTGTCCTGGGGTACACAAGATCAGAGGGGGACCCCTGGTGTTCATGAGGAAGGATGGGGGTACTTGTCATGGAGACAGCCCCCCTAGACCCTCATTCAGGCAGTGTATGGAATGCAGGTTTTGCAGGTCTCTGGCCTTTGGGCTGGATGAGGGTTTTGGGGTGTGATGCACCCTATTTTTAATCTCACCTCAAACCCTGAGATCTGAGCACCCCCAGTGCCATTCCTGGGGGACACAGAGAAGACAGGTCTCCACTTGCACCCTCATGACATGCTGCCCGCGACTAGCCATGTGCACACAATGGCTGACCCATGGGCCCTGGCTGGCAGAGGCCCCCAACCCCTCTCCACCTGCAGCAGCCCCAAAACTGCCTGCTCCACGGACAGGGTTCACTCTCAGGTGGCACTGGGACCATGCTTGCACCCACTGTGGCAGCTCTTCAGGGGTGAAATGGGGAGGGGGGAGCTAGCCCTGGGTCCCAGCTGCTTTCCAAAGGTAATGATGCTTTTTTGGGGGTTGTGATGGGGAATGGGCTTGGGACAGCCCCATGTCCACCAGTTCCCCCAGCAGTTCCCAACTGCTCTGCACAGGAGGGGACTGGGAGTGGTGTGTGTGAGCCACATGTGAGACAAGCCCCTACCCCCTCTTTCCCAATCATGGTGTCTTCGCTTACTCCATCCCTGGTGCCGACAGGGGTGGCTGCGTCAGGAACTGCAGGGGGCCCTCTCCAGGCCAGCTGCCCTCCCTCCTGTCCCAGAGCTTGCATCCAAGCCAGGAATGGAGGCAAGACCCCAGTGTCCACCAGGATGGGTTGGGATGGCCATGCCACAGGGTGCCCAGTCCAGCACTGTTTTGGGGTTATGGCCTCACGTCTCTCTTGCCTTGCAGGCATTGATCGATTCTCGCTCTGAAGACACCAGGAAGTACCACTGTCTTGTCTGACTCAGGGGTCTCTTGAATGGCCCGTGAGAAGGAGGCTTTGGCCTGAAGGCTCTCTGCAGGGAGGATCTGCCTGTTCACCCCAGTCCTGGGGCTCGTCTGGAGTCCAGGGCCAGATCCTGCCAGCCTTGGGGAGGCAGAAAGTGTGGAAAAGGGGTCGCTGGGATGCCTCCTGCCAGTGAGCACAGTGCTGCTTGATGGGCACTGTGCTGGAGTGCTGGAGGAGCTGTGACATGCCTGTGGCTGGGCACAGAGACCCACAGAGCCCCAGAAGACCTGGCCACCCCACTCCCATCCTGCTGCTGCATTCGAGCATTTCCACTGTGGCTCCCTCCTCGTGAACACAGTCCCACCACCTGTGCCCGGTGCCTGGTAGCATAGGCTCAGCTGCACACACAGGCTTGTTTATTGTAGGGTCACATGGGGCTGGAGCTCCCTGGCAGAGGCACAGCCTGTGCAAGAGCTGGCACCAGGATGGGCACTTGCATGGGGACCCTGTGCACGTTTTGGGGTGGGCAGGAGATACTTATTTATTTGTTGGTCTGTTCAGCCTCGTTGTAACAAAGCAGCCTGATCCAAGAACTGCTTCTTGCCTTTCTGGGATAAAGCTGGGCATAGCTACTCTGGAGAGAGCAGGGCTCGGAAGCGGGTACTGGCTGGTTGGCAGGGCTGGGAAACCCAGCCTGGAACGCCAGCAAGGGTGGCATGGGCACAGGGGGGTAGAGCCAAAGCGACAGGGAAACAGGGCATGGAGCCTTCATTACAGTGGTGGTGTGAGGGTCCTTCAGGGATGCTCCAGGCAGCCTTGGTGCCAGCAAGGTTTCTGCCTGCTGCTTCCCTCAGTCCAAGAAGTAGGAAGGTGAGAGTGGTTCACTGTTAGGGTGTCCCATGCCCCAGGACCCTGGGTAAGAGGTAATGCATCCCTTGCCTGTGGCTGCTATCAGCTCTGAGCCCCTGTGATTGTCCTGGATATCAGACCCATGCCCCTACTTGGGGATGGGGGGTGCTGAGCTGATCTTTCTCTGCCTGCTTCACATGAAGCAAGCCCCTGCCATTCCCATGACCCCATATCAGCATCTCAGTGCAACAGCAGCTGATAGCGGAAGGTCCTGGGTGCCAAACGCCCCTCCTGTGTTGGCTGGCTCTACCAGGGGACATGATACCAGTGCTGGGTGGTGACAGGCCTCCTCCCATCACTGGGGATGAGCTGTGTTACTGCTTTGCTTTCCCAGTTCTGCCCCTTGGGAGAGGCGCAAACCCCAAACCCGGCCAGCACTCAACCCTCCCCTGGGAGGCACGGGGGAAACTGAGGAACAGAGAAGCTTCTGAGGCCAAGGTCAGCTGTTCAGAAAAGACCCAGATGTCCTGGCTCCAGGCACAGATCCACGCGCAGCTACACAAGGACAGGACAAAGGAGACACCGAATAGCTGCAAAACCCCTCCCTGCTTCCCCCCTGCCCTGACAGAGCTCCCAGCTCCCCAACACAGCCCAGCTTGGCAGGGGATGGCAGGGACACAACCCCCTGAAGTGTGTGAAAGGCACAGCAGTTCCCCAAGCCTCCCGCTGATTTGGGGTAGGGGGCTACTAGTGCCCCAGGGGCAATTTGGGGGCAATCTCTTATCCTCTCTCTCTTCCCCACAGTGGGGCTGGGAGCCCCCCGACCCAAGCTGGGCATAGGACGGTTTTGCCTTCCTGCCTGCCCCTCCCTGTGGGGCAGCGGGGGTTCTCCATCTGGCACCCAGGGTCAGGGGTGGACGTGCAGTCAGGGGGCTTCCGGGCGAGCAATGAACTCCAGGTTGATGGGCTTGTCGGCCACCAGGACAATGCGGGACACAGACGTCACCTCCACGCCACGGGGGTCTGGCCGCACCTCGAATGCTTGGATCATCTGTGGGAAGAAGGGGGGTGGCAGTGCCTTGGGGACTCCCTGGGGCCCCCATCCCAGCTCATGGCAAGATAGCCAGAGTGGGGGAGTCCCTACTCACCCTGGCGAGGGCCAGGTGCATCTCTAGCTCGGCAATGCGGCGTCCAACGCAGGCGCGAACCCCGTAGCCAAAGGGGATGGAGCTGAAGGGGTGGTGGGGGGACCCGTATCCGCGGAGCCAGCGCTGGGGCAGGAACCGCTCAGGCTCAGGGAAGTAGGTCTCATCGTGGGACATCGCGTAGTGTGCCAGGACAAAGAGGGTCTGCAAGGCAGTAAGTGGGGGTTAATGACCCGACCCAGTCCCACTGAGCGCAGTGGGGGTCCCCACACCACAGCCCCCACTCACGTTCTTGGGGAAGAGGTAGTCTCCGATGACAATGTCCTTCTCATAGAAGACCCTGGCGTTGGTGGGCACCACGGGGTAGACCCTGGGATATGGGGAGAATTAGTGGTGGAGCAGGATCCATCTGGAGATCCCAGATGGACAGAGCTGCAGGCAGGATAAGGGGAAGCACCTCCTGCTGCTCAGCAGCTCCCTAGGGAGGAGGTAGATATATGTGGTCCTGAGGGACTGAAATTCAGCCTCCCATATCACCTGGTTGGTGCATTCCCCCGGGAGAAGGGGCTGATGACCAGGACCTCAGGGCAGGGGCAAGGCTGGGCTGTACCTCAGTGTCTCCTTGATAACAGCCCGAAGCATCGGCAACTTGGGGATATCCTCAGCAGCAGGAAACCGGTCGGCAGGCACAACAGCTTTCAGCTCCTGGTACAGGGTCTCCTGGATGCCTGGGTCCCGGGAGAGGTGGTACAAGGCCCAGGACAGTGTGTTGGAGGTCTGGGGGAGTGGAGAACCAACAGGAGTGAGAGAATTTGGGCTGGTACCTGAGCAGCCTTGTACCAAGCACAGCACCAGTATGGCACCAGAGAACCCCTGCTCTGGTGTGCAGGAAAGTCAGGAGTGAGGAGCAGCAGGCACAGGGGAAGGTGAGAGAGGGAGCATGGCAGGGAGCAGAGCAGGGGACAGGGTTTGTGTTGACTGATCCCTGAGGGTTTGCTCCTGGGGAGCATCAGCCTCCCAGCCACCAGGCCAGAGCTTGCAGGGGCTGGGCTGAGCATGGCCCTGTGGGTTCCCCTGGGCATGGAGCTCAGCAAGGATCCCCTGGCAGCAGCTGCCTGGCTCTCACCGTGTCCACACCAGCCAGCAGCAGCTCAGCCACGCTGCCGTAGACCTCATCCAGGCTGAGTCTGCCACTGGCCAGCAGGTAGCTCAGGTAGCCGGACACCTCCTTGCCACGCTCTACTTGCCCCTCCAGCTCCTCCATCTTTCGGTCAATCAGGGTCTTGCCTGCAGGGACAGAGAGTGGGACCCAGTGCTGACGGAGCTAGGGCTGCAAAAAGGGCATGTGGCCAGGGACTGCTCCACTTTTGAGTGTCCTTAGGGAGTCCAATCCCACCACGCTGGCTCCCCCCCATCACTGCTCACCGAAGGCGAAGATGGTGTCCCAGCTGTTCAAGTAGCGGTCCCAGAAGGGCAGCACCTTGCGGCTCCATCGGGGCAGGACGGTGGCGAAGATGGAGTTCTTGAACATGAGGTTGATGGAGTCAATGAAGCGCTGGGTCTCGGCAGGGACCTGCTGCTTCAGGCACCCAATGCGGGTCTCAAAGAGGATATAGGAGATCCCTGCGGGGGACAGACAGTATCCAGACCTCCAGGGGGATGGGAAGAGTGAGCAAGGGCAGGGGTGAGGGGGAAGAACGCCCTACCTTCGAGGGCAAAGCGGTAGAGCAGGTTGGCCACGTCCTCCACCAGCACCCCTGAGGGGCTGCGGCTCCGCTCCTCCCGCAGCCGCACCATCAGGTCTGACACCACCTCCCCGATGGCATCTGCGTACAGCACCGCCTCCGAGGGCTTCAGCAGCCGCTTGTTGAGGACCTGGCGCAGGCGGTACCAGCGCTCCCCTTCCCTGGATGGGGACAAGGCTCAGTGCTGGGTGCACGGATGGGCAGGGGGCAGTGGTTGGCAGCAGTGTCCCAACACTCCCAACTCCAGCTTGGAACCACCCCAGGGGTCTTTTCACCCACCATGGGCATGGTCATGCCCTCCTCGGTGGGGACATGCACCTTGCAGGAGAGGGAGCAATGCAAGTTGCCATTTAGGCACCTAAGGAAGGGACAGGAGATGTGTGCTGTCTCACAGAGGACAGCCAGGACAGGACTCACTCGGTGAAGGGTCCGTAGGGCAGGCTGCGGGTGTCTCGGTGCTCCTTCCACAGGGCCATGTCACTCCGCATGGGATACTTGCCCTCCTGCCGTAGAAGCTGCTCCAGCACCACTGGGCTCCCAATGTTGATGTTCCTATAATGCCCGAAGGTCGACTTCCAGATAGGGCCATAAAGGCGTCGGGACATCACCTGTAATGCACAAAGCATGGCAAGGTGAATGGGACAGGGGTTGGGTCAGACCCTCCCTGCCCCAGTGCTGCCCTGCATGTCCCTAGCACCCTCTACACCCCTCCCATGGACCCTCCAGCACCAGCCGAGGCCAAGCAACTGCCCCTGACCCTCCAAGCTGGCACCATCCTTGAAGTGCTCTGCAGATGGCCTGGGCTGGTGTCTCCAGGCACATTACCTCAGTCAGCACTAAGCACACCACGCACTGACTCCCAGCATAGACTGGCATGTCCCTCACCCATCCCAGAGATGCTTAGGGAGCCTGGTGGGTCTTTTGGGGAAGGAAGACTAAGAGAGGAGAGCAGGGACAAGGACAACTGCCAAGCACAGGTCTGTGCTACGATGAAGGACCACTGCAGCAGCTGTCAGCAGGTCCAAGTCCTGCTGCTTCCAGCGTGGCCCCAGCTCTGATTAACTTGGGGACAACGGTCCCTGAGCGGGTCCTTGAACTCATCACCCAAAAGGGTGGTTAATGATCAGCAGTGGGAGGGCAGAGCCAGGCCAGGGCATGACTGGGCTGCTCCCAAGCAAGCTGTCACCTCTGGGGCATGGTCCTGGGGCCACAGGCTCACAAAATCAGCTAGAACACATCCACAGCATCAGCCCTGCTCTGGTCTCTGCTGGCTGCAGCTCCCCTCTCCTCTGCCGCACCCAAGGGTTCCATGCCTGTCTCCCTGCCAGGGAGCACCATGCCCCCCTCCTTGGGGGCAGCTGGGCACCCCTTTTTAAGTGGATCTGCACAGAGCCATGTCCAAGGGTTGCTCTCCATCCCAGGCAGGCACCGCCAGAGCCCCTGCAGAGCATGGCCAAGCATGGGGAGCTGAGGGGGGCCTAGTAGGGAAGCCTTGCTCCCCATTCCCCGTGGCTGCTGGGATGCACGTGGTACAATCTCCCTTGGTGACTGACTGCATCGCAGCCTGCGCCTGGATTCAGCTGGATTCGTCACCACAGGGAGACGTTCCTCGTGCATGGTGGCAGGAGGAGGGGGAGGGACAGCCGCCCTGGTACAGCAGGCAGCTAGTGGGCATGGGGCAGCTGTGGCCTGGGTTGAAGCCTGCCCACCAGCACCTGCTGGCAGCCAGGACCTGACAAAGTGCAGGCCTTGGAGACCAGGGCGGAAAAAATATGGAGCTGCTGGGATCTGGAGAAAGGCACCTCCAGAGCATGTGGGCATCTTTCTGCAAAGCCAGGCTGTGCTCAGAGTCCCAGGGGCAGGAGGGAGCATCAGGGAGCTCGTGTGACTACTGGAGATCCCACCGCCCTGTGACAACCCCTTCTTCAACCAGCAGTGGCTGGTGCACTGAGGTGCCAGGGAGGCCAGATCCCACACGCTTCTCTGGCCGGTCAGAGCTCCAGAGTGCTGGAAGATGCTGCCTGGCTTGCAGCCAGCCAAACCCATTGCTTGCTTCATCGGAAGAATGAGGAAGTGTTGACAGAAGAAAACAAACACCTCTGTCTATCCCTCCACTGCATGCCTGGGTATCATCTGCCCAAAAACCTCCCTGGACACATGCTCCCCGAACGGCTGCCCCTCCAGCTTGTCACAGCTGGAAGTCTGGAGATGCTGGGACCCCGTGAGATGCCCCCTGAACCGCTGTCCTTAAGACTGCCCGGCTGTCTCGGGTATGCTGAGGCAGCCCTGGGCTGGCTGGACCTTTCCGGGGTCTCCGGATTCTGCTGCCCCTCTCCACAGTGCTGGCCACCCCACGATGCCGAGGTGCTCCCCCCCGCCCAGCCCCTCGACTTCGCTGCTCTGCCGCCCCCGCGCAACTCCCTGCCGTCACTTGTTGGAGGCTCTGCCCCTCCCTGGAGCCCATCTCCCCTTGTCCCCAGCCCGCACCCACTCCCTCCCTTGCAAAGCCTCCCCAGGGTACAGCACCCTCCCTGCAGCCCACCCGGAAGCCCCTCCATCCCACGCACCTACCCCAGCCACCCCATCCACGCCCCCGTGTACGGTCCCCAGGCCCCCACGCACTCCGACCCCCGCACTCCCGCAGCCCCCGGGCCAGACTGTCCCGGCGCACCTGCAGCCGGTGCGTGTGCAGCAAGTAGCCCCGCAGGAACAGCCAGACGAAAGTCCGGAGCAGCCCCGGCCCCGGTAGATCCTCCGGTCCCTTCAGCCGCGCCGGCCCCGCCGCCGCCGCCGCCGCCGAGCCCCCGGTCCTGCGCGGCGGTCCCGGGCTGCTGCAGGGCGGCGGGCGGGGGCGCAGGAGCAGCGGCAGCAGCGGCCGCCGGGCCCCGCCGCTCGGGCCCGCCATGCTCCGTCGGCAGCGCACGGGACGGAGCGGGGCGGGGAGGCACCGGGGGTGGTGGAGGGCGGCACCGGGGGCGGTGCGGGGGGCGGCGCGGGGGCGGCACCGGACACCGGCACCGGGCACGGCGCACGGGGGATTGAGCATCGCGCACCGGGCATGGCGCACTGGGTACCTCGCACTGCGAATGGAGAATCCGCACCCCGTGCGCTGCGCAGCGGGTACCGGCCGCGGTGCCGCCTGCTGCGCACTGGGGACGGGGCTGTTGCTCCGCGGGCACCGGGCAGCGCCTACCGCGCACCTTGTGCCGCCTGCTGCACTCCTGGTGCCGGGCCGTGGATACCGGCTGCAGTGTTCTGGATGCTCCTTACAGCACACTGGGTACCATATCCCATACACCAAATACTGGATGCTGGACACTGCTCAGCGTCATCACACGCCATGCACAGGGTGCTAGGTACTCGGAACTGGCATCAACGATACCCAGTGCCACGTATCAGGGACTGAATGCCACGTGTTGTGCATGATAGCACCATGCACAAGGCAGCTGGAAGCCAGTCCCTGATATGTGGCACGGCAGGTACAGCACCCTGGGTGCAACGCAGCATGTGGCACCAGTGCTGGTACCAGCTCCAGGTGCTGCACACTGGGCATGGCACATGGTCACTGCTCACCAGGCACTGGCACCAGGCACTGCACCGGGCCTGGCACAATGTGTGCCAGCACCAGCATTGCACTGTGGCATTGGGTACCACATCCCAGACCCTGCACACCCTGCATCAGCACCAGGCTCACCGCTGGGCCTGCTCTTCAGGGCTGCTTGCTCTTATGGACTGAGCTCTCCTGCCCTGCCTCTGTCCCCTGCCTGTCAACCCCCTGTGCCTGCTTTGTCCTCCAGCAGTGCAGGATGGTGCCCTGGGGAGCAGGGCACCCCAAGGCCTCTCTCAGCACTTCCTCCAGGTGCTACCAGCTGGGACCACAGATAGGGAGACTTTGGTATGTCCATTGTGGCTACTGGCAACACAATCAGAGGCTGGTTTGTTTTGTCTTTATGTGAGGGAGAGAGTGACACCAGCTCTTGCCTCAGCCTCGTGCAGGTCAAGCAGTCCAGCCCACGACCAGGACCTTGCTGTGGTGGTGTCGGACCATGGATGCAGGACATGTCCCCTCTGGCCAGCCTGGCACTGGCACCTGGGGCAGTGGGGCAGGGCAGTGCTCTGTCCAGGTGTCCCTTCTGGAGCACTGGGCACCATGTCTCTGGCTGAGACATCCCAATGCTGATCATTAACCACTCTTATCGGGTGGCGGGTTCAAGGTCCTGGACAGGGAGGTTGTACACTCAGATTGGGCTGTTCTTGCCCTTGGTTCTGCCTCACTGGGAGGTGGGGGGTGTTCTGTGCTGGGTTTCAGGCTGATGTCTTGTGAGCTCTCTGCCAGCCGGGCTGGGACCCAGTCACTCCTGTGCCTACAGACACCCCTGAGGCATCCCAAGCTGGAACAGCCAAGCGTGAGCACCTGCCGCCATCTCATGGTTGCTCGGAGCCAGCTCTCCCGCTTGCCCTACACCGGTCAGGCCCACAGCCGGGGCAGAAAGAACCCCGGACACAGGACTGCTGGGGAACTTCCTAGCCTGGTGCCTGGACACCAGGCTTTCGCTCCCCCCGGCAGGGGACGCCTCGGCTCCTCCTAACCCCCTGTCAATGAGTTTCCACTTGCTGAAGAGTGGGACCCTTCCATCTCTTTCAGTTTAAAACGATCACCTCTTGCAAAAAGAGTAAAAGTCTCTCTCTCTTTTTCTTATAAACTCGTTTATATGTTGAAAGGCTGCAATAAGATATTCCTGTGCCTTTTCCAGATTGAATAACCCCAAATCCCCTGTTTTCATGGGAGAGGTGCTCCATCCTCTCAATTAGCTTTGTGGCCTCTGGACCAGCTCTAACAGGTGCATGCCTCTCTTGCACTGAGGACCCCAGAGGTGCACGCAGTACTCCACTCGTGGGCTCTCATGAGTGTGGAGTGGAGCAGTAGCATCACCACCTCCCCTGACCTGCCCTGCCGGCCATGCTTCTTGTTTTCCAGTCTCAGAAGCAATCTGCTTTCTGGGCTGCAAGTGCACATTGCCAGCTCATATACTGTTTTTGATCCACTAGTATCCCCAGGTCCTTCTCTGTAGGACTGCTCTCCATCCATCCATCCATCCATCCATCCATCCATCCATCCATCCATCCATCCATCCATCCATCTCTCACTCATTCAGAACAGGTACTGGGGTCACCCCGACCCTGGTGCACGACCTTGTGGAAGGGCAGGCTGTAGCACCGCAGCGGCTCCTCGGCCGGTCCCCGGTGTCCCGCAGCACGCTCAGGGAAAGGGACACCGTTATCCTGGCTACTTCCCGCTCCCGCCGCTAGGCTGTGCTCCCCTCCCTCGGAAGGCGGGAGCGGCGTCGGGGACCTGCCGGGGACTCCGCCGGGGCCGCTGCCAGGGCTGTGGGGGAGGCCGTGTAGAAGGAAGGGCGGCAGGGTCGGTGAATCACCCCCCTCCCAGAGCCGCTCTGCGGGGACTTCCGAAGGGAAGCGGCTGGGCCATGACACATCCTCCGCCGCAGGACACCGCGAGGAGACGGGGGCACCGCCAGCTACCGGGAGGTTTCTCCAGTGCGGAGCCAGCTCAGCTTGGCGGCGAGCAAGGCAGAGCAAGATGGGAGAGCAAATGCTGCCTTTATCCACGGGGATGCAGAACTGAGGGTGGCAAGTCCCATCTTGTGTGTCACTCTGCCCCAGAGTTGCTGCAACTCTACTCATTCCACGGATTCATTGTCAGGTCTGACCCCATCTCACCAGTGGGACCTGTGGATGCAGATACAGGTACCATGGGCTCCCCTTGCTGCTCTGCCCCTCAATCGATCCACCACACACTGCTCATGGAAGGTCCTGGCTGCTGGTCCTGCTGGGATGAAGGGACAGCTTCTTTACGTGACTTGTGCAGTGTCACCCAGGCGCTGGAAATTTTTCCCAGGGCTGCATTCTCTAACCCTGATTTGTTCTCCCACAGTTGGTGGGGGGGAAGTGGGGTGTCCCAGGGGAGGGCATCCCTTGACTCACCCCCAGGAAAGCCCAGGCTGTGAGAAGGCTGAGCCTGGGTCCTGAGGACTGTAAACAACCTAAAGCATTTAACTGGAGATGGCTTGTCACGTCAACTATGTGTCACCACACTGTCACTGCCTGAGTCATAAGCCATGTTGGGGCTAGTGGGACTGCACAGGGGGGACATGGGAAGATCAAGAGGGATGTAGACAGATCCCAGGCCTGGAGACAGCTGCTCCTCTCCCACACTGAGAGTTCAAGTGGGACCCTCTTGGCCCTCTCCCAAAGGTCCCCTTCTCCTCATTTCCCTCTGTCTGACCCCTTAGATCCAGGCAAGGGCTTAGGGACAGCACAAAGCTTTTGAAACAAGAGGTAAATCAAACAGCACAATGGTGTGTCCTCCATGACCACCACACGGGGCTCACCACCTGACAGTGAGCTCTGATCTGGGCTCCCCCTTCTTTGTGCCCCATGGGACCCTGGTGGGCGAGGACCTTTCTCTGAGGATATGAGGGCAGGATGGTGGAGCAAACCCAGGGCTGGCATCCCGTTATCGCAGGAGACGGGAGGCAGCCCCGGGCTGCTCTCAAGTGGTCCTGGCTGATTAGTGACTTCAAGTGCCTATGGAGTTATTCTAAGTCAAGTAGGCGCGAAGGGAGCCAACCTGGGACTGGCAAAACCAGCCTGGGCTTTCCTGGAGCGTCCCCCATCACCTCTGCTCCCTGACAAACTCTCCAAGATGGGGAGTGTCTCCCCCCTCCAGCTGCTCTCCCTATTCCTTACTCCTCCTGCAAAAGGCTGTTTGCTCCAGCCCAAAGCAAACCTGATTTTATCTCCTGACTCCAGTTCCCTTGGCTGTGGGCCATGGTTGATGCCTCCCACGCAGAACTTGCGAAGCCCATTCGGGGACCCGTGCACAGAGCGGGCTGTGTGTGCTGCCACATGACATCATGTTTACGGCCCGCGGGGGCCCAAGGACAGAGGCATCGCTCTCAGCCCAAGAGATGTGTGTCCTTCCCATGGATGGACAGACGGATGTGCAGGGAGCTGGAAGGAGTGGGACTGACCACAGTGCCATGCCTCCCTGAAGTGGGGTGGTTGCAGCTTTGCTGCATTACAAGGCAGTCCCCCTGGCCTCAGTTTCCCCTCTGAGCAGTGGAAAACAGACTCTGTGTTAACAATGAGGATGCACTGCTGCAGCAGCACAAGGTCAGGCCCCCAATCTGCACAGAGAGAAAGACAAATTTTCTCTTCTTGGGACATGGATGTTCCCTTCTCTCCCAAGACAGAGCTGGGCCTTTGCTGGCACTGTGTGAAACTCTGGTTGTTTCGAAAGAGTAACAACAACCAGAATCACACAGGCTCACTAAAGAGTTCTAGGGCCATTCTTTCTCCTGTTCATCCATCCATCCATCCATCCTTCCATCCATCCATCCATCCATCCATCCATCCATCCATCCATCCATCCATCCATCTACACTCGCATGCAGCTTTCTCACAGCCATCTCTCCATCCATCTACTGAGCTGTCTGTACACCCCTCCATCCATCCATCGACAAATGCATGCATCTCACTCTTCTCACCCATCCCCACACCTACCTGTCCATCCAGACAGCCATCCACCCATTTGTCTGTCTGTACTCCTATTCACCCCCCTATCCATCCATCTCCCAACTGTCAGAGCCAAAGGGATGCCCATTGCTCCCTGGGGGTACAGTGTGTGCATGTGTGTCTGTGGGACGTGTTGGCTTTGCGAAGCACGGTGGGCAGCGATGTCCCAGGCTGTGTCCAGCCATGGGGCAGGGGCAGGAGTGCTGGCCAGGGAGAGGGGGGGCTCATCTAATTTAAGAATGGGCCCAACAGTTGCTGTCAGCACGGGGTGGCTCTGATCTGGGGACAGGTCCTCATCAGCTCGACTGGCCTGACATGAAAGGGCTCTGCACCCTGATAAGGCCACAGATACTTGGCCCTGAAGGTGGGCAGCACTGTGGCTGAATCTGGGAGACCCTGAAGAGTAAGTCTCAGCATGGCTGTCCCCAAATTCACCACCACCCCAGCAAAAGGGGGTCCTCTGTGTTTATATCAGTCGGGAGTTCAGGCTCGGGGGCTGCCCACTGCTTTGAGCACTGGATCATGCCCTGGGTCATCACCATCTCCCACTGGGGACACAATCCCAGGGAGGGCTCCATCCTCATCGTCCCCCGGCTGCCACATGCCTCTCCACTGGCTGTTACCTTGCACTGGAGTCCCCCAGCTGTGAGCGGCCATGGATGGGGACCATGTTGTTTTAATAAGATCATTCTCCTCCTGCCGTGAGGTCGCAACCCCAAGCTTATGACATCACAGTACGCTGCCATGGAGATGCCGAGATGTCACAAACACAGCTCGATGACCTCACTGCAGGAGCAGGAGATGAGGCCAACCTGGGTTTGATTGCCAATGTCCTCAGGAATAAAAAGGAGGGGAGGGACGCTGGGAAAGTATGCGGCCGCTGAGCGCTGGGGTGTTTGGGTTGGAAATCACTGCGCTTTCCCCGCAGCGTGAAAGGCCCATTCTTTCCTCCCCCTGTCCACTCCCTCCCAGCAGCCAGAGCCCCCCAGCCTTGTGGCTGTGGGGCAGGGGAGCTACGGGAGCAGGGCACCCCCATCCTTGCCCTTGGGGCTGTGTGATTCAGAGTGAGAGACAGAGCTCAGAACAGCATCAGGGCACCAGCTTAGAAGCAGAGGCAGTTCAGTGGGGGGTGCAGGATGGGGCATCAAGGGATGCTTCATCCCGCAAGCAGGATGGGGATCACTGGGCATGCTGTCACAAAGGGCAGAGTGGGTTGGGGTCTGGGAGAGATCTCCTCTTCCTCAAGAGAATTCCAAGGCCATGCTGCTATATGGGGACATGGTTAGCCAGCACAACACCCTGAAGCTGGACCCCAAAGAACAGCTCTTGGCCCTGTTCATCGAACCAATAGCTGTCCACTCCTCAGCCCATAAAACAGCAGCCTCTCCTGGGAACCGGCCCCCACTATCCCATCACCCTTCCCAATGCGGCTGAGTTCTCTATCCTCCACAGACTTTTCTACCAGGGCTGGTTGGGGGTACACCCACCACCCCCCACTTCTCTGCTGCAGGGGTGCAGAGGTGTCTGTTCTCCCCCTGCATCCTCCGTCATTAATTTCCATCAGTGGCCAAGCAGGGCCGGGGCTGCCCGGGGGTGGCCGAGGAACACAGCGCTTTCCCCTGATAGCAAAAATAAATACATTAAAATTCTTGCAGGAGGCAGAAGAATGCGGGACGGCAGGAAAAAATTGTTTTATAATTTGTAATAACACAAAAGCCGGGGCGGGTGGGGGGGTAGGGGGGAGTGAGCTGAGAGAGGCAAGGAAAGGCAGAGACAAAGGCTCAGCTGCGACGGTGGAGGCTGCTTCAGGGTGGCGGTGCCATCCCCATTGCCTTGGCTCAGTGTCATCACTGTGTCCTTGTCCCCTGAAGTATGTGTCCCTTTGGGTCTTGTTGCAGGAGGGGAGGCAGTGAGAAAACTACTGGGGCTGGGGGAGCAGGCTGTCACACCCCAGCTGCTTAATCAGGTCTCAGCACCTCTATGCCTCAGTTTCCCCTTGCTAAACGGGAATTTTTATGCAACTGCGAGAAAAGCTCTGAAACAAGGGCAAAGCCTTGGCATCCCTCCACCCCAGCCTTTCTGGTCCAGGCACAAGGCAAGGAGCCTACCTTTGTCCACCCTGCCCCCACCAGCCCCTCTCAGGGGGGTTTGCCATAGGACCCAGGCAAAGGGGCCAGTTCCCATATGCGTGCTGGGGGCATCACAGCCCCCCCGGCCCCCTCCAGCCTCACGCAGAGCTAAGACATGATAAGGCGAGTTGCTGAGCACCAGCCGCACCTGCTCGCCGGGACGGCACTCCCCCTCACCCTGCTCCCCTCTTCGGGGCAAAATCAAAGGGATTTTTCTGCCCTTAGGAAATCAGATAAAGGCTTCTCACCCGCCCCGCTCTGCCTTTGCGAGGAGGCCAGGCGCTAGGGGCGGGGGGGACAACAGGCACTTTCAACACGCCGGCAGATGAGCCGTGCGTTGCAAGCAAGCTCTGCCTGCAGGGACTGGGCCCCTGGGCACCGTGTCAGCCTCCCCAAGCCTTAGCAGGGGTGTCCCCTCCCCACAGGCTACTCTTTGATAACTTTCCCCCTAAGATTTGAGGTGATGGGATTCCTGTAGGGCAGGTAGGATGGAGGCTGGTGTGTGAAGGGAAAAGACAGGGACTGGACATGGTGTGGTAGTCCAGATGAAGTGCCTTGCTCAGGGAAGGTCCCTGTGCCCCTATGTCCCCATGCTGTGTCCAGGGAAGCTCAGTCCTGGTCACAATGCCTAGGGTGCAGACTGGGTGTTCAGTTGTTGTGTAGGATGGCAGAGAAGGAGCAGGTGTGAAATCTCCAGAGGTTGTGGGAGTCTCTTATCTCCTGTGCCCAGGAGGAAGAGGAGAATTGTGCCAAACTGCAGATAAAACCTGAGTCATTCATCACCAAATGCTGCTGGTGAATGGGTGAAACTGCTGGTGGTCGAAGCAAGGAGAGCAGTGATGGGCAACCCAGAGGCTAGAGATGGGCAGGGGATGGGAGGCCAGGAAGGGGGACAGAGCTCAAATTGCTGCTGGAGGGAGTGGTAAGATCACCAGCAGAGAGAGGGCTCAGCTTTGCCCATCACTGGTGGCAGACACCCCCTGGTGTCTGGGGGTAACCAAGTGGGTGCTCAGTGGTGGTGGCTGCAGAGGTCAATTGGGACTCTCCAGGGTGGCAGTCCCAGCCCCAGGATCTATGGCCTGGATGCTACATGCCTGGAAGATGCATCCCCAAACTCTGATGGAAGTCACAAACGGTATAAGAAGAATCAGAATTCCAGAGCACTGGGAAACCATTTCTGAGGCTCCTTTGGGGGAAGAGAATTGGAGTGGCAGCCTATGGGCACTGGTTTCTCCTGTCCCCAGATGCCTAGCCCTGGTGTGGCCCTCTGCTACCTTTCAGGCACCTCAGTTTCCTTCTGCCCCAGGCAACTCTTGCTACTCCTCCTGTTGATACAATGCTGTGGGCTGTCTCCCTCCTGTGTCCTGGCTGCACCTGAGATGAAATCACCATGAACAAGCTATCCCTTACTGCACTGTTCTCCTGGTCTCTTTTCTCCCGGGGCTGACTCCCATCATTCTCCTCCTGCGTGTACCCCTGCCCCAGGCATGTCTCTCCAGAGGTGTTTTGCAGCCAAGTGTTGGGAGATGCTTGTGGGGGATAACTCCTCCAGCATCCCCAGGCAGTACAGATTGGTCCGAGGACAGGCTCCAGGCAAACCCAGTGTGGGGCCAGGGGCCAGGCAGGCAGGCAACACAGGCATGCCAGATTTGGGCAAGGCCATGCCAGGGATGTCAGGGTCGGGCAGGAATGTGATGGGCAGGTGTCAGGGACACCTCGAGGCCAGGTCGGGTTTGGCAGGGCTGCGGCAGGACCATGAGCGGAGCCGGGCAGGGCTGGGCCAGGCAGGTCCGCGACGTGTCCTGGGGCTGAGAGGACAGGGCTGTGCCAGGCAGATCCCGCAAAAAGGACTGCACGTACAACCGCGGCGGCGAGACGCGGGGCTGGACAGGCTGGGGCCACCGTCCCACTGCCGGAGGGTGACCATGGCCGTGGCCGTGCCCACATCGTGGCCGTGCTTGTGCGCCGGGAGCCGAGCCTGGCACCCGGGAGTCCCCCCGCCCGGCCCGCCCTGTCCGTCCCCCCGGGCTCCGGTTTCCCTGTCGGAGCAGATGCTTTCGCAGCCCCGTCCCTCCTCCTCCTCCTTCTCCGGAGCAGCCTCCGCGCCGCGCTCCAGCCGCCCGGAGTTGCCTGCCCAGCCCAGCCCAGCCCAGCCCAACTCAGCCCGGCCCGGCCCGGCCCCGCCGGCCGCCTTGCCCGCCTGGCCCGGCCCGGCCCGGCGGAGGGAGGCACCGGGCACCCACCCGCCGGGGCCCCGGCCAGACCCTCGGGGCAGCCCGGCTCTCCGCGGGTGGCGCGGAGCGGGTTCGACGCTTCCCTCAGCCCTGGCAGGATGCTGCCTTCCTCCCGGACCCAGCTGGGGCTCTTCTTCATCCTCCTCTGTCCCGCCAATATCATCGGGCTCTGGTGGTGAGTAGGACATCCCGGGGGGGGACGCCGGAGGGCACACAGGGTCCCTCGATCTCCGCGGTTGGTCCCCCCACCCCAGCTTGGGGACAACAGAGTCCCCAACACCCAGGGCACAACTTGGGTGGGGACTGCTGTTTGCCGGCCAGGAGGATCCAGATCGGGGCACCCACAGGCTGTCAGGGTTTGGGCACACAAGTTGGGGACAGCAGGCTGGAGCTGCCCCAGGGGTATGGGGCTCTCCTGTGGGGAGAGCTGCAGTCTGCCTCCCTGCACCCCAAGCCTTCAGCCTAGGAACGTTGTATGCCTGAGGGGTGGGGAAGGTGGGGTAGGGGCCTCTAGACCCCTCCAATAAGTCAAATTTAATTAAAAGCCCGAGGGTCCCTACTGTGTCCCCCCTGAACAGTGGCCTGGACACAGCAGGGACAAAACCCCTATTTGTAATGGTGCCTTCATCAAAGGCAGAGACAGTGCCTTGCAGGATACCAGAGGGGGTGGGGGATTCATTACAGGCACAGAGCTGGGACCCAGCCTTGGAAAGCCCAGGTATCTGTCGAAACATGAACTATTTAAATCTATTAAGAATTTCACCCAGCCTGTCTTTATCCGGTTTTAAGTGCTTAGATTCCAGCTCCCCGGCGTGCCGTCCGGGCTATCATTCATTATCTGAGGCTATTCGTCTCCACATTGTCACACTCTTTTGACCCCTAAAATAAAGCTCTCCGTAAGCCTTTCCCCTCCTGGTCCCCTGCCTGCCCACCAGTGATTTATTCTACATCTCCATTCTGTTCGCTAACTCTGGCTGCAGGGATGCAGGGCAAAAGCAGAGGCCTTGGTGAGTGTAAATGGTGCTGTTACAGTCAGTTGTACACCAGCTAAGTTTGTTCCCAGAGCATAAACATTGTTTATTGCCAGACAAGAGTTTAACATGGGGCTGAGAGGGGCTTGCCTTGTTTTTGTTGTTTGGTTGTTTTTTTTTTTTTGCTAGAGGAGGGGAGAATGAGACAGAGCAAGTCCTGGCTGGGGCAGGGTGTGTGTGGAGGACCTCCATGCTCCCTGCCACCCACCTCAGGATAGATATGCCATCACAGGACACATTCCTTCCTGCTGCCTGGGACCTGCTGTATTTCTCTGGCTTTTTCTCAGACCCATACACAGCTGTCCCTTCAGCTCTCCATCCTTTCTCTGCCCCATCCTCATCAATATCCACCCAGTGAGCCCTCACTTCCAAGCTCATGCCTGTGCTCCAGCTTTGAGGATATCTATCCACGGCTGGAGCAGATAGAGGTGAAGCAGAAATTCATTTTGCCTTCAACTCAAGGGCAGGCAGACAGCACCGGCAAGGGCAGGGTTCTGGGGTACTGCTGCTCCCTGCCCTGGCAGCTCAGAGCCACATCTAACTGTGGAGCCTGGATCCTGCTGGTGCTGTGACCATGCCATGTGTGCTCTGGCAGAACCGACTTGGGGAGATTAGCAGGATTTGGCAGAGGAGGGCAAGGGGCCAAATTTGTTTTTTCTTCTTTTAAAAAATAAGAAGGAAAGGAACCTTTAATTTAAGAATAATAAGAATAATGCCTGCAGCATGGCTGAATGCACTGGGCAGTGGAATGGCTGCACAGGGATCACCAGCTTGCACTCTACTTCACTCTGGAGCCAGCAAGCACAGACGAGGTGGAGATGGTATGTGGATGAGGCCACCAGCACCACCAAACAGACATGCTGGGCTCCTTTGGACAGGGCATAGGAGCAGCTGGCTGATTCATGAGTTGCTTCCCACAGAGCTTGAGTTTTGGCCCCTTGCTGGGGTCATCCCTTATTTCCAGGGAGTTCTTCCCATGGTGGGGAGAGAAGTCCAGGTGCTGCCTGATCCCTTGAGCCAGCTCATGAGGCATCTTCCCATATGCCTGCTCCTGGTCCTGTCTCCCAGATCTGGGTAGCACTGGTGTCTGTGGGTTTAGCTGTTGGAGGGGAGGGGTTCGAGGATACAGCCATGTGTTGTGGCAGAGTTCCTGGAAGCCCCAAGACTGGTGGCATTGATAGAGATGTTCCTTGCTGTCACTGTCACTGATGTATAGGAACTTCACTGGCACACCTTTATGTGTGCATCACTGGGCACCTGTGAGTGCTTAGCCAAGGCAGCATGTTCCTCTGGGCAAGAAAGGAATGTCTTTTACTGTCCCCCCATCCTACCCCTTAGTGCATTAGCTGTGTGGTGGTGAGAATGCAGGGGTTGCCTGTCTGAGGTAATTTTTTCCCCCACTGGTGGAAAACTAATTTGTGAGAGATGCACGATGGGGTGTAGCTGGGTTGGGTCCCAGTAGATGCAGTCCCCAGACAAGGCACACAGCCAGGCCTGGTGTCCTGTTTTTAGCTAGGATAGAGTTAATTAAAAGCATGACACTTGGCCACTCATGGGTGGTGACTGCACCTGTTGGGATCCTGGCAGATGGCTGCACCTATGGAAAAAGGTTCAAGTGTGATGTATGAGCACTGACATCATGCTGATGTTGTAGTCTGAGAAAGAGCATCCTCGTGTTAGGATGCCCCCACAGTGCTCACTAAAGATACAGTCACTCTTGTCCTACACACCCTGTGCCCCTGTGTCTAAGAAGAAGTAAAGGGGTACAGGCAGACACAGACCTTTCCATGGCAGAGGGAGCAGGCTATGGTCAGTGCCAATGGAAGTTGTACCACTCAGGTGCTGCTGGTACCTTGGTTAGTGCCATGCTGCAGCAAATAGGCTCCCCTTGCTCCCACCAGCCCAGCAAATTCTTTTTCTTCGTCCTCCCCTCTTCTTTAGGTGTTCGTCACCCAGCTCCTTGTGCAATCAGTGATTTCTCCCTGAGCAGGACAAGTAGGGACTGCCTGGGGCTCCTGGGTTGGCCCAGAGGGTGCAGGATACAGGGCTTGCAAATGTAGCATCTGAGGAGCCCCGGGCAGGTTCAGGGTATGATTTCAGCCAAGCTGGTTTGTGGTTGGGCTGTGCTTGCAGGAACAGAGGCGCTGTGGGGATGGGGGCGAGCAAAGCCAGGCTTCCTGAGTGCCCATTGGCTCTCCATGGGCATGGCTGAGGGCAGCTGGGAGCTGGAAGAGAGAGCAAGGGAGAAAACCATTTCAGCGGAGGTGTGCTCCATTCCAGCTGTGGGTCTGATGGGGCCTGGAGGGATGGGCACCTGCCCTCCATCCCCTTCCCATCCATGCACAGGGGCACTGTACCTCCAGTTTTTCATGGGACTTCTTCAGAGGCACTCAGGGAGGACCCACCCACTAGTACCTGTGGCTGTACCCTTGTTTGGGAGAGTCCCAGTCCTGCATCCCCTGACCCACACAGCTCTGGATGGTTTCATGCAGCAGTGGCCTCCCCTTCTCTTCCACTGCCCTGACTAGCACCCACACTGCCCAGAGCCTGTAAGGGCAGGCTGCTGGGCTGCAGGGCCCTGCCTGAATGACTCTGGGTGAACACTGTGAGTCACTGCCTGGGTTTGCTGACCTACAGCTGCCACTCCATGGCGCCCAGCAGACTGGGCTGCCCAGCCATCCCAGGCATGCCCTCACCCTGGAGCAGCACCGTATGGGAAGCAATGAAAGCCCCAGTGTGGTGGCCCCTGACCAGTGCCATCTCCCTGTGCCCCTACTGGAGCAGTTGCTGACCCTCTGGGTCTTTCAAGGGGAAAATATTTCTGTTGCATGTTTTGAGATGGCTACTGGCTCCAGAGTTAGGCTACTTGGTTATCCCCCAAAGGCAGCTGAGCTTTCCCCCATGCCATCCCTTGTGTCTGCTGCTGGTCACATCCACTCTTGCATGGTGACACTCAGGGTCCCCAGCCCTGCCCTATACATACCCCAAACTGGAGGGCTTGCCTGGCCTTTGCATCAGAGGCTTGATTCCTCCAAATACCCCTCACGTGGGACGGGAAGAGCTGAGCACACCCCGATATTTGCTCAGAATTTGCAGGGTCCTGCCACCACATGTGTCACCTGTATTTGGGCATAAGCTAGCCCAGCCCTCATGCCAGCCCAACTCCAGTCCCTGCCAGCACCCAGAGGAAGAACACACTGACCATGGGTGGGTGGATCTAGCTCTTTTTATCCCGGCCCTTCTACGGTTTGGACACAACTTTAGGACCCCCACCTCTGCAGGTGCCTGCTCCCTCCCTCCTCCCTGGTACCTGCACCACAAGTTTGGGCAGCTCCTGTTAGCAAGCACCTGGCCTCAACATGACCCTGCAACCAGCAGGTCCGTGGGTTCATGCCATGCCATGCCAAGCCAAAGCCTCTTTTCTTTAGGCAGCTGCCCAGCTGTTTGCATGGCATCCTTGCCAAGGAGGTGTAAAGAGGAAGGCGGGGCACAGGGTCCCCCTGCTCTCCCCAACCCAAGGCATTTCCTGCTCCCTCAGTGCCCCCAGTCCTGATCATCAGCCAAACGCTGGCTGTGCACCCCTAGGGCAGTGACTTATTGCTTACTCACCACACCCTCGTGGGCCTCCTGCTCTGTTTTCCACACCCGGCTGCCCCGGTTAGTGGCAGCACCCACACATCGCCCCGGCTGAGGGGCCGAGTGCCCGCTACACTTCAGCATGGGCTGAAGAGCAAGCTGGACGGATGAAAATTCATCTGTGTGTCCCCCTCACCCTGTTTGCATCCCTTGGAAAGAGAAGGGTTGCCTTTGGTGTGATTTCCTTGTAGGGCTGTCACTGAGAGTGTCACCACTGTGTGGGACATGGGGTGACCTGTTCCCCCAAGGGATGGAGCTCAGTTCTCCGGGGCTGACATCCTGCAGTTCTTACCTCTCCAAGTGGGTGCAAAAGCACCTGTGGGCTCAGAGCGATGAGCCATGTACCCTAGTACTGTGCATCCCTCTCCTGAAGGCATACAGGGACTGGGATAGAGACCTGGATGTGAGGCAAGACATGCCCATATTACACCACATCAGAGTCCCCTTGCCACACGGGAGTGCCCAGGCAGCAATACTCAATGGGTGCAGACCTAGCAGGTCCAACACGGAGCTGGCATGGCACAACCACTACTCTCCTTTGGGGTTTTAAGGCCATCAGGACCAAAGGAGGCATTTTTCACCCAAGATGTGGTTGCCACTTTTGGAGGCTGACCATCCTTTTTCTCACTGCATGGTTCTGCCAGCTACACTCCATTGGCTTCCTGCTAACCAGGACCTCACTGGCTCCCCTCGATCTGGTCCGCTGGCAAGGCTGGGAGAAGCCTTACTTCACACCATCCCCATGCCCAAGGGGAAGATGGTGCCTTGAGCCAGGCTCCTTCATCTATGATTTTGGCTGTGAATGAGACTGGGACATACTGGAGGCTCTGTGACTGTGAGCTGAGCTGGAAAAAACTGGTGATTATGGCTCTTAGGAACTCCCAGCTCTGTTGCACAGGGACAGCATCTGGAGCAGAGGGGTTGCATCAGAAGCCCCAGTGACTCCTGTCTGGTGTGTGTCACTGGGACAGGGCTCAGGCTGTGGCTGTCACCAGCCTAAGGGGTGACAGCAGCAGTTTGGTGGTGGATTGCAGCTCCTGTTCTGTGCCTCAATCTCCCCTTTCACCAATGGGGGTTGATTTGCTTACACAGGGGTGCTGGGAATCGATTTGGGAAGCGGGGCTCATCATCCCGTCCTCTTTTGGGGCAAGACAGCAGCCACCCAGCAGCAGTTCTGGCAGCCAGCAGGGCGCCGGGGGCAGGCGGGACAGACGCTGCCGAGCTGCTGAGCCTGGCTGGGGGCTCCCAGGGAGGGGGCAGTGGTGGGGGTGGGGGTGGGGGGGTGCCTCAGGTAAGTTGTGGGGAGCCGGGCTGGCGACCCTGTTCCTTCACCAGGGCAGGGGGAGGAGTGCCCAGCGGCAGAGGTGGGGCACCTTAATTGTAGATGCGGGAGGCCTTGGAGCAGGACAAGCTCAGGCAGATCTGGGCCCTGTGCTGGAGCCCTTGCCAAAGTGGTAGCAGTTTGGCAGCATTTTTCTTGCCCTTGTCTCCCCCCATTCTCCCCTCCTCTCCGAACCCTCCAAAGCAAAACAGCTCTTGGGCTCCCAGCGGCCTCCCTGTGCCAGAAAGTGGAGCCCAGCGGAAATTAATATTGTGTTGGACTTAGGCAGCCCACCCCACGCCTCGTCGGCACGGACAGTGAGCTCCCGCGCTCTCCAGCCAGCTTTGCTGCTGCCTGGACCATGGGTGGGGACCCCCGTGGTGCCGGGGAGACGCCCCCCAGCCCCGCAGGGCTGAGCTCTTCTTCCTGGCTTGATCCAGCGGGCCGGGGTGAGCCGCAGTTCAGTATTTGATCTGACGGCCCTGGGGCGCGAGCGCATCGTTTTTATATGAGTACAAAGAGTCATCTCTTAATGAAAGTCCCATCCCAGCTCCCCTTCTTCCCCATCCCACTGGAGGAAGCAGCCAAACCTCTGCTGTCCTGTTGTAGGTGTTGGGACCCTGTGGTCCCCAAGGACAGCTAATTTGGAGCCCAGCATTGAGGCTTGGACCCCTGCGTGGTCATCATCGGATTGGACTGGACTGATTTTCTGGTTACTTTCCATGTGGGCCTCAGTTTCCATATCTATGGAGGAGCTCTGCCAGGCAAGCCACAGTTCTGAAATGCTTTCCCAGCTGCCCCATCCCTTTGGAGAGGTGCAGCAAAGAGAAACTGAGCTGCCAGGAGCAAAGGGAAATGGATTCTTCCTAGCAGGAGTGTGGGCTTGCCTCAGTTTCCCTGCTGGAGATCCCCTTTCCAGGCTGTGCATCTCTGTTGAGTTGTTTAACCCTTTAAACCTGCAGCCAAAGCATAAGGGCTCCTTTTCCAGACTGTGCGAGAGATCACGTCCTCCCCAAGCCCAGATGGTGTCTGATGGGCAAGAGATGCAGGCAGCTGGGGAGCCTGGATTAGGGCAGGGGAATCCTGGCAGGACCTTGAGCTTCAGGCTTTGGAGCGAGTTTGCACAGGGGACAGCATGGCAAGCAAAGTCCTGCAGCTTGGTATCCCAAACACAGCCCCCCAGCTGGGCGAGAGTGAAAAGGAAACCCAGAACACAGTTATACACTGGGATTCAGCTTGTGATTTTTGAGCCCCTGGGGCTTGGCCAGACTATAAAGCTCTGGGTTTGGAAGCTGCAGTGCAGGCGATGCTCCCCAGGCTGACGGCAGCACGAGCCGCCCATGCGCTGCTCCCCAGGGGACTCCAGGGAATGCGGCCTCACCGTCCTCAGGCACCCCTAGGTCTTGGGGTATGCTGAGTCCAACCCAGAGGTTCTGTGGGCATCCACAGATAGGAAAATCATGTTGTTGAGCAGGGTGAGCTCTGAGCCCACAGGAGTGGTGCTGGAGGTGAGGGAGGGCTGAGTGGGGCCGCGTTTAGGGTGTGCTAAATTTGTGTGGCCCATGGCTACTCTGCCTTCTTGCCACGGGATGGGAGGCATGGGCGGGAGGCCGTCAGTGTGGCATGCCTGCCCTCTAACCACTGCGGCTCTGGTGTTGCCCAAGGCAGAGCTGGAGCATCTCCCGGCTCAGCATGTGGCATAGTGCCGGCGGGCTGCAGAGTTCCACGAGCTGCGCTGTGGAGGGCACTCCGGGCGAAATGTGTGGGGAAAGCACTGGAGTTTCTGTAGCCAGCGGCACGCTGGAGAGCACGGCGTCATGCTCAGACTTGGCCTTCCAGCCCAGAGAGCCAGGCACCTCGCTCCAGCTGTGCTGGCAAGGAGGAGCCACCTCTGACATGGGCCCAGCCGAGACTTGCCCTCCCGCACTGGCATTGGCAGCGCTCGCGATGCCACCTGCATGCCTCCCTCGCACTCCTGCACCCGCCTGCAGCTCCATTCCCTGGAGCTAATGCCTGGATTCAGGGAGGTGAGCACAGGAACCTAGCCAGCAGCCAAGGTGCTTTATCACAGACAAGGTCACTCATCTAGTTTCCCACAGGGTAAAGCAGCAAGGCCCCCTGCAGAGGGGAGATGCTCCAAGAGCACCTGATGGGCTCCTCACTGTGTCCACAGCTCTGGGAGATGCAGCTGCACCAGGCGTCAGTCACACTGCGATGCCAGGGCTGAGTTGGGTCATCGCCAGACCCGAAGAGCAGGTGCTGAGTAGAACAGTATCTCTGCCACCTCCCAGCAGGGATACTGCCATTACCCTAGGGGTGTCCCCCATGGTATGTAGTGATAAGTTCCAGCATCATCCTGTAGCCAGTTCCATGGCTGGGGATCCTCCCCATTCCCCTACTGGCTGGGTAGGGCAAGGTATCCCCTGGACGATGGCACACAGGTGCAACCCATACCTTTTGTCCTGTCCTCCCTGCATACCCCTTTCTGTCTCTTTGTCACCTGAGCTCAGCACTGAGCTGTCACTGCCCTGCGGCCCTGCTCTGTCCCTGGGAGCAGGTCTGGTCATGCCCCATCCATGCCTTGATCCCTCCTGAGCTTGGGTGCTGGTTTTGCTCTGCTCGCTGTCCCCTCCTGCAGGGCAGTGGGGAGCCCCCTGGTCATGGACCCCAACAGCATCTGCCGCAAGACGAAGCGGCTGGCGGGCAAGCAGGCGGAGCTGTGCCAGCTGGAGCCAGAGATTGTGCAAGAGGTGGCCAAGGGCACCAAGCTGGGCGTCCGGGAGTGCCAGTACCAATTCCGCTTCCGCCGCTGGAACTGCACCAGCCACAGCAAATACTTCGGCAAGATCCTACAGCAGGGTAAGGCCAGTGTTTCCTCAGCCTCCCATTTTTCCAAAAAGCCTCCATCCGGTCACCCCCCACCCCCGGACTACTGGAGCAGTCTTGGCGTGCAAACCTGTGTGTGTGTGTGTGTGTGTGTGTGCATGTAGGAGGTTGCTCAGCGTTCCCTGGTGCAGTCACAATGAGGTTTTACTGCCGGGACATGTCTCCCTGTGTTGTAATGAAGCAATTACCGATGCTCCCAGACAGCACGGGGCTTCATGAAGCCCAAGAATGCACCCTTGTCTGGCAGTGATTTACTGCTCCCCCAGGACCCCAGGGTGTGCTGGGGGAAGGGGCCTGGGTTGGAGGCAGTGCGCAGCTGCAGGGAGCTGCCCCTCACCCTGTGGGTACCCTTCACATCCCTCCTCCTGGCCTTGCAGGAAGCAGAGGAGTGCTTGTCCCCTATCGCTGTGCCCATGGGCAGTCACCCTGATGTCACCCCAAGGAACAGGGCCAGGGGCAGGAAGGGATGTGCAGGTCCCAGCCAGATGGATAGAGTGGTCCAAGCCCAGCCCAGCTGCATCGAAGTCCGAGTAGGAGCAGAGCAAGAGGGCACCTGTGAGTGTGTAAGGGAGGGGAAAGCCCTGCCATGCTCCCCAGGGAGAGAGGATGGGGATGGATGGTGCTTCAAGCAAGGGGGGGACTTCAAGTTTGAAGCACCTCAGGCTGGTAGGATCACTTAGTGGGAGGTGAGTTTAGTCCTTCTGCTGTTCCCATGTTGGCCCCTGTGCCATAGCAGCTGAAGACATTGGAGCAAACCCCCGTCTCCTTGGCCATCACATCTCTTATTGGTACATGGTCAGGCCAAGGTAAAATGTCCTTGGGCCATAAAGTGGGGTCAGGGTAGCCTCCCTGGTGCCGTTGGAAAGGGTGGGGTGCCCTGGGCACCCAGTGGCTGCAGGTACCAGGGGGGGTCTCCCTGAAGGAGACACTGGCCTGTGGAAGGGTCACAGGCTCATTTTGCAGGTGTGGGTTGCCCCCAGCACAAGGAGGTGTATTCAGTCAAGTGGCACAGAACCATGGCACATGGGGGACACTCTTGCCTCTGGGGTCACCTATTTTCACCCCAACCTGGCAGTGAGGCAGGTGGGATCTGTGCCAGGCAGGGATCCAGACTGGAAGTAGGATGGTACCAGAGTGCAATGGCCAGACCAGGTGGTGACTGAAAGATACTGGTTGATGTGCTGCTGGTGACACAGGAGCAGCTTGGGTTGGGGGAGACACAGACGCATCAGGCATGGGGATGCCAAGAGAGCCACCACATTTGTCAAGCCTCATTGTCGGGGTGGTAGAGATAAGCAATGTCCTGAGGACAGTAGTAAGTTTGGGAGTCCCTGGCACTCTCAGGACATGAGGCACCCCAGGTAGAGATGTGGAGGTCCTCAAGGCCACAAGATGGGTGCCAGAAGCCCCGCACTGAGAGATGCCTTCAGGCACCAGCCTCCCTATAAGCCTACAGGGACTACATAAAGCATCCCAGCATTTTTGGGGTTCCCACCTGCATCAGATGGCTACCTCCCATTCAAGATGAGTACATTTTCTATTCAAGGATGCTGCAATGGGCTCCTGTTCCCAGTTGTGGTCTCCCTGGCACAGACATAGCTGTCCCCTCTTCCCTCCTGCTGCCTGTGGCAGGCGCGGCATGCCAGGACAGGCTGGCGTGGGGGCAGCCACGTGTCCGGAGGAGCTGTCAGAGGAGTGGCATCCCTCTGGGCTCGGCTGGCAGGGTGGCATGGGGACCTCTGCCAGCTGTGGGTTGCCTGCTGAGGGCTCTGCCAGCCCCAGGCAGGAGCAGGCAGGTGGTCACGTGGCCTGGGGGGCAGGAGGGCTTGGGGAGGAGGTGGCATCCCTTGGGTGGCGCTGCCAAAAAGGCACCGGTGTGCCAATTTCCTGCTAACACCAGTGGGACTCAGTTGCTGTGTGGGCTTTTGGAGAAGCCACTCATGGAACTGGTGCCCTGGAATCCCTCTTCCCACAGCTGCCCCCCCCCTCACCAAGTCAGAATGCTGGAGATGGGGGGATGGGTCACCCCCTAAAAGTCACCCTCCCCTCCATCCCCAGGAATCCCCTGTGTGTCATAACCTTGGGCCAATCTTGCCCAGGCATTTGGGTGGGCAGGGGCTTGGCTGGCATGGAGCAGGGGGAGCACAGGAGTCCCCTGAGCAAGGCGCCACACTCCCACTGCCAGAATCCCCCGCTGGCTGCGGCTGCGAGCGGCAGGTCTGGGCAGGGGAAAGATGCTTGGAATTTGTGTCCCGGAGCAGAGAGAGACAGGAGCAAATACTAATAATAAATAATCCTGCAGGGTGGAGGCTGCGCTGGTGGAGAGAGGGGGGCAGGTGGCGCCCCGTGGCAAAGCAGGTATGGGGGCAGAGCAGGCAGCACAGCTTCATTGCTGCCACCCTGCAGGGAGTTATTGGCATCCTCCATGTCCCTCTCAGTGTTTCTGTCCAGGTGTCAGTTTGCATCTGGGGATGGGATTTTTCCTGCTTGGAGGGATATTGAAGCGTAGTGTGAGGGAGCTGCGAGTACCACCTGGGACTGCCCTCTGTCTCCAAGCTTTCCTCTTTCCTATGGGGCAGCACCCATCCTTGCAAGGGGAAGTAGATTTATTGTCTCTCCACCGCTGGGGTGGAGGAACACTGGCAGGGCCTGGCCATCCCCCACATTCTTCATATCTGCTTGCAAGAGGCAGCTCCTGCCCCAGGCAGCCTGCTCCTAGGTGGGTGCATCACCCAGGGAACAGCGTTGAGCACAGATGAAGGGCGAGAAGGGGGAGGTCTGAGCCTCCATGGGATGTTGGCTCGAGGGGGCGGTGCGTTGTATGCAGAGCCTTTGCCGGAGCTGACCCCACATCCTGGCCCTGTCTGTTCTCCTGCAGATATCCGTGAAACAGCCTTCGTGTATGCCATCACGGCGGCCGGGGTGAGCCACGCCATCACACAGGCCTGCAGCATGGGAGAGCTGCTGCAGTGCGGCTGCGAGCTGACACGGAGCCGGGCTCCTCCCTCCCCCACGGCGGGTCCGGGCACGGAGGGCACGGCCTGGGAGTGGGGGGGCTGTGGGGACGATGTGCAGTTCGGCTATGAGAAATCTCAGCAGTTTATGGATGCCAAGAACAAGAAGGGCAAAAATGACATCCGAGCTCTTATCGACCTGCACAACAACGAAGCCGGGCGCTTGGTAAGGTCCCTGTGCTCCCTGTCCTCTGCAGGCATCAACCCCTGTGCCCCTACCTAACTTAGCCCTCCACCTTCAATTTCCCCAAGCCATGTGTACCTGCACCAACTTCGGCTGAAATATGGACCCAGTATTTTTCAGGAACATTTTGCAGGTGCTTTGGAAATCCCCTGTGCCCCTCTCCACTTCCAGACCCCTCCCCCAGGGCCAGGGCAGCACCAAGAGGCAGGGTTTTGGCTGGGGATGCTGGACAGGGAGGCAGGGGAGCAGGCTGAACGTCACTGTCTCTTCCCCAGGCGGTGCGCAGCTACATGAGGACCGAGTGCAAATGCCACGGGCTGTCGGGCTCCTGCACCCTGCGGACCTGCTGGCGGAAGATGCCCCATTTCCGCGAGGTGGGGGACCGCCTGCTGGAGCGCTTCAATGGGGCTTTCAAGGTTATGGGAGGCAACGACGGGAAAACTCTCATCCCTGTGGGTGACAACATCAAGCCCCCTGACAAGCAGGACCTCATCTACTCCGCTGACTCTCCTGATTTCTGCTCAGCTAACCGTAAGACGGGCTCACTGGGCACCCGGGGCCGTGTCTGCAACAGCACAGCCATGGACACGAGCGGGTGTGACCTGCTGTGTTGCGGGCGAGGGCACCGGGACGAGACGGTGGTGTTGGAGGAAAACTGCCTTTGCCGCTTCCACTGGTGCTGCGTGGTGCAGTGCCGCAAGTGCTCTGTCCGTCAGGAGCTCAGCCTCTGCGTCTGACAGCCTGGGGTCAGCCAAGGACAATTTGGGGGACCACCTCCAGTCTCACACAGCCCCCCTGGGACAGAGACACGTGGAGCCGGTGGCAGGGACAGCATGGGTGAGCTCAGCTCTGCGCTCTAGAGAGTCCTGGCTTCCCCAGAGGACATCATGGGGCTGCCTGGCACCCTCACTGCCCTCGTGGTGGGGGCTGTGGGCGCAGAGCTTCCACTAATAAAGCTATTTAAAACCGGTGTGCCACAGCGCTTCCTGGGGAGGGCTGGGAAGCGCTGACCACCGTACTGGAATGGGACTGGACAGAGAGGTGTCCTGCCCCAGCTGTGAGTCCCAATCAGCTGCACTCCCTCCAGCCTCTGGTTTGTGCTGGCCCTGATGGGACCTGTGGCAAAGCCTGCCTCATTTTTTTATCTACTGCCTGATTTTCTCTGTGGTTGTCAAGCCCGGAGATGTGCATGGATGAGGGTGAGCTGCTCTGCACCTTCCAGGCTGCATGAGGGCTCTCCTCCCATCACCCATGGTCATCATTGCTTGGGGATGCCAGTTTGTGCCCCACCACCAAGTGATCTGGATGTTTGCAGTGACCTGCAGTCCATGGTCCTTCCATTCACATCTCATGCCAGAGGTACAGCTGCCTGCCCTGACACTATGATGATGGGCTCTGAGTTTTTTGAAGGGTTCCTGTATTCTTTACATTCCAGCTACCGTCATTGTAGTCCCCACTGCAGGGCCTGGCACAGAGAAGCCCTGGATAAGGCTGACACCGTTGGCTTGGTGGCATGCAAGGCATTCACTTGGCATGCTGTGGGCCACGTGCAGCCTCACCTGGATGGCAGGGTGCCAAGCGTGTATGTCTCAGTAACCTGATCAGCCTGTGCCCCTCATGGACAAACACAGGGTGAGGAGCAGCCTGCCTGGCTGCCCAGCGAGGCAGGCTGCCAAGCCTCTGCTCCAGGGGCTCCAGGGATCTCCAAGGGGGTCCTTCCCATGCTTCAGGGAACTCACGAGAACTGGTTTCTCTACTGTTACCCAGCATGGGGGTTTCGGTAACTGCAGAGGGGAATGTGTGTGTGCAGCGCCTGCTCAGCTGGTAACGCCCCACTGGGCAGACGAGCCTCAGAGGGATGTTAGCAGGGCCAGAGCCTGGGCAGGGAGGTCCATGCTCCTGTGCCTGTGTGGGGGCTTTGCCTGTTGACCCCTGCAAGAGGGGTCTAAGCTGAGGTGGGCAATGCCCTGGGCACTGGGTACTGTCAGGTGGGGCAAGATCTGAGCTCGAAGTGCTGGGCATACTGCAAGGCAAGGGGTGCTGCACCCCTTGCCCGCCAGTGGGTCCCTCCTTGCACGCCCCAGGCAGCCGGGGGGGAAGGGCAGGGGAAGCAGGGTGCTGGTGAACCATTAACTTGGCCCAGCAAGTGCTGGGGAGGGAGTCTCCAAATCTGTCAGCTGCAGCTTTGCAGCTGGAAATTCCCTCCTGACTTGCCCACAGTGGTGCTGGGAGGGTGCAGGGCTCCCAGGAACTCCCAGCCACGCACCCGCCCATGGGAACACATGGGTGGGTGTGAGCAGCGCTGGGTGGGTGCAAGTGAAGGTACTTGTGCATGCAAGGAGCTCGGAGTGTGTGCATGCACAGGTAACATGTTTATGCTTGTTCATGACCATGTGTGTGAGTGTGAGCTTGTGTATAACCTGTCACTGTGTGTGAGTCCCTCATGGGTGTGTACACAGGTTGGCCCATGTATCTTCCTGCGTCTCTATGAATATACAGCAAATTGTCAAGTGCGTGCGTCAGTGGCACCATCTCTGCATGTATCTATGTGAAAGTATGTTTGTTTGCACACATCTTATTGCATTTCCTCAGGTGTGTCTGGGACAGAGAGGACATGAGTGGGTGCAGAATGGTCCTCCAGGAAGGGAGATGCAGAGATGCAGGATCTGTGTGCTGGGAGATGTGGAAGCCATTTCATAGGCTCAGCAGGTCCCTTTGAATTGGGAACTCCTGAGCACACTTCAAGCCCTGCACTGCCTGTCGTGAGAGCTCAGTTTAGGCAGGTCCTGTATAACTTTGGGTCACCTCTGGTCTCCTCTGGAGCCACCACAGGCTGAGGGCAGTTATAGAGGGATTCTGAAACCCTCTGAGAAAAATCTTCAGTGTCCTAGCTCTGACATTCAGCAAGTTCCTTCTGTGGATTCTGTCTCAGTTTCTCCACAATAGGCTGCTTTCATGCTCTGAGCTGCATGGGCATGGCTCTTGGAGGTCTGGCCGTGGTAAATCTCAGGGAAGACATTTAGTACTTTTGAGTAAAGGATCTCACCTGTGTCCTCTCTGCTATCGCCCCAAATCGCAGCTCCTGAAGGATGGAGATCCCATAAGCCAAAAATGTGGAGGAGTAAGCAGATAGAAAATGGAGAGAAGCACATGGTTAGTGATTGTGGGGTGACTCCTCTGCACCTCCAGAAGTCACCTCTGCACTGAGTCTGTGAGCCCCTCATGAGTGTGCAAGTCAGTTGGGCCTTGTGTCTTATTTCTTGCCCAACTTGGGGGAAGGGCTAGCTCTCGTGGGGGTTGACAGCTTCTTACCACAGCTTCCTGCTGCTCCTGAGCTGGCAAAGCCAAATCCATTCCCTTGGTAGGCAGGAGAGGCCCTGGCACAGGCAAGTGATGCCAGTAGCCAGTCAGGGTATGGACCTGGCCCAGTGGTCTGTAGAGGGCTGAATAGCCAGCAGAGCCTCCTAGAAATCTGCCAGCTCTCCAGACCTCCATAGCTCCCCAAGAGCTCTCTATCCACTAGGACCCCACTCCAGATTCCTAGGACACCCCAGCAGTCCCTAAGAGGCCCTCACCCACTGACGTTACCTCCCAGATGCCAGGAAGTGCCCTAGGAGTTCCCTGGATTCACAGAAATCCTGCAGAACCCTAGGAGGCCTCTGAATCCCTTCAAGACCCAGTAGCTCCCAGCCCGGGGGGAGCAGCATCCTCGCCGTCGCCGTGGCAACCTGGGATGCGGGGCGGGGCGGGCGGCACAACATCGGGTGGCCGCCAGGGGGAGCTGCACGGCATGGCACGGGTGGGAATATCCCGGGGGGGCGTGGGAACATGGGAGTGGGAATGGAGTGGGTGGAAGGGTGCGTGGGGAACATGGGAGTGGGCATGGGGGGTGTCTAAGGGTGGGCTCAGTATGCATGGGGGATGCGTATGGGAGGCGTGGGGAGGAGTGTACAGCGGTGTGCATGGGGGGATGTGTGTGAGGCTGCCCCTCACTGAAAGAAAGACATGAAGATGCTGGAGAGTGTTCAAAGAAGACCAGTGGAGCTGGTGAAAGGTCTGGAGCACGAGTCCTATGAGAAGCAGCTGAGGGAGCTTGGGGTGTTTAGCCTGGAGAAGGGAAGGCTCGAGGGGGACCCTATTGCTGTCTACAACCACCTGAAAGGAGGTTGGAGCCAGATGGGAGTTGTCCTCTTTTCCCCATTTACAAGGGTTAGGACGAGAGGAAATGGCCTCGAGTAGTTTTAGGAGAGGTTTAGATCAGACAATGGTTATCAAGCACTGGGACAGGCTGCCCAGCGAAGTGGTGGAGTCACCATCCTAAAGCCTTGGTTTAGTGATGAACATGGCAGCGCCAAGTTTACGGTTGGACTTGATGACCTCAGAGGTCTTTTCCAAATTAAATCATTCTACGATTCTGTGAATGTGGGTATATATGGGGGCTTGTGGAGGTTCATGGGGTCATGCCAATGGCTGTGCTTGGGTAGCTGTACATGTGGACTTGTGTGCATGGGGGTGTACATGTATGGGTGTGCATGGGATTGTACTTGGGAGGAGAGGCATGGAAGTGTGCATGTGAGCATGTATGAGCCCTCTGATTCCCATCCCCTTGCTCCTGGGGGCAGTGCTCAGGTAGGACCCAGTTCAGGGTGGGCTGGTGTAAGCCAGGGGTGCACAAGGGTGTCTGTGTGGGTGCAGTGTGTAGCTGAGGAGTCCAGAGGGTGTAGTTATACTTGCGTGTGTGTAGCTCAGATCCCTGCTGCTGGGCAGTTTATGTTGCAAAACTTGCAGGATCTTCCCAAGGGAAAAAGAGGAAGTTTATAATATTTGGGTTAGGGAAAAAAAAAAAAAAAAGAAACCCAGACCTCTATAATGTTTATAGCTTCATTTTATCTTTTTAATTTACTTTTCAAATGGGAAGAATGCAATTTTCCCTTCAATTTCCCAAGTTGAAAACAGCTGGACGCATTAATTCAATCAAACTCAAAAAAAAATCCCTCTGGACTGAGACCAAAAATAGAATGGTTTTGCCCCCCACTTAAAAAAAAAAAAAAAGGCAGCTTTTTAAGAAAGTTTGGAGTAACATAAATAGGCCTGTGAGGGGGAGGCTGACAAACTTGGATACCAAGCTGAGTGAACAGGCTTGGACAGTGGTACCTGAAAACTCTGTCAAACCCCTTTCCTGTGGCTGTGGTCCCTCTGCCTGCTCACTGCTTGTTGCTGAGCAGGCGCTGTCCGGGTCGTGGCAGAGCTGGGTCCCGGCCAGGGCTTCCTGCCTGCCCAGCCCTGCTCTCTCGGGAGGCCTCCAACTCTCCTTCTCCAGGCTCTGCTGCTCCCTCCAGGGAGCTCCTTGCAACTGTCCTCCTCTGTCTGGGGACACTGCCTATGAACATGAGGGATGTGTGTCCTTCCTTTTCCTTGGCCCTCTCTGACATTGGTATCTGGTCCCTGCTCTGTTCATGTAAGTCCAACATCCTGGGGCTAGCCGTGCTGGCATGGCACACACTAAGCAGTGTCTGTGAGGATGGTGGGTTCTGGAGGCTGTCAGGGAGCTGCCTGCCACCAGGGCACCCCTTAACCCCCCCACCCCAGCAAAAGAGCAGAGCAGAGACCCTCACACTCCTGGGTCCTGTTTCTGACTGCCAGCATCTCATCTTCGACAAATCCCTTCCACTCCATGGCCTCATTACTTACCTTGTAATGAAGGCAGCAGCCATACTCCATCCCTGGGGAGGGAACTCTGCCTATTCATAACCCTGGAGGGCAGAGCTGCAGGGAAAATGATTGCTGAGGTGGCTTCATGCCCTGATCACCTTCCACTTATCCTTGTGGCTGTGCATCCTTCCCTACACGAGAGAGGCACCTGGAGCACCACCACACAGATGTGCTTGGGCAGCCCTATCTGGCCACCTCTCTAAGGCCCCAGCCGGCCTTAGCCCTTTGGAGACAAACTTTCCTTGCCAGAGGCAGTGCAAAGGTCAGGATCCCCCACTGTGGTCATACCAGCACCCCAACCAGCTTGGAGGCTGCTATGCCATGGGGTGTCCCTCTGCATGGCCTCTCCCTGTGGTGTGTGGGAGGCAGAGTGCGTGGGGGCATGCTCCAGCCCTGCAGGATGGTACCCACAGCAGGGCTTCCTACTGTGGTTCCACCCCTTCCTTCCAACTTGCTGCGACTGAGGCACCCACTACCAGGTGCTGGGAGGAGGATGAAGAGGGAAGGTCTGCCTCACTGCAAGGATGCTCCCAGGGATGGCCAAAGGCTGACAGGTCCTGCCTTTCCACCCTGACGCGAGGGGCAGCATGGCTGAGTGATGGTGCTGGGGCTGGCGTGCACCCACTGCCCCGGGCCCTGCCAGCACCCCAGCCCCAGGCAGCTGGGAGGACTGGCCGGGCCAGCCCGGTGGCCGTGTGGTTGGATCCTGAGTCACATGGAGCAGACTCGGGCAGGTTGCGGGGTGTGAGCCAGCGGGAGGGCAGTGATGCTGGGGGCTCCAGCGCTGGGGCAGGTCAGCACGATGACTAAGGCTGCAGCAAAAGGCAGGGTTACCCCGACCCCACACCCAGCCCTGACTCATGCAGCTGTTGCTCCAGTCCCCTGCATGCTGCTGGACAGGAGAGGGAGGAGAGCTGTGCTGCAGGATGTCAAAGGCTGGGTGCATGGATGGCTGCATGGGCTTCCAGCAAACCTCTCCTTCTTCCTGCTTCTCCTTCAAACTGGCTTGCATGCCCCACTGGAGAGTGCAAGCAACACAGATCCCAGCATTCTTCCTCTCTGGCTGCCAGTTCCTGCTGGCATCAGACTGAGTGTGTGTTCCGGTTCTTCTCCATCTCTGTCCATCCTCCTGCTCCCCCACACTTTAAGATTTCTCCAGAGCTTCCCCCTGCATCCCTTCAGCCTCATCCTGTGTCAGCAGAGCTGCCTCATCCTCCCACACATGCACGGACAGAGTGGCTGGACATGGTAGTCCCAGAGGCCATGAGCCCCTCCAGGGCTGCAGCATGGCCAGGGTTGTGCTTGTCCAGAGCAGGTTGGTCTCTCCCTATGCTGCCCTCTGGTTATCCATGGGCCTGCAGCCAGTCTATAAGATCAAGTGAAAGCAGCATGATATGCACAGAGATCTCAGGCCCTGCCATGGGTTTCTAGTGGGTCAGCCTTGGACATTGCAGTCTCAGAGAACCTGCATGACTGTCCAGGACACAGGCCTTGGAAGTTGCTTATCACAAGGCAGAAGGAGCTGGAGGAGGACACATGCCAGGAGGGAAGCAGGGAACAGAACCAGCAACTTAAGGGCTGCATGCCAAGGTGCTGGAAAGGAGTTCTGATGGAGATGACAACAGCCCCATTCTCCTGGGGATGTGGAGCCTGTGGCGTGAGGTGCTGGCAGGACCTGCTCCTGCACAATGGCAGGGGAACAGCGCAGGCAAAGTGCAGGCAGCCTGAGGGCTGGGCAGGAGGATGTGTGGTGTAAGAGATGGAAGGATAGCAAGAGGGATGGAAGGACAGAGACAGAAGGACGGAGGGAAGGGAGGATGGAGAGGAAGAGAGATGGATGCTTTGCCAGTCCCCTGCACAAAGCACATTCTGGGACATTATATAACCTGCTGAAAGAAGGGACCTGCCTGTGGGCTTTGGCCTGGGCAGGGGAGCTCCAAGGGATGTTCCCACAGTGCCCTGTGCCAGCAACTCTCCCATCACCTTTCCTGCCCTGGCTCTGGGGAGCAACACCCTTCATGTCAGCTCTGAGAGCATCCCTCATCCCTCCCTGGCCTCTGCGGAGTGTGGGGCTGCCAAGGGGTGCAGAGACAGAACAGAAGGTGACAGGCTCTGTGATACTATCCTCTCAACTGGGGAGCTGCAGTAGTGACAAGGACAGATGCAGTGCTCACAGAAGGTTCAGCTTTTTGCCTTAAGCTTTGATAGTCTCATCAGGACCAAGGTATCCTCCACCAGCCTTGCATGCCTGCCTACACCCATCCCTGCTCAGAGGGGCTGGGTCCTGTCCTGTAGGCCCCCAGTTCCTTGGGCCACAACAGGTGCTTAATCTTGTGCTTAAGGGCTTTGCCGGTGTGACGCAGAAGAAAGGCTGGAGCAAAAGGCTCACCTGGCTCCTCTTCAGCCCCAGGACATTGCTGGGACGTGAGGAAACAGGTCCCCCCCTCTGCCTGCCCCTGCTGTGAGCACTGAGACAGTGGGACGCAGCAGCCGGCCTCCTCCCCAAGTCAGCAGGAGCGTGCGAGTGAGACACCCGCTCTTGGAAGCGATTATGTCATTAAGGGCTGGAGGAGGATGAAAGGGTTTCTTCTCTGATTTTCCTTGGCATTTATTTGTGCATAGGATTCTAAAAAACATATAAACATCTGTGCTTCTGAAGCCTGGAAGCCAGGGTCCCTTCCCACAGGGAAGGAGCTTCTGGTGGGAAGGTGCCCCGCTTTCAGCAGGGAACCCCCAGAAGTATCCACCAGGTGACCCCCAAAAGTATCCACAGAGCACCCTGTGGTGGGTCCAGGAAAAGGGAATCACATACCTGGGTATAACTCCTGGGGTGGCCCAGGAAAGCAAGGGGTGCTGAGGACTTGCTGGGGACACCTGAGCCAGGGAGCTGCCTGGAAGAGGGAGGTGCTTCTCTGCCCTACCCCACCTGCTAAGAGGGGATACAGGATGTACCCCTTTATGAGCATGCAAAGGGAAAACCAAACAGGAGTCAGCTCTTGAGTGGGAGGAAGTAGAGAGGGCAGGACCAACGGCCCATATGTTAGGGAGCAATGTGTGCCACCCCCACCAAGTCCCCTGGTGTGCTCTGCTCAGATCTGACACTGCACATCCCATCAGCAGTCTGCAGCAAGGGGAGAGGCATCCTCTGTCCCCTTCAGTGGCAGGTGACTGAGAGGTGTCCTGACAGCACTACCAAACTCCTGTGGGATACCCCACATCACCTGCTGGGTGCTGGGGGGATCCAGGAGGGCAGCAGCTATGGAGGAAGGGATGAGTGCTGAGGCGATGCTGTGCAAGGGACCCCTCTGTATGCTCAGGGCATTGCACAAGGGAAAAGGTTCTGTTCCCTTCCCCACCTCCCTCCGCTGTGTGGGCAAGAAAGTGGAGGGTAGATGCTGGCTCTGTACCGGTTTCCACACCTGTCCACAGGTTAAGCCCACTCAGGAGCAGAGCTGGGGAGAGGAGAACAGCCATGAACTCCATGACTGCAAAAGGAACCTCTGTAGTGATGCCACATCACTGTACCCAGAGTCTGAGGGGGGAAAAACACAGTCTTTGGGATCAATCCCAGACTGCAACTCATTTCCCAGAGGAAGCACATTTTCCTCCCTGATGCAAACAAGAACCAGTGCACACGACCAGAGATGGCAGCCCCTGCCAGCACAGCTATGCCAGTGGGGAGATCCATGGTGCCTGCTGTGTGAGAGTGCTTTCCCAGCTGCCACCCCACTGCTTATGGCAAGAACATCGGCCTGGTGTGGGCCGTAGCGGCTGGGGATAGCAGGACCTGTGAGGGCACTGGCTGCCATCTCCCAGCCACCAGTGCCCAAGTGGAACCCCCCTATTCTCAGGGTGGGCACCCAAACTAAGGGGACACCAAGTATCCCCATGACTAGGAAGAGGCTTCATTGGGGAAGACAATGTTTGCTGAGAATCCAGTTACCCTGGGCTCTTCCAAGGCCACCCTCCTGTCCCCAAGGAACCAGCAGGAGGACACAGGGACAACGTGCAAGGCCACTGCACAGCTCCCAGATGGAAGACTTACTAGGCATCAGGACCCCATCAGGGGTGCCTGAATGTTGAAATGACAGCGCCAAGGAGGCGGGCACGAACAGCCTGCCCAGCCTGGCAAGGCTCATGGGCAGCACCTGGTTGCCCTGTCAAGGGAAGCCAGAGCTCCTCCACAGACAGCACTACTCCCCTGGCACCAGGCTGGAGGAACCCAAAACGAGGCTGGCACATCCATGGGATGTAAATGGCCATTCTCCATGCCCACGCACACAGAGTCACACCCCCAGCACATGCCACTCACGCTCTCACACTCCTGTGCACACTGACAGGCACCCACATGCCTCACACTGTCAAAGACGCCTTCCCGCACACCTGCAGCACATGCCAGCGCCCCCAGCCCCCATGTGCATACCTTGACACCTCTATGCACCCCCAGCATTCCCTGCACACTCGACACCACTGACACACTTATCTCCACTCCTCACATACCCATGCTATGCACAGCCCTCTCCCAGTGCTCGCTCACTCCATGCCCCATGTACACTCACTCCCCACACACCTCACACCACAGACTCTCTCCACCCGCCATGCACACCCATGCCCCCATTCCCTGCCTATTCACCCTATGCCTCAACCACATTCAATCCACACTGCCCACACTCAACCACACTGCACACACTTGCCTTACACCCCATGCACACTTGCCCCACACCCGGTGCACACGTGCATTGGGTTGGGCACAGTCATACTCTCCATACTCAATGCATGCTCACACTCACCACTCACACTTTCTCTGTACTCCATGCACACTCACCGCACTGTGCACACTCACCCCATGCCTGCATCCTCCCGCCATACCTAGTGCCTGCCCACCCACCCCCATGCCCTATACACTAACCCCACACCATACACGCATCACACTCCATGCACCCCCACCCCTGCCATGCTCACTCACCCATGCAGTGTATTCTCACTGTGCTCGCGTACAAGGCTCCCACACACTCATGCAAACCGTGCACACTCACCCATGTTCCCTGCACACTCACACGTGCCACGCACCCTGGGCACTCACCCACACTCGGTGCACGCTCACACTGTGCACATTCACTCCACAGCTGGTGCATGCTTATCCCATACCATGCACATTCACCTGCACTCTCTGCACGCTCCATTTCTTTGTGCACACTCACCCCACGCCCACAGCACCTATCTCCCATGCCCTGAGAGCACTCCCCTAAGCTGCATGCACTCCCCTAAGTCCTCACGAACATGCTCCCACTCCGTGCAAACTCACTTCGCCCCACGCACAGTCCCCCACATTGTGCACACTTGCCCCCGGGCCACATACACTCACCTCTACCCGCGCTCCAGACCCACGCCGCACACGCTCACCCCACGCCACGAACACTTACCCTACACCGCGCACGCACCCCTCCACGCTGAGCACACCCACCACACACACTTCTCCGCGCTGTGCACGCTTACCCCACACGCCGTGCCCCCCGCCCCGCGCCCACTCTCTCGCCGCCCGTGCCCGCTCGCCCCCCCGCCGCCCGCTCCCTCCCCGGCAGGCTGCGTGCGACACGCCGGCTCCCCGCCCCGCTGCCACTCTCTGCCCCGTCCTTCCCCCGCGGGCTCCTGTCTGGACGTGTCGGGACTCGGGCTCCGGGCGCTGAGTAATGCTCGGCGCAGCGCGATCCCAGGCAGAGCCGCTGCCGCCGCCGCTCCGCGCCCAGCGCTCCCGGGGCGCTCCGGCCGCGACCCTGCCCGCTCCGCCGGCGGCTCGGCGACACCGGCGGCGGGGGGCGGCGGGGGGGCCGCGGCTCCCCATGTGCCTGCGGGCCCCGCGAGAGCCGCGGAGCCGCTCGCCCGGCGAGCCCTGCCCCCGCGCGCCGCGGCNNNGGAGCCCCGGGGCGCCCTGGGGAGCGGCGGGGGAGCGCACCCCGCGGGCCGAGGGCCCCCTCGGCCCCCCGGTGCGTCCCGCCATGGGGGGCTGAGCCGGGGGGCTGTGCGCGGCGGGGCGGTGGCGGGCAGGGCGGGGGGCGCGCAGCCCTCGCCGGGCTCGGAGGGCGCCGGGGCGGCGGGAGGCGGGGGGGGCATCCCGGGAGGATGGCAGAGCCGCCCCGGCGAGCCGAGCCCCGGCGCGCAGGGAGCCAGTGAGAGGGAGGAGAGGGGAAAACACAAACAAGCAAACAACCCACAACAAACAAAGCGGGCAGAGAGCAGCGCCGAGCCCCGCCGCCCCTGCCCCAAAGGCGCCCGCCCGCCCGCAGCCCGCACAGCCGCTGCCCCAGCGAAGATGCGCCCGGCCCTGGCCCACGGACTCTGCTCTCTGCTGCTCAGCCTCTGGGTACCCAGGTAGGAGCTGCACCCCCCTATCCCCAGCCCCGCCGCCGAGCACCCCGGCCCAAAGGGAAGGGCGCCGGGAAGCCGCCGCGCCCAGTCCCGCACCGGGGGCGGTCTGCCCATGGGGCTCCGGAGGGGGTCCTGCCGCCCCGGCCCGGCCCCGCACGGTGGCGGTCCCCCGCTCAAGGAGCTGTCAGGACCGCTGCTCCCCCTCTGCCTTTCCCCGTCCCGACGGAGCGCCAGCGGGATGCGCGGCTTCCCTCATTCCGGGAGGCTGTCCCCCTTCCTCCCCGGCCGAAGCTGCTCCAGCGCCCGCCCTGTCTGCCTCAATTTCCCCGCTTCACCTCGCAGAATGGGGCGATGTCGGCGGGGATGTCACTCTCGGGGGGGTCGGTGCCTACTGAATCGCCCCGTGTCCCTTCCCTGGCTCCGCCGATCCTAAAGGCGAGGCGGATAAGAAGGGGCTGCTCGCTTCCCAGAAAACGGTCCCCCAACACTCACTACCCCTGTTTCTGGCTCCCCTCGGCCCGCTCCCAAACTTGTGCACTGCAGGCAGCCAGGGGTTAACCCTGGTGCTGGTGTGAGTGTGTTTGGGGGGGTGTCCCCCGCCCTTCCCCCTCCCTCTAGCCCCTTTAAATATAATTTGTTAACGTTGGGACTTGTATTAATTAAAGCAGCAGCCGCTGCAGCCTGTGACCTGGGGGCTTGTCACCGTGAAATCAAGTTTAAATCCAGATTTCAAGGGGGAAGAGAGCTGGGGAGAGTGCTGCGTCCTCCTAAGTGTGACAGTGACAGCTTCTTGCCGGTCCCTGGCCCCCTGCAGCCCTGGGTGGAGCAAAACGCAGAAGGACCTGCCCTCCGCTCTCTGGGGCCCCTGCCTCAGTTTCCCTCCAGTGCAATAGGGAGAAGCACTGTAACATCCCCCCCTATCCTGGGATGCCCTGGGAAAAGATGTCAGGCGCTGTCTCTGGCTCAGGACAGGCAGGGAACAAGGTCCTTGCAGTGCTTGGGGCAGGAGCTGCTGGGCTTGGGGATGGTGGTAGCTGTGTTCTGCTGTGCATCTCGTATCAGCCAAGGCTTGCTTGGCAGTGTGAATGAGCACAGGAAGCCAGGCAGATTTCCTCTCCTGTGTAGGGGCTTTGGAGGGAGTCACCCCCTTCCTCTCTCTTTGCTCCACCTCAGCTCTTCCTGTTGGAGTCACTGTGGATTTGCACTGGGGTAAACCCATATACCACCCAGGAAAGTGGTGGGATGGGTATAAACACCCTTGGGAAGATGGAGAAAGCAGCAGCCTGGCCCTGACAGTTCTCCTTCCCTCCTGAGCAAGCTGTAATTCAGCAGAGACCCTGGGGGTGAACCCCTCCTCCAGAGCTGGGTGAGCGCTGAGCTGGGGAACTCAGCTCCTGACCCCCGAGAGCCGCTTCTGTCCATGCACCTGCACCAGCTTTGCAGGATTTGAAGGAGCAGAGGGGGAGTAACCCTTCTCCCCAAGGCTTGGCAGTTGCAGTCCTTCCTCCAGCATCCTCCTCCAAGTCTTGTTTCTGTAATTCAAGTTCAAAGGGCTTCAAGCTCCTTGCTCCTCCTAGGGACCCTGCTCTTGACTGTCCCAGGTAAAAGGAAGCCCTTCCTGGAGAGTGCTCCCAGCAGGGACCAAGTCGTCCTGAGCAAGTGGCAGGGTGGTGCTGAGCTCCTAGTGGACCCTGCTGCAAGATGCTGGATGCTGCTCGGCATCCTGCTGCCTGATGCTTGCTTTGTGGGTCCTCTGCTTGGACATTTTTGATCCCAGGGTCCTTCAAGTCACTCTCTGGAGTTGGGCAGACACTTCCTACCATCTCCTCTGTATCCGTCTGTCATGTGTACTGCTGTCTTAGCTCCAGACATTTGTCTCTGGACATGCTGTGTCTTCCTGCATCCCACATCCCATCTACCCACACTCCATCTACTTTTGTGTTTCCCCAGGTAGCCTTTCTATCTGTATAAGTACTTGCACTCCTGCCATGGATTATGTGCTTGTCCTTGCACCCATCCATCTGCTGATCTGTGTGCTTCTCTGGCGACTGGCATCAGGTTCAATGGGGCTAGGATGTGGTGGTGGACTTGGGATTGTTGCTGGGATCTTGAGGGTACTTTGCACAGTGCGTGGCTTCAGGTTTCACTGCTGAGCTGAAAGGAAGAGGCTGGTCCCTCTGTTTACCTCACTTGGGAGGATCAGCAGTGTGGGGGGGATACAGAAGATACAGAGGGCAGATCAACCAGCAACAGGCATGGAGCTGGACCTGGAATGAGCCTCCTATTCCAAGGTCTCTACATTCTCTCAGGGGGAAAACCATGCTTTCTAGGGAATGTGAGCTGGGTCAATCTGTGCCTCAGAGTCTGCACTGCATGGCCAGTGTGGGAGATCCCTGGGCAGCACATAGAGGGAGTGCAGTCTTGGGAGATACTGGGGTCCAGAGGCAGGAGGGCCAAATTTGGCTACTGCTGGGCACAGGCTGCCAGGATGCCTGGGCTGTGCTTATGGGTTTGGAAGGGATTGCAGCCCCAGAGCTGTTGGGACATCTCTGCCTGGCAGAGCTGTCATTGTGCCCAGGGTTTTCCCAGCCTTCCCTAGAGGCAGTGAGCACAGTGTGTCCTGTGTAGTGTCTCCCTTCCCCATGTGTGTCCTTCCCCAAACTTTTCCCGCTCCCCAAACAGAAAATGAGTGGTTGACACATTGCTTGCTCTGAGCTCGAGTGTCCTTTTCCCTCCCAGCTCCTGCTCCAATGAGATCCTGGGCCTGAAGCTGCCATCGGAGCCAGTGCTGAATGCCAACACAGTGTGCCTGACCCTGCCGGGGCTGACACGGAGGCAGCTGGAGGTGTGTGTGCGCCACCCTGACGTCACCGCCTCGGCCATCCAGGGAATCCAGATTGCCATCCACGAGTGCCAGCACCAGTTCCGGGACCAGCGCTGGAACTGCTCCAGCCTTGAGACCAAGAATAAGATTCCGTATGAGAGCATAATTTTCAGCAGAGGTAAGGGCTGGATGGCTCGCCCCCTCTCCCTCTGTCCAGCCTCTGCTCTCAGGAGCCCTCATGGGCTCCCCATGGGCTGCTGCACAGCTCTTCCTTGGCCCAGGGGATGAGACCAGCTCTTCAGCATCCCCATGGATTAAAGCAGAGGAACCTCAGGGTCTCAAGGACCACTGCACAGCGCGAAGCTGCTCCATGCATCTTTGTGCCTGCGTTGGCCCTTGTCCTGAAATGCTCCTCCCTGACCAGCCCCAGCTGCTCCTAAGGCTCCTTCCAGGCCCCACCACTTTTTGGCATCTTCTCCCTCTGTGGAGTAGGCTGTTGTTTGGAGCAGTGCCATGGGTGTGCAGCATAGTTGGTGGGTCTGAAGGTGGATGCCATGCTTTGGGGTTTGATTTGGTGGATGCAGTGAGTGTCTTGACTCATTCCTGTTCTGGGTATGGTGTCTTTGTGTGCCATGGTGAGCTGATATGTCACTAGCTGAATGCTAGTTGGACATACCTCTGCGAGCCTGTCATCCTGGAGTCCTCGTGTTGGCTATCCTCATCCTGCCTTGTGTTGGCTATCCAACGCAGAGAACTGAGGGCTCTCTGTTTTGTGGGATCCTAGGCCATGGTGGCAGACGGGGACAGGAATAGAGGCTTTCCTGGGGGCTTGTCTGTCCACAGAGCCCCCAGCTGCCCTGCTGGGAGAGCTCTCCTAGCTCTCCACGTTCTGCCAAGCCCTAGTGCTAGGGTCGCTTCATCTCCCTTGCAGTCATGGCTGGCTCTGCCTTTATTAGTGTCCCTGATTGACACTCTTTCTCTCAGGAGCTGACTCTGCATGCAGAGGGGCTGCCCTGCATGGTGCAGATTAGGGTCGTGACCTGATGGGTCCTTTTACAGGATGTGAATGTATCCTCTCATCTAAGTACCCTGTCTTGAAGCCTGGGCCTCAGCACACTTCTAAGTACCCATTGCCTCAGATCATAGTCAGGATAGGACAATATGGTACCATTGGCACACAATAGGGTGTTGAGAGCAGGCAAGATTCCCAGCACACACATCACTCCTTCAGGTCCCAAGAAAGGTGAAAACTATCAATGAAACTGTTCACCTACCTGCTTTGTGAGCCTCCTAGCTTAATGCCCAGCAGAGAGTTCCATCCATCCCCTCTTCTCCACACATCCACATCCTACATCTTCTTTCCCTGGGACTACCAGGAGAGTCTCACAGAGGAGAGACTGGCAGCTTGAGGCTTACATGCTGTTGAGGGGATGCTGTAGCAGGAGCCCACAGGTGGCTGTAGCAGGTGGGGAGATGGCAGGAGAGGGGGGCACAGAAGCATTTCGGTGTCTGAAGGTCCCTCATTTCCAGGGCAGCCTGGACAGCCTCACTGGACAGTATGCTACCTTGGAGCATATGTGGCATCATGGCTGTGGTCCTGCCTTGGAGCAGCTGTGGTCACTCTCAGGACCTTGGTGCCTGGAGAAGGGCTGAGTCTCTTCCCTTGTGAGCAGCACCCAGGTTAGGGCCTGGCAGGGAGGGTGGGGACTGTCAGCCCTGATAAGCATCGAGGTATTTCCAGGTCCTCTGAGGAATGTGGTTCACTTCTAGTCTCCTCGGGGCAGCAGGAGACATCAACTTGCTGGCTCAAGTTGCTTACACACCCAGACAAGCTTCCTTGCTCTGGCTCCCACCAGGCTGGGTGAGAAGCACAGGCAGCAGAGAGCACTGACCTACATCCCTCACTCAGCCCACCTCGGCTGCTGGGGGCCAGTGACTTGCATCTCACTTGTGTCTTATGTGCCACTGTAGTTCTTCAGCTGTCAGGGCTGTGACCGATAGGAGTGGAGACTTCTACAGACCCTGCACTCTTGCACCAGTCCTGAACTCTTGGATTTGGCTCAGCCCAGGCTCTCAGCACTGGTGGGATCCCATTCTCTGGAATGGAGACCCAACACCCAGTAGCAGGGAAGGATGGAGGTATGGCTGGAGCAGCAGAGCAGACAAGCACCTTGTGGCACTCCTGTTTTGGCAGCAAAGGGTGCAAGATGCGCCCCAAGTACCCAGGCTATCCCATGTAGTTGGTCATAGCCATTCTGGCCTGCTTCCAGCCTAGTCGTGTCCCTCAATAACAGTGCTGAAGCTCTGAGCTCCACCTTCCATCTGTTACAGATGCAGCCATCAGAGCAGGGATGCTGGATGTATCTCTGGAGCCCAGCACTGGAGGAGAGGCGAGTGGTGGAAGCAAGGGGTGCAGACTCTGTGCAGCAGACATTAATGCATCTGACCCCTGGGGATCAGGTCTCTGCTCTGCGCTCTGCCCCATCCCTGCCGTGCCTGGGAACGCAACGTGCTTGTAGGATCATTGTTTGTAACCTGAAGTGACAGACCCCTTTAATCTTTCATTCCTTTTCCCACTTCTTCTGCCATCAGTTCAGCCATGCATGAATCTCACTTTAAATTATTTGTAGCTGGCTTCTCCCTCCCACTCTCCTTGCTTGGCTCCTCTCCCCAACTCTGCCCCATCCTCCTGCATCTCTCACATCTTCCCCAGCAGAGGCATGAAGTGGACAGGGTGCAGCACTGTCCCAAGCTGTCCTACAGCACCTGTCCCACACTCTCTCCAGTATCCAGGGGGTTCATTCCCTGGGGACAAAGCAGAGGACAATAGCAAATGAGTGCCTGTCTCCTCATCCCACTGAGCTGATCCCAAAAGTTTGAGTGCAAGCCCTGAGGAAGGAGCAGAGAGGCTTCAAATCGGACAGGGCTCAGAGTCTGGGGTGGCTTCTGGGTGGCATAGCTGATGACAGGGATGCTGACAGCATCCTGGGTAGAGCACAGACCCACCAGATGCAGCAGGGACATGCTGCCTTCTCTGGGGTGCAGCAGCTGTGAGGCCCAACAACAGGTTAGCAGAGGGCAAGCAGAGGGGGTGCCCAGAAGTTTACCATCCTTGCTCTCACAGAGGCCCTGGGTTCTTTTGAGACCTGCCATGGTCTGTGAGTTTTTCAGTTTTGGTCTTGGGTATGGGTGTCCCTTGTACCCTTTGTTGAGTCTCCAGTGCCATCTGCATCCCCATTCTCCTTGGCCAGCATTCCCTCCATGGGCATCCAGGCTCAACATTGCTATTGCAAATATTCTTCCAGTCTCTCCAGGCTTCTCAGCTGGCTGCCTATGTACTCACCACCTTCTTGCCCATTCTCTGGCACTGTCACTCCTGCCAGCACCCTCCAGTGCTGTCGTTGGTCCCATCCCTCTCTGCTGGACCTCCCTCTCTGTCCATGTGCTGGCCTGGTTGACAGAGACATCTTCCCCTGGCCCCAGGAGATGTAGGAGGATGGAGCAGTGAGGTGGAGGCAGGTGGTTGCATCTGCACTGGCAATGGAGATAGGTTCCCTGCTCCTGCTCTAAGGGTGAGCAGCACAATTGTGTCCACCTCGCAGGAGGGATGGCCTGTTGCCCCTGGTATGTGGTCCCACCACAGCATCTGTGGGCTGTCAGGCACTGTGTGGCTTGACTGGGCTGAACCATGCCTGGCTGCCTGCCAAAAAACAAGCTGTGGATGGTGGTGGGTCACTGAGTCTTGGTCTTGTCTACTGTGCGTGTACAATGGCAGCAGGGCTGGGACTGTCTGACTGTCGGGCAGGGGCTGTCTCAGGTGTTCTGTGGGACTGACTATTCTCCTTTACTCATCCCCGCCTATCCCAAAGGTTGCTGTTCCCTGCAACCTTTCAGAACTATATGGAGCTCTGAGAGAAATGGGACCCTCATGAAGGGGCTGGATGTCTTTCAAATCCCTCAAGGGCACATGGATGGAGGAGACACGGCTCTGGAGTGCAGTATCTCCTGGTTCCTGCAGCCTTTGGAGGGATGGGTGATGATTGCATGCCCTGTACCCACCTTAGAAGGGCTCACTGGTGCCAAGGGGTCTGCATGACCATGGCCAAATCTCAATTTCTTACAGCAAGGAGTGGGGAACTCCCTGCAAGGCTGGAAACACCAGGTGCTGTGGCCCAGCCAGCTGTGAAACGGAGCTTGGTGGGGCTTTGCTGTGTGCTGAGGGAGGCAGGTGCTGTTACAGCTATCCGGGGAGATGCTGCCAAGCTCAGGACCCCAGCACCCAGCTCTGCAGAGTCCCAGCCAAGCTCCAGTGCCCGCAGACCGCAGCGCCTGGCCTGGCGCACCTGCAGCTGGGCTGCTGGCAGGGTTTTGTGTACCCCCAGGCAGGCCAAGGGCTTTGCCCACCTGGCCCTGAAGCACATGAGGGTGCTTTGGATACTTGGCTTCAACCCTTTGGGTGCCCCCATTTCTTGGAGCTTCCCCCCACTGATGGGTGCAAGTGAGACCCTGGGGTCTGGGCAGCATTCCCGAGGGTGCAGGGCTGGGCCTGGCTCTCTGCACCCTGCGCAGTGGAGAGGGCTGCTGGCTCAGAGCACCAGGGACGGATGAGGAACGAGGGCTGCGGGCTGTCCCTGGCACACTCAAGAAGGTGCAGGGAGGCAAGTTGGGATCTGCAGGGAGGCATTTAGTGCCTGGTGCTGGGCCAGACCCTGGCAGGTTCACCTGCAGTTTAATTAGGGAGAGGGGAGGGAGCAGGGCTGGGGGAGAGGCAGCGTGTCAGGACTGGCTGTCTTGGCAGGACTCACAGGAGGTGGCGGGTGAAGCTCTCCTCTGCCTTATATCAGGGCTGGGGCGATATGCCCACACCTCATGGCAGCTACGCCCCACTCCTGGGGGGTTCTGCCCGTGAAGGGGACAGCTGAGCATCCCTGAGGTATCCTAGGGTGAGCCTGGATGAGGCTGTCCTTCCTGCTCCCTCGATGCCACCCAGTGATGGGTGCCATGAGAGAGTCACTGCCTGAGTGTGATGGTGAGCTGTGAGAGGAAGGCCATGACTCCAGCTCTCCCTGATCTCCAGACCATGGAGACCACAGCTGTGCCTGAGCCAGCCCTGTAGCCTTCATCCCATATCCACATGAGAGATGGAGGAACTGCAGCAACCATGGCAGAGCCGGTGCCACTGGGACTTGAGGTCCTGTTAAATGACCTGCCATCTCCTAGGCACATCTTGACAGGGAAAACTTTCCCCTGCTAAGAAAGCCACTTTGGGATTTGACCTCAGGGGGTATTTGTATATTGTCCTCCTTGCCCAGCACAGTTCTTTGAGTACATTGCAGGCTGGATGCCGATGGTGGTGTCAGGGTGGTGTCAATTCTTCTAATTCCTCCCACAGCTACACCTCTTCTGTGGTCTCTGGAGGGATATGGTGACTCAAAAATCACTGCCAAGGTCTTAGGTGGCTGGGGTAGCTGGAGAGCTTCCCTCCAAAGGGCTCGGGGCTGGCTATCACATGCTGCTCTCGGCTGCAGTTCCTGCAAGCTCCCACCCTCACCGAGCCCACAAGGCTATTGGTTGTCGCCTGCAGCCACATTGCTCACTGCTTTGCTTCAATCCTCTGTCTCTGGCGTGGCTGGGGTAGATCAAGGAATCTAAACTGAACCTCCAAGCAGAACCATGCTGTCATGGCTGCTGTGGTCCCAGGGCTGCCTTAGCCCCCTCCTCCCCTTTTCTCACAGCTCCCTATGAGAGCAGGTGAAGGAAGAAGGAGAGAAGGCAGGGAAGAATGATGGGGTCAGGCAGAGTGATACTGACCAGAGAAATGACCATGGTGAGATGGGAACAAGACTCCCAGAGTCCTGTGATGTCGTGTTCTGGGGACCAGTCTATCCCCTGGTCACAGTCTGGAGGATGGCAGCTCCATGGCAAGGACCCAGGCCTCATTCATCAACTCTCATATCCTTGGAGAGCAGTAGAGGAAAGAGGACTGGGGCTTGATCCCAGGGCCTTCCCAGCCATGGAGGGTACCAAAAAAACCTGGCCTCTTTACCTATAAGAAGACAGGCTTGCTAGACAGACTGGGTGGGGTAGAGCTTCTGTCTGGGTTCCAGAAGGGATTTTAAGGAGATTCCACATGGGAAATTATTCGTTAGGCTGGAGAAATGTGTGAGAAAGAGGCTTACAGGAAGGCAGGGCTGAGAGGAGAGTGTTGTGCTGGGTGCAGGGTTTGCTGTCTCCATCCCAGTGCACCGGCTGCGCGAGGAGCTGGGAATGCCAAGCAGGGTGGCAGTGACAAGTTGGGCTGTGCTCAGCTTTGGCTTATGAAGGGCTGGAGCTGAACCAGACTGTAGGGTCAGAAAACTGAAAAGGGGAGGATTTGGGAATCAAGGAGACCTTTCTGTGCTGGCCCTCCATCCTCCATTGCTCACCTGGGGACTGAAGTTCCCCAGAGGTGGGCATTCCTGCTCTAGCAGCGCTGTGGGTGTGTTGCAGGTGCTGCCTGCCAGCGCTCTCCCCAGGGAGGCTGCACGGCACAGTGTACGCACCAGCAGCCCCATTACCTGCCTGCTGAAAAATGTTGTTCAACTTGTGCATGGAAAGAAGCAGGCTGAGAGCAAGCTTGTCCCACACCAAGGGGAAGCTGGGAGAGGCTCCTGCTGGCTTTTAAGCAGCGCCTCGTTAATTTTTTAAATGCACCAGTGTCAAATTAACACACAAAAGAGCAGCATGACTTTAAATGCAGGTTTCCGAGCTGCATTTCATTTCCCTTTAATAAGATCATAGCGTTTGCTCAGCGGGCGGCAGCGAACCACGGAGGAGACATGCGTGATGGGGAGCGCTGCCAAGGACAGGCGACGGCGGCGGGGAGCGGTTGTGCTTTCACCTCTCCTGACTCTGTGCGCAGGCAGGGAGCTGGCAGAGCCCCTGCCCAGGATCTGTGCTTTGGGGTACTCACCCAAGGCCCCCATTTGATGGCATGGATCTGCTAAAAAAAATGCCCCAAAACCTATCGTCTGTTTGGCTGTGGTGAAGCCAGGGCTGATGAAATTGCTCTTGTCCAACAGAGGGAGAGAGGCTGGGAGCTCCAGCTATTTATTTATTCACGTGTGAAGCCACAGCACAAAATCTGGCTCTCCCTTCTTTCTTGCCTCGTGCTGGGGCTGGTCACTGTGCACTGAAGCAAAGGGCACTGTGAGCTCCCCGCTTGGCCTGGGAACTACAAACAAAAATATTACTTTGCATTTCAAATGAAATAGAAATTCCTGGGTAGGAGAGGGTCTTCACCTGACTGCAGTGAAGCCAAGAGCAGCCCCTGCTCACAGCCTCACAGAGCACAATGGAGCCCCTTCTGCCCATCTGCCCCATTTCCAGCTAATGACACTTGTGGACATCCTCGCTCCCCCGGAGTTTAATGACAACCAGCTGCCGGCACTGGCAGTGCATGGTGTGGTCATGGCATGCTCTAACTGACTAGGGATGCTTATTTTTTTTTCCAGAGTGGTATCACATTTAGAGCTTCGTGGGGCTGGTGGGGCTCAGGGAGGGAAGGGACATGGGCAGATGAATGGGGCTGGACAAGCAGTGGTGCCTGCTGCTGTTACTGCCTGACCTGCACTCTTCAAGTAAACAAAAATGGCCCATTCCTCAGCAGAGGTATTCCTCAGCCAGCATGATATTTAATGTAGCAGGAAACTCTGAGTGGAGTGGGGAGGAGGTACTGCTTCAGAGCCATGATGCTGATGCCGGAGCAACGCTGTGGTGGCATCTCCTGGGGTGATGTGAGAGCAGGGTGATGGTGGAAGCTGGGGTCCCAGCTGGGGCAGGGCTGGGCTTCAGGGCAGCAGTGTGTCCTCGTGGGGATGGGGCTGGAGAGCACAGAGTGGAGATTCACAGAGTGGGGTCCAGGCAGAGAAGCTGGTGCATAAGGAAAAAACAAGACACAAGCTGAACCTCTGACTCCCTACACCCCAGAATGATGCTGAGCTCACCCAGCCCCCCACAGGGGTCATTGCACTCCCTGAGCTCTACTGTCTCCTTCCTTGCAGGCTTTCGAGAGAGCGCTTTTGCCTACGCCATTGCAGCTGCTGGCGTGGTGCACGCTGTGTCCAACGCCTGTGCCCTCGGGAAGCTGCAGGCCTGTGGCTGTGACCAGAAGCGCCGGGGTGATGAGGAGGCTTTTCGGCGCAAGCTGCATCGTCTCCAGCTGGAAGCCATGAACCGTGGCAAAGGCATGGTGCACGGGGTGCACATGGAGCACATGCCAGCAGAGACCCCTGGCCTCCAGGACTCCTGGGAATGGGGAGGGTGCAGCCCTGACATAGACTATGGGGAGAAGTTTTCCAAAGATTTCCTCGATTCCCGGGAAACCTACAGAGACATCCACTCTCGCATGAGGCTGCACAACAACCGTGTGGGCCGGCAGGTGAGTGGGACAGTGGGGAGAGTTGTGGGGAGGTGGTGGTGGGAACAGGGTCCCTGGGACATGTGTGGGAGGGTTGTGAGGGGCTCGTGCTGGCTGCCATGGGACACATGTTTGAGTCTGGGAATTCCCCCAAGGCACACCCTGTCCCCAGTTTTGCCCAAAGCAAAGGCAGTGATGCCCTTTGAGGGGCAGGGCTGCAAAGAGATGCCTGTCGAGCATCTCTGCTGGGAAAGGTATCTACGAGCATTGCTGCTGTCCCCTTGCCCAGGGACACTATCCCAGGCTGTTGTCACCTGCCTGTGCTGCAGTGGTGGTCCTGGGATGGCACAGCAATGATTCCAGCTCCTGCCTCTCAGGGACTGGGTGAACTGCAGCAGGAGGGAGCTAAAGACAGGGAGGAAAAAGTCATTAGCATCATGGGGACACAGGACAGATTCTGCAGCACCCACCCATGTCTCTGCCTCCAGAAAGAGAGACGGTGCCCTGAGGAAGGAGATGTGAGCAAGACTGAGCCAGGCAGTGGGTGTCTATACCAGCTGGGAAATGCAGCATCGCCTTGGAAGCAGAGGTGACAGCCCATAGCCTCGTCCCCCAGATCTAGGGGGGTGCTAAAGCCTGTCCAGGCAAGCAGGGCAGCCTCCCCTCCATTCTTATGATGTCAGGTCGAGTTAAAGGTACTAATTAATACCTCACTCTGTCTGGAAGCTGATGTTTAAAAGCAGCCTACACTGGAGCAAAGAAGCATGCAGGCAAGAGAGGCTGGGAGGATGGCTGCATTTCCCTGACTGCCTTTGCTCCCAGCAGGAGCCTGGGGGACCCCATCCTATGAATCTAGCAGGACATTTGTCCCCAAGACCCCAGCCACATGCTGCCAGGGGAGTGCAGGGGGCTGTATAGTGGCTGCAGGAATAAATAAAGATCAGAATTCAACAGGGAGTGTTTCCTTGGGATGGCTCAGACGTTTGGATGGGCCTCTTGTTTCGAGCATGTTTGAAGGCGGCTATGATGCTACAGAGAAGGACCTTGATGTGTGCCCTTCCCCAGTGCTGGAGCTGAGCTTTACCACCCTGGAGAAGCCATCGTAGTTTGGCCAAGCTGTAAATGCCTGGGGAAAGTAGAAGCTTTGGTCTTGTTTGGCTTTTGTTGCTTGTGCATGGTGAGGGCTCACTCAGTCTTATGCAGCAAAATCCTCTGCAGGCTGCTCTGCCCCAAGTTGGGAAAGACCCCCATTCCAGTTATGACTGAAGGGCTCATCCTGACTCCCCTGCATCTCTGCATGTACCAGATCTCTGGAACTCTTGGCAGTGCTCAGAGAGTTGTGGCCTGTGTTGCCTGTTTCCCAAGGGAAATGCTACAGCCCCCTGCGGAAGGAAGGGAAGGTGAGAGAGGAATATTCGCTCTAGCAGTATGTCACGAAATGTTTCCTGTGGGATCCAGCAACAGCAAAAATGCCTGGGGTCTGCTTGTCCCCAAGGGCAGGCAGGCAGGCACGGGACTGGCAGTGTCAGCTCTTGGTGGCTTCAGAGATAAGAGCTGGACTGATGGAAGAAGCCTGGGAGCTAGAAGCAGAGGCATAGTGGGACTGAAGGAATAAAAGAGGGAATGGTACCTGTGCAGGTGGGGAAGCAATGTTTGGACAGGCTGCCCAGCTCAGATGAGGATGTGAGCCATGTGCGAGTTGGGTTGCGATGACTGTGGATGTCAGGCACTGAAGCAATAAGATGATGCTGTGCCTGATCTGTGCCTGTTGGTGCCTTGATTATTGCTGGTTCTGGCCTTCTGCATTGCCTGGGGATGGGTTCTCCAGCTCCCCGCCTGCTCTTTTAGGAATGTTGTGGGTCCCACACCCACCCAAGGCCCCCTCACTCCTAGGACCAATCTTTCTGCTGTAATAAGAAGCAATATGCTGGGATTTTCTGGGAAAGGAATAGCTGTGCAGGGTGCAGCAGCCCTGTGGGCCTCCCTTCCAAGTCCTTAGGCTTGAATCCCTTTAGCAGAGCAATGATGCGGATGCTGGTGTCATGCCCTGCCCTGCGCCATCCCTCTCTGTGCACCGAGTAGCTGCAGCATTAGAGCTCTCCAGCATCTCACCGATTCTGAGCATCCTCTCCGTGGTCCCTGTGTGTCCTAAGGGTGCTCTACCTGTGGGTGAGCCTGTCTCCCACTTCAGACACTTGCAGCAATGGAGGGAGGTGACAATTCCATGAATGGTTGCATCCAGGTGCCACCTGATGTGGGTTTCTGTAGTGTAGTGGTTATCACGTTCGTCTGACACGCGGAAGGTCCCTGGTTCGAAACCAGGCAGAAACACCCCGATTCTTTTCCTGTTTTTTACTTCCAGCTGTGAAGCTGGGGAGTGGATTGCAGCTGCAAGGGATGTGCAGCACCCTTTGATGGTGGCAATGGTCACCTTGGTCTTGACTTGGAATAGGAAGCCCTGATACAACCATTAGTTGGTCCAACTCGAGATGGGAGTCCTGCATCCCTGAAAGGGAGCAACCTCCCCAGCAAGGAGCAGCAGGGGTATGAAAGAGACTTTGCAGGTCCTCCTAACTCACCAGATCAGAGAGTGAGAGAGGATGAAAGGAAGCCAGGAACTACCCATTACCCTCACAACAAAGACTATGATAAAGCTCTTATGAGCGTGTCTGGGAGGAGCTGGGAATGTGCGAAAGAAAGCACCAGCAAGTCCGGGCATGTGCCAAACCTGGGTGTCTATGAGACAGGGAAAGGACGTGGCCGGGTAAGGGTGCATGGAGAAGATCTGATGGCAAAAGCATGGGACCAAGGCTCAAATGGGTCCTTCTTGGATATCCCAGCCATGTCAGGGTCCTGTCCCCTCTGCGCTGCTTGTGCAGGAGGGAAAAAATAAACTGTCACTGGTCAGGGATGGATGGGTGTTGTGGTGCTGGGGCTCGGGATGCTTGGGTGATGGCTTGGGTGATGGAGATTGCAAACACATGCCACCTTTTCCAGCTTCTGCTGCAACTAGCTATAGCCCCAAATGAGCCCCTGTCCAGCTGTCACACCACTGTCCCCTCCATCCCAGTGGTGACCATGCCAGCCACAGCCCTAAATGCAGACTTTTCCTAGTCCAGCCAGTGCAGAGGGAAGGAATGTGGGAAAGGATGGGGTGCCAGTGTCAGTGTGTTCCCGTGGATGGCGACAAGGATGGTGACGAGCAGCTGGTGTTCTGGCTGGCACACCCAGGATACCGTGGAGAGGCCAGGCAGCTCATTACCTGTGAGGTGAAGGCTCTTCCCAGCAGGAGACAGGACTCTCAGCAGGATGAAAGCCAAACTCCAGCCCAGCCCAGACCTCTCCACCATGTGCCCCAAGCTCCAGGCGTGTTTCCCTGACCTGCCTTCATTACCATAAGTGCTTAGCAACGGGGAGATTTACTCAAAAAACAAGAAAACAAGGAATAAAAACTACTTACCCCTAACGAAACAAGGCACTCCTGGAACACGTCTCCCTCAGGGAGGGGGCAGGAACAGGCAGCATGTGGCAGGCATGAAGCTGGGTGGTTAGGCAGGACTGGCATTGTGGAAATGGGACCTTGGGCAGGGCCACGTGTCCCTTGGAATCCCCCAAGCCCCAGAGCATGGCCCTGGGTGGGGGGATCAGCCTGTGATATTCTGCAAGCCCCAGCTGAGCTCCTAGTGGGGTTTGGGTGTCCCCGTGGGAAGAGGACTTGCTGAAGCCTGTGTGAGCACATGGATATGGGGCCACACAACCCAGCAGGGAATCCCTATTGGGGCAGAGCAGAAGATGTTATAAACTGCCTCTTTCCAGGCTGTTTGAGGATGTGTGGCCATGCTGTGCCCCTGGAGATTGGTGGTTTGGCCACACTTGTAGGGATGGTGGATCTAGGGGGACTCCAGCATACAGCCTGGGGGCTCAGCAGTAATATCCAGGAAGCCCAAGAAACTCGTCAACCACCACACTGGCCTCTGGCCCCTGCTTGAGCTGCTCTCTCTGACCAGCCCAAACCACAGCCACAGCCCAGCCCAGCCCACACACCTTGGGCCATTTGCGAGGGGTGAATGTATGGCACTGGCCTCACTGCAGCCTCTACAAACCACAAGTCAAGGCTGTGAGCATCTCTGATCCCTCCCTGGAATTTGGGTGGTGGTGGGAGGCAGTGCCTCAGCCCCTGCAGCACTGTGGCCAGGGTTGGAAAGCCAGAAAGCAAGCAAGAGCTAAAAGTGGAGCTGCTCCCAGGATTCATGGAACTGGGGCTTTATGGGAAGAAAGCCCTGGGGAGGGGAAGGAATCCCTCTCACCTGCCCACCTTGCAGTGCTACTGGCAATGAGGTGAGTGGGAGACCCTTGCACTGGGGGGTCCCAGTGGGGCTGCAGAGATGCAGCCATGCTGGCTTTTAACTGGGGTCCAGGATAAGATTGATGCTGTCACAGCTAAGCAACAGTGAAATTCAGGCTCCTTCTCCTCCCTGTGCTCAGATAGCTCACCTAGTCCTTTAGATGCCAATCCCTTGCTGAAACATAAAAGCCAGCTGGTACTGCCAGGGTGGGAAGGGACAGGGTGTGGGATGTGAGTTGCACTGGGCACAGCAACAGGGTGCAGCCTCGCTGGCTTTGCAGTTCCAGAGCTCTGATGGCTGCTCATGCCAGCCCTTGGTATTCCCACAGTGCAAAACCACACAGAGCTCCATGGTGGCTTCTCCAGTCCCAAAAATGCACCTCCTTCATGCTAACCCTCTCTGTCCTTCCTTTCCTGCCCAGGTGGTGATGGACAACATGAGGAGGAAGTGCAAATGCCACGGTACCTCAGGGAGCTGCCAGCTGAAGACGTGCTGGCAGGTGACGCCCGAGTTTCGCCTGGTGGGGTCCCTGCTCAAGGACCGCTTCTACGGGGCCACCCTCATCCGGCCTCACAACCGGAATGCCGGGCAGCTGGAGCCAGGCCATGCTCGGCATCGCCGCCGGGCTGGCATCAGCGAGCTGGTTTACTTTGAGAAGTCACCCGACTTCTGTGAGCGGGAACCGGCCCTGGACTCCTTGGGCACCCAAGGCCGCCTGTGCAACAAGACCAGCCCGGGCATGGACAATTGTGAGAGCCTGTGCTGCGGCCGCGGGCACAACATCCTGCGGCAGACACGCAGCGAGCGCTGCAACTGCAAGTTCCACTGGTGCTGCTTCGTGGCCTGCGAGGAATGTCGTATCACCGAGTGGGTCAGTGTCTGCAAGTAGCCAGGCAGGAATGGGTGCCCACCCCAGGGTGCCAGGGACAAGCACGCCTGCCTGCGCCAGGGGAGGGAGACAGGGATTGGCGCTGGGGGGGAGGCAGAGCTGCAATACCTGCTGCCCTCGGCTTCAAGGGAGCAGGAGAGGAGATGCTCAGCACCCTCCTAAATCAGCACTTTGTCGTCACCTGGGGAGGGCAGGGCTGCCCGCTGCCCCCCCAGACCCACACAAGAGCACCAAGGCTCCCGGCCCCGGGGAGCGCACGGCCACGCTGTACAGACCGCCGACACCAGCACCACTCAGGGGGGGCGGAGGGGGGGCATGGGGTGGGGGAGTGCTCGCTGGCACCCAGCGACATGGAGCAGGGTGGGATAGGGGATAGCAGGGCATGGGGAGCCCAGGGTGGGAGGGAAACGGTGAGGGGGGGGATGACGACACACACTAGCACTGTGCACAAGTTTCTCCAACCACGTGCCCTGAGCAGGATGGGGGTGGAGCATCCCTTGGGATGGAGAGGGTGCACAGCTTCCCAGGCTGGGGCTCACCTCTGCCAGGACAGAGCCTGAGCTGGCTTGAGCCGTAGCACTGTGGCTGGAGTGGAGGGTGCCTGGGGCTGTGCTGTGTGTGTTTGTGTTATTATATGGTAAGTTATTTTCTGATTGTGAATAAAAGTGGATTGGAGACAGCAGAGGTTATTTTGGGGTGCAGACCCTGCTCTTCCTGCTGCCCAGGGCTCTGTACTCCTGTAGGGTGACAGAAGGATGGAGGGGGACCCTCGGTGCTGCTGACCTACTTGTCTGTGGTACTTCTTGGTGCTCTGCTGCCATCCATAATAACCACCCTATTAACTGTTTGCAGACTGGCAGGAGGTGGGGACCCCCTGGAGGTACACCAAACCCTTGCAAGGTGGCTGCTAGGAGGCTTCTGCCCGGTTGGATGCATGCTGGACCCCATCAATCCCATGGGAATCCTGGCTGTTGCCCACATGCCTGTGACCATACTGCGGCTGGGGGCTGTGCCCTCTTGGGGAGGGATGGTGGGGCCAGAGAACAGGGAGAGGGGAAGCCAGTAAGGGTGGCCCAGACAATGGGGATCCACAAATGGCAGTTTGCTGTGGTGGTGGGGAGGGCACCCATCCGGCTGCAGCAGCCTGCAGGGGCCAGGCAGTGAATCATGCTGCTGCTATCTCCTGGCTGATAACTTCCCCGCTCCTCCCACGGCTGCACACCCCTTGGGGCTACACAAAAAAAAAAATAGAAGTGAATTAAAAAAAAAAAAACTAAATCAAGAAGGAAAATACCAGGCTGAAAGGAAGCAAGCGCCCCAGGCCCAGCAGGGAGCGGCCTGTGTCCTCATTTCATAACGCTTCTGCAGGCAGCCGGGACTGGATCAGCTGGGACAGATGCACTGCACTTTGCCACTCCTGGGCAGGAGAGCTGGTTTTGCCCTTCCAGGAGGCACCAGGTGGATGGGGTTCTTGCTTCTGGAGCCAGCTGTGTTTTAGGGGCTGAGGAAAAGAGAGGGATGCTGGAGGTGCTGGAGGGAAGTGCAGCTCCAGTGACCTTGCAGCACCTCTGTGGCTCTATCTGCCCGCTTAGCAGGGACAGCAGGACAACCAATACCCCCAGTGGCTCCCAGCAGCAGAGACCTTGGGCTGGTGACCTTGCAGAGACAGGATCTCAGCTTGGGGTTTGGGGTATCCAGGCTTGCTTTGTGGGGCATGAAAGCAGTGTTGTTCCCATGGGCGGGAGTGACAGGGCATGTTCCAGCAGTTCATTTTCCCTTCTGAAGTCCTGCTTTTCCATCTCCATTATCCATCTCCAGCATCAGGGCCCTTTTTCCAAATCTCCAAGACCTTTGCCTTTTGGTCTTTGCCCCAAGCACTAGTTGAACCCCGTGATGTTCCCCTCTCTCTCAGGCTGGCCAAACCCCTCTTTCCCCAGGGCTGTGCTGCTCAGGGGCAGTGGGGCTCTGCACATCTATCATGCTCCAGCACTTTGACGTTGGCTTCCCACCTCCCAGGGGCTGCTTTGCAAGTGTCTGTGATCTCAGGGCTGCCTAGAGTGATGACTGACTCACCACTGAGCTCTTCCCGCACTGCACCGGCCCCTTTACTCCCCTGCTTGCTAATCCCAGGCCACTTGCACTGCAGCAGCTGGATCACAACACATGACTCCCCTGTAAGGGGACTGGAATGGGAACAAGGTGTGTTTGATGATATAGAGAGGTGATGCAGGGCAGGGCAGTTTCCCCGAGCACATACCACATCCGCCAGTGAGAGACCAGGCCCTGAGCATCCCGGATCTGCAAAGACTGCAGCTGGCTCTCCCCTCACCACCCCATTTTGGAAACACAGCACAGTGAAAGAGCACACCAGTAACTCCAGCACAGCTAGGGTGAGACTCCCAGCACACTGCCTGCTGCTGTTTGGTTCTGCAGAGACCCTGCCTGAGCTTGGGACCCAGGGACATTCAGAGGCAAACACAAGAAGATCCCTTGATCTTGGTTGGTGTGCAGGCGGCATGGTTGGGGTGCAAGCACTGTGCTGCAGGGGTGCTTTGAGCTGCAGGCAGCACGCTCCAGGTGCAGGCAGCTCCAGGGCACAGGCTTTCTGGTTGCAGGATCTTACTCCCTCCCGGGGCCAGCTGGCTCCCAACGCAATACCAGCCTTCAAGATCTGCTCTGTGGCTTCCCATGCCGAGTGTCTGGGAGCCACAGGCAAGAGGCCAGTGTGCCTGTGGTTACAAAAAATTGTCCCCATGCTCCTCTAACTGGGAACCAGCTATTGGGCAGCCATCCTAACAATCACACTGCTGGGCAGAGAGTGTGCAGGACACCTCCTTTCCCCATGGCTGCTGCTGAGCCTCCAGAGTCAGCTGCCAGTGAGGGCTTGGCTTCCCACGGTCATCACAAACATCTCTTCCATGAACCAGCCTCCCGGTCCACCAGTGAGATCTGTCCCAGTCCCACCAAAGAGTGATGTTTCTTCTCATGCAGGAACTATCTGTCTGAGCCTGCTGAGCTGCTCCAGCCTTGCACATTCTGCTGCATTCTGCTCATTCCCTGTGAGGGACATCTCCAGCCTGAAGAGCACCGCACGTGGTTCTTGGGCTGACATGAGTAGGTTCAAGGTGCTTCACCCAAGACAGAGAAATGACCATCAGTGTAGAACAGCCCAGGCACATTTCCAGTAGGGGAGAAGATGTTCCCAAACCTTTGTCATCATGTTCCTGCAGAAGCAAATCACTAAGAGAGTTCCAAAATGGAAAAAAGAAATGGCCATTCTTTTTACATGCAAGTCATGAAGGCGGCTTCTAAAGAAGGCAGCAAAAGCAGGTGGAACTTGCTCCAGTTTCAGTAAGTATTTTGGCCTAAGCTGTAGAAGTTCCTCTGTCCCTGAGGGTCTCTGCTGGAGAAGGGGTCACCAGCCCAGTGGCTCTGATAGAGCAACATGTGAAGTCCAGTGGTTTTCTTTAAGTTTGAACTTCCCAGTCTCAGGGGCAGGAAATCTTTTCAGATCTTTCCAGCAGAACACAGGTAAATCCTACTTTGTGTCCCTACAGCTGCGGAGAGCAAAGGCAAAACCTGACCTGAGTGTGACTGCTGCAAAGGCAATACAGACCTTAGCTGGCCCAATTGGTTTGTACTTCTGCCAGGTCTGAAGCCAGATGTGGATACCCTTGTCCAGATGTGGATACCCTGTCTAGATGTGGATACCCTTGACTGGTGCTCTCTCAGACCCTGGACTTACGTCCATCACCAGACACAGTGTGGAAGAGCCAAAGGGGCAGTGTATCCCCTCAACACAGCAGGTTGCTGGGTCCTTTCTCCTTTCACCCAAAGCCCCAGCTCATCTCCTCCTTCTGGAAAGCTCCAGCAAGGGTGGGGAAGATCTCTGGGGGTGGCAGGGGGGGAGTGGGGGGGGCTGGGACTTTCCCCAGGAGATCACAAGAGGAACTTTGGCTGGAGGGCGGGGGGAACCGATGAGGAGTTGCTACATCATGCCCCAATGAGCCGTGAGTAACTCCTCTGGTATTTCTTCCCCGTGCAGAACAGTCATCAGAGCCAGATCCTGCCTGGGGGAATCGCTACACGGGAACACCCAGCCCCATCCAAATTCCATTCCTGCTCCCAGCAGAGACCACAAAATGAAGCAGAGCCATGAGTGGATGAATTCCTGATAGCCCCTGTCCCATGCCACTCACTGAGATGGCAGGAACATGGCCATGGGCAGGGCTGGCAGTGCTGGCCAGCAGAGCATGGTGGGTTGCTGACCCACAAAAGCAGCCAGATGCACCTGAGCTGCTGGAAGTCACGAGAGAGCAAAGCCTCATTGCATGGTCCAAAGGGAGCAGAGGGCAGACCCTCCCCTGCCTTGGTCTGAGCAACCGGCCTCCATTCTTCCTTGAGTTGAGAAGCAGGTAGCTGTGGCTTGAGACCCATCCTGAGAGCCTGGCTGGCACAGTGCTGCAAGCTGAGATGCAGAGAGTGCTCCAAGGCTTTCCTGAAGTTCAGCCCCAACATGTCATGCTTGGCACCAGCACCCGTGCAACCCCCCGAAAAAGAAAAAAGTTTGGCCCTAACTGACCTGCTTGGCACGGCTAAGTACCTACAGCGAGGCAGCAGCTGGCTTGGGATAGGAGCCCAGGAGTCCTGCAGTCCCTCTGCTAGGCCCAACTCCTGCCCACCGCCCCCTGGCACACATCCTGGTGGCACTGCCCTCCATAATGAGGGGTGGGTCACCTACCCACTGAGAAGGCTGTAGCCACCACTGTGTTGAGCTCATTGAGTTACCAGATATGCCAGCAGCAGACTTGGCAGCAGTGCTGCCACTGCCTGGGTGGACTGCAGCCTCCTTGCTCAGCCATAACTGCACCAGCTCTTGGTCCTCCATGAATTGTTGTCCCTGGACATGGGGCTGCCACATGTCTGCAGAAGGGCCAGCAGAGTCTGGGTGCACATGGAATGTGGAGATGGAGAGGGAGGGCTTGGGCTGAAGGCTGTGATGGAGCCAGGGCAGCTCCAAAGGCTGGGGTAGGAAGAACTGTAGGGGGAAGCTGGACAAGGAATGGGAAAGCTAAGGGCTGAGCAAGCTGGGAACAGAGTTTGGGGAGCCCTGAACCCCTTAAACAGAAGACCTGAGCAGAGGCAGTGGGTGCACCAGAGTGAGAACAAGTGGGGAGATGCATGAGAAAGAAGGTTAATAGTATGTCTGGGAAGGGGGTGATGTGGGGGTCCTCTACAGCCCAAACACCAGTGGCTGACATCCTCATCAAGCAGATGGGCACCAAGTCTTCCCAGAGAGCCCGTGGACTCAGAGGAAATGCTCTCAGCATTAGACCACCTTGCCTGTAACATGCCTCTGCTGAAATGGCTGTTGTTAGGGTTGGACCCAAATGTTCTTTACCCTCTCAGTCCTGAATGTGGTCCCCTGCCCCAGAAAACACCAGGGACATCCCAGACCTTTTGGGGAGTGTGTGAAGAACACTTGTCCCTGGCACAAGTCTGTGACACATGAGAATAGGGCACCCAGCACTTTTCTTTATCCCTTGACCAGGGACCTGTCACAGGGACCCTGATCATTGCGTGAACGGGGTCCACCAGCATCCTCAGCTCATTGCTTCTGAGGCAGATGGAGGAGGCAAGAGGAGACCTGGCTGTGACAGCACAGGACACACCAGGGAGGGATGTGAGCCTGGAAATAGCCTGGTGGGGACACCAGGACAGGTGGGAGAAAGGGAAAAACTTTTTGGACATGGACAGAGGAACACCTGGGGGGACTTTGTGCTATTGTGCTACCTTTCTCCTTCCCCCATAGCAAAGGGAGGTTTTGAGCTGCGGAGGGAGATGATGAAGGGGCAGAACCAGCATGGGGGCAGGAAACTGGTGCAGGGGAGGTGGGAGCAGGCAGCTGGGGGCTGGGGGATGAAAGCACAGGGTCCGGGAGGAGGGGAGTGACAGGAGCAATGCAGAGGCAGCCAGCACAGCCAGGTGCAGTGGGAAGGGCTGGGGGGAAGGCAGAGAAAAGAGGCCAAGTGCAAAGAGAGCAAAGGCAGCCGAGGAAAAGAGAGCATGGCCAGAGAGGCAGAGATGAAAGGGGGAGTGAGGCAGGGGAGAGATGAAAGGGCCACGGCGCGGTGCTCCTGCCTCCTCCCCAGGCTCCCGGGGGCTCTGTAATCCCTGAGGAGCTCGCTCCTCTCATGTGGTGGCCCGCAGCTGTGTGCGGTCGGCTCAGCCCCACCACTCCGCACTGGGACTTTCCAGGAGGGGGAGAAACCCAACACAAAACACATGACTTAACCAGTGCCTGCCAGGCCCCTGCGCACGCGGGGTCCGGGGGAACCCTGTTACAGGGCACACCCCAGGGTGTTGCAACCCACTGGGGCCAGGGCCAGATGGCAGACACGGTCCCCTCTGCTCCAGGGAGAGGTGGCACAGAGCAGGGTGAGTGGGGTATGAGCCCAACTGGTCAATGGGAAGAGCTATAAGGTTGTTACATGTGCATGCAAGAGCTGGGTTGAGCTGGGGAGAGCTTGGATCAAACAGCTTCTGTGGCAGCATGGGGTGGTCCCTTAGGGACATCCCCTGAGGGCATGAAGTGGGGAGGGTGCAGGGGCCATATGGGCTCAGTCCCTCTCTCTTGTTTCCTCTGTCAAGTGCCATACTGCCTGCTGGGCTTGGCTCTGGGTACCAAGGATGCAGCAGGACTTGGCAGCTGAAGCTGGCACCCATCCTGGTGGGTCATCAGGTCGTTTGTTCTGCTGCTCAAAAGCAAACGAAAAACCCAGGCCATGGAAGATACTTAAGCGGCGCTTCCAAGGCACTGGTGATTTAGGATACATCCATTATCCATGTCCAGCTCAAGCCACTGGAGGGAGGTTCTTCCTCACAGCAGATGACTTGGCTGCTGGGCAGTCTCCTGTTCACCACTGCTAACTGAGATGATGCTGGGCTTGGCACAGATCCTGGCCTCAGCAGGGATGCAGGCTCTTTCCTCAGCTTTGGGCCATGTGGGGCAGCAAAGCTGATACCCATGGAGGATGCCCCCTATGTCTCCCTTCCTCCTTGTCTCAGTTTTGCCCATGACAACTTTCTCTTTTGTGCCCATGCAGATCTGGTGAGCTCAGCTAGAAATCACTCTGAGCTTGGGCAGCACCAGAAGCTGCCTTTGCCCTCCAGGAAGGTCTCATCTAACTCCATCTTTTTGGCTACATCTGGAAGCATTCTGACTTCTTTCAGACTACCCCATTCACCCTCAGCAAAGAGCTGGAAGGGGACTCTCCATGGGACAAGATGGCCCCAGTCCTAATGCATTGTCCCTGTCCGTGCCACATCTGGCTCTTGCTCTGCACCAGATGGGTCACACCGCACTCAGCCACACGCACATGAAAGAAGGGGCACAGCCATCCCAGGGTGCTCCCCACACCTGCACAGAGGTCCTGAAATTGATCCTAGGAACAACTCCCCGTGCTGGCTGGGAGTGCTAACTTCGTGGCTGCAGTGGGCTCTCTCTTCAGGGACCACGCAGAAGAGCTGATAAGGGTGCTGGGGTGGGGAAGAGCCCAGCACATTTGGAGAGCAGGAGGTGGCTGTCCGCAGGCCCCCTTCCCTCCTGGTACGAGCCAGCCCTCCCCAGAGGAATGCTCCGGCACAGGCGCAGCTGCAGGGACGGGAGGTGCTTGCCAAGCGCCGTGGCATGAAGGCATGATAGGGCACGCTCCGCCGGACCACGAATACCTGTCCCAGGCAGCTAGAGGCACCCAAGGCGTGTACGGGTGGCGCAGGAGCACACACTTCGTCAAGCCTGGGCGTTGGTGCTCCACTGGGAGAAGAGGCGCTTTCCTGTTCGCCCTCCCACTCCCGCCGGTGAACGGCGAGCTCCCGCTCGGCAGCAACGCTCTTCCCCATCACACTCTGCACGTAGCGCACGGGGCTCGCGGGGGGCGGGGGGGAGCCCCTTTTCTCGCTGGTAAAGGGGGTGCAAGGGGTCTGGCCTGAGGCTGGAGTGGGCTGGGTGGTCTTGCTGGGTCCCTCCAGCCTTAGCATAGCTGCTATGGCTATGAATTGCCAAGGGAGTGGCTGAGAGACGATCAGAAATGAGATGTGCAATGCAGTGAAAGAATAAAGAGAAGCACAAATAGTGGTGCCTGGTGACTTGCTCTTGTTTGCTGCAGGCATGGACATGGACGGCATGCCTGTCACATGCTTGGGGACATATCCATGTGGGCCTCATCCCTGCTGCTCAGACAGAGGTGTGTGATCCTATCGCTGCAGGATCCTATTGCTTGGGACAGGCTGCACCCCTCTGCCACTCCACTGATCACACTCCCTGCACCAGCCCAGGAGCATGTGTCATCCCAAGATTCTCTGCTTGACTGTGCTCTCAACCCAGGTATGGGCGCATATATCCCTAGGGGCATCCTAAAGGTCTGCCTCCAACTAAAAAAATGATTAAAAAATCAAAGTCTCCAGCTGTTTGCAACCACTGCCTAATAATAAGGATGCACTGCACCATTACACTGCCAGTGCAAATGCTCTGCCATGATCAGCTAGGGTAAACACTTGCTGGAGGAAGGGGCAAACATCTCAAAGCAAAGCAGGGTTATATTGGTAGCCCTATGCTGGCTAAAGGTGTACTCCAAACCTCCTGGGAGCCAAGGGCTGGGAGTTCACTCTCTGTACATTTGGGCTAGCAAGGAGTCACATTTCCAGCAGCCAGAATGCTCAGGCACTTTTGTCCAAGATTGGGGAATCTGCAGAGCTGTAGGCTTTTGAACCAGCTGATAACCTTTGAGGACACTTGTCCTCAGAAGGTAGAGGCTGTGACAAGAGAGATGCAAAACCAGGAGAAGACTTCTGTCATGTTGCCCCATACGTAAGACCCAGAGCAAGCCTGAAGTGGCTGTGAAGTGGAAGGCAGCAGCACTGCTCTTGTCTCCTCACATCCCTCTCCCTGCACACACTGCCTTCCCTGCCTTCCAAGGAGAAGCAATCTGTGCTGTCATGATGTGTCATGCTCACTGTTCATGGACGCTGAAGCCTGTGGTGGGATGGAGTGTCCTGGATTGATTTTGATGTGGCTGCCTGCTGAAACCACTCCTGCAAGGTCCCTGGACAGCAGTCCTGGCTGTGGGGCAGATATTCCAGGCATGCACGGGTTCCCCTTCAGGTGATATTGGTTGGGCTAAAAGAAGAGCCTAGCAACAACTGGAAATGTATTGGATGATAAGCAGTCTTTCCCTAGAAACACTTCGCAGCCAGTAGGTTAGCCCTGCAGCCTGCCTGCAAGATAGATGCTGTCAGTTATGGTGCCAGCACACAAGACCTCGTGTGGGTAACCCAGCAAGAAGCAGCCAGGGTGGGACCCAGAAGTCCTGTTCATAGTCCCACTTTCATGCCACATGTCACCCAGAGTGAGAGGGAGTCTGGTCCTTATGATGTCTCTGTAGCCTGGTGCTGCAGCTGGAGGAGATGCCTTGAAAAGGCATCCCTGGAGGCATTTCAGGATATGAATTCCCCATGGCAGGTGACCTCTGCAGCAAAGTATAGTTCTAAATCAAGGCTGAATTGGACAGGGGTGTGAGGCACTTTTGTTGCTTGACTTGGGGGCTGGGAGATGGAGAGGAGACAAGAGAGGAAGTTTGTCCCTCCTCAGCCCGTGCACACTTCAGGGGGTGCTCAGGCTGTGAGCAGAGCTGCAGCCACAGTTGGTCCATATGGTTCTTGGAACCTCCTGACTCCCTATCCCTGCTGCAAACTTCCTGTTGCCACAGTCACACAGCAATTTAGGATTTGGGGATTCAACTCCATCCCTGCTCTTCTGGGGAGATGTCTTTTTCCACCTTTCTTCCCTATGCCACTGCAAAGCTGGAGGCTGGCCTGGCCCCATGCTCACACTACGTATCCCTCAGCCAGGCTCAGAGGGAGCCTGGCACTCCAGCTGCTGGCAGAGTGATCCTCCCTTACCAGCTGTCCCACACCGGGGCTGCAAATAAACAAACATACACCCCAGCATCAAGCCCCAGCAACTCATCCCCTCCTAAAGACGTAATTACAGTGAGGCAGCTGGTGAGCGGCACTTGAAACCTGGCATGTAAACATGGCTTTCTCCTCCACCGCACAGGCAAAAGCAACCTCCTTCAAGGGAACAGTAATTTCAGGAGAGGGTCCACGTTTTTGCGGTGAGGGCTGTGGTCAGAGACTTTCATCTCAGCCTTTTGATGCAAAGAAGGAATAATAGATGGCAGACGGCAACACCCCACCTTGCTGTGAATCCTGCTCTGGGCCATTTTCCACCTCCCGGTGGGTATCTGAGTCTCCTTGCCTTTCCCAGTCCCTAGGCCAGCTGCTGGTTCCCTCTCCCTTGCCAGGTGAGGGTACAGGGAATCTTAAAGAGCTGAGCCAGGGCTGGCACCAGCCAACCAGGAGATAAAAGAGCATCCCATGCCCAGAAGGGCTGGCAGTGAGAGACAAGAAGGGATGGCTGGGCCACATCACCACCCCGGCCACATCACCACCCATCTCACTCCCTCGCACCACCACTTCCAGGTTTGTGGCTGCTCCAGAGTCAATGGACCAAGCGTGGGCACTCGGATACCTTAGTGATGGGCACCCTTTGAGACCAGTCAAAGGGGGGTGGCTGGCCACAATAAGAGATGACCAGAAGATCCCTGGTGATGTCATCTCTTGCAGAGTGAGCCCAGACTGTCACACGAGGGCTGTTCCACGCTGTGCACAAGGATCTTACATCACTGCAGTGTCCCCCAGTCCTGTCTCTGGCTCCAGTCTCTCAGCCCCATGCAGAGGTCCTTTGGGTACAACTGAAGAGAAGAGGAGGGGTGTGGAAAGCAGAGAACAGGGAGGCTGGGGAGGCTGCATGGGTGGAAGAGGGTTGGGAGAGACGAAGGAGTGAAGGAGGATTGTCCCAGTTGGGAGTGGTTGGTGCAGAAGACCCTCGCTCCCTTCTTTGTCTCCCAGCCCCTCCAGTGCTCCCCAATAGACAGCCCTGAGCACTGATGCTCCTGAGCTTTGGGCCCCTTTGCCCAAGTGCTGGCTCACCATCACCGTGCTCCTCGCTGCTCACCCAGCCTGGTGTCACCAGAAGCCTCCCATGCCGAGTCTGGCACAGCTGGGTCCCTCTGGGGAAGGAGGTGGCATGTGCCCTGCCAGCATGGAGAGGAGTGCCACTCTCTCGCATGGTGCCAGCACAGTGTCCCTACAGGGAGAGGGAGGGACAGGACAGCCCACACTGCCACACCCCACAGAAATGCCAGGCTGAGCACTGGCAAGTCCAGTACCATGGAATACCAGCTGTGCACAGCTTTCCCAGCACACACAGTGGCAATAGTTTGAGAGACGCCTGGTTTTGTGGGGGTGAATTCTGCTGGCTTTAACCACCCAATGTCATGTGCTGAGCTGTGCATGCTGGCAGCAGGGGACAGAGACATGTGGGGTGGTGGCTTCCAGGCACCTCAGCCTGATTCTGTGCACAGTGTCTCTTCACTGTTAGCTGAGGGCAGGCATACTATGAATGGATCAGACTATCTCAGTGCACTCTGACAAGAGTGCTGTCTTGTGTTTGGATTGTTACTGGAAGTATTGGACACAACATGCTGCCTTATGCCCTGATGGCTTGGTGCTCTCCATCATCCAGAGCCAGAGTGTTAAATCTACCACCCTGAACCACTTCCAGTTCAGGAATGGAATTCCACTGCCAGAATGCCCTTTCCTGCAATTCGAGGGCAGGGCACCATCTTTCTCTTGCTGGGGGGTAAAAGGGATGCTGTTGCCTCCTGGGGATGCTCAGCCAATGCCCAACATGACCCCTGGCAGACCCAGGGGAGGTGCTGGCTGCCACACTGTGAGGTGCTGCACAGAGGATATGCATGGCCCAACTCCTCCCTGATGTAACTCCTGGGAGGCAGACAGGAGTTGCCAGCAGAGAATTGGCCCACATCTCTCAGAACGCTTGGGGAGCTGTGTACAGAGGAGGTAATTGTTAAATGTGGGATGAGATAGGCTGAGCAGGGAGGGCATGAGGCCAGGGAGGTGGCAGACACCTCACCAAGGCTGGCTTGGTTTGCACAAGTTTTGTTCAGTATCTCCCTGGGGTTTCATGGCTGCGTGGTACCATCTTGTGCTGCTCTGGTGACAGGGAGGTGGAGCCTTGCAAAACCTTCTCCATCAGCCACGTCTCAGCAGGACAAAGCACTGAAGGGATGGGAGCATGGCAGGGCTGCCTCAGGTCTATCCCAAATGCTGATGCCAAACCCCTGTGAAACAGTGGCCTCAAAAATCCTTGGGAAAGCAGCACTGGATGTAGGTGGGTCTCCCTATCTGAACCAGGGAATGATGGTCACAGGCCGGTTGTGTCCTGGGCAGCCTTTATGTGGAAGCCAGATTGAGGGCATTAGCAGTGGGGTGGAGGCTGTAAACCCCATCGTCTTGATCATGGCCTTGACTACCAGAATAAGCATCACCTGGGGCAGATATTTTGTTCCACACTGGCTAAAGACCAAGGCACAGGTCTGCCAAGAACTAACAGCATCCACTGGGCCAGTCTCCACAGACCCCTGCAGTCTGCACGGACACCTGAGGGTAGGTGAGAGGTGCCCCTAGTCTGGCAGAAGGCAGGCCCTGGCTGCTGAGACAAGCTCCTTTTGCCTTCAAGCATCCAAATGCATTCTTGTGTCCACTAGGGTTGATGTCCAGATGGCTAATGGTGCGAGAACATGGCCCCATGGTGTCCGTGAGGCAGACCTGGCTCCCAGGCTCCCATAGCCTTTTCCACTGTCGCACGTCATGGAAGCGGAGCCTCCTGTCTTGCAGGTATAACCTGCCCTTGCCCTTGTTCCAGCTCTGCCTTGCACATGCTGTGCTCAGCCAAGTAGCCAGCTTCTGTGTTGCTCACTGTCGGCACCCTCCAGCCCATGCGTCACCAGCAGGCCTGGTTGGTGGTGATGCCAGCTCCCTGCTTGCCAGTGCCTCAGTCACAATGGTTTCAGCACTCTCCACCATGTCCCTGCAACACTGCCCTGCCTTGCTGACCTCCCCCCTGAGCTGCATGTCCCAAGCACCATCCTGGCCCATCCCTAGCACATCCCTTGCCATCAAACAGACACAGTGCATGTGTCTACACTAAAACCTTGCAAAAAAAGGCAAGGACATGGCTGGCTCACATGCTTACCCTCTCCAAGCTGGTCTGAGGCTCAGGTTTGCAGCAGCACATCTCCTCTCTCACTCTGGGTCTGTGCCCCTCAGACCCCATCTGCTCCTCAGCTGTGCCCACACAGGGGAGGTCATTGTGGTGCTCTGCTGAGCAGGGTCCTGTGCTTAAAGCCTGCCTGAGACAGGCTCATTGCTTGGCTGCAGGGGAGTATGTCAACCACTCCAAGTTTGCTTGTCCCAAGGCTTTGCTGGCTCACATGGAGTGGAGGAGAAGCATGAGGGCCTGGCTCACACTGTGCAATAGTCTCATGGATTACATGCAGAGGCGGCACAGCATCTCATGGCATCCAGACACCTCTCCATGCAGCTGCCGTGGCACCCTGACCATCCCCAATCCTGCAGGCATGGCCCCTTGGCTCTTTCACTGCCTGCTGCTTATCTCTGCCTGGCCCCCAGAGCGGGTTCCTGAGCAGGACAGTCTGTTCTGCAGGTCTCTTGCCTGTTGGTCCTTCTCAACACACCCAGTCTCTGGCTTTCTGGCTGGCTGCAGGGGTGAGCAGGTCTCCCTCAGCCCCACAGTCCCATGCTTCCCTGTACTAAGCACTCCCAGTATGAGACAACCTCCCCATAGAAACCACTGCAAAGCCCTTCATGAAAGTCATGGGGAAGGGGCAGAAAATACATCCAAGGATGCCTCCTCACACGTTCCACAGCCAAATTCCAGCTGGCAGAGCAGGAGCCTTGGAAAGGTTCCCAACCTGCTTGCTGCTTCGGCCACAGCCCAGCGGCCGAGCTGGCTCCCCAGCACCCGAGCTGGCTCCCCAGCACCTGCCTCCCCCCACCCTGCAAGCCCCGGGGCAGCGTGCAAGGAGTGACAGGTGAGTTGGCAGCACCTCGGCTCCGGCACCCCTCGGCACTCCTTCAAAACCAAGCCCTTTGCACGCCGTGTTTCTGCTGTGACGAAGCGGCAGACATCAAGGAGAACTAATTTGCTGGGATTCTTCTGGCCAGGTGTGTCCCAACGCCCACACGCTGCTCTCACCCGTGCGGACGGGAGACACGTGCTCTGATGTTTCCCGACACCCGGGCATTGCTGCCGGCTTGTGGTTTCTGGAAACACTGGCGAGGGGTGGGGGGATGGGAGTCGGGTCGGTTTTTCTCTGAGACCTTAGATTTAATGTGTGGGTATCAGCTCAGGGATCGCCTTTCCCAGGACACAGGTCATGAGACACCAAACATGCAGGGTTTTGGAAAGACTACCAAGGCAGCTTTACTCCCTACAGGACAAAGCCAGCTCCAAAGGGAGCAGTGATGCTCTGCCCTTCCCTCTGACCCACCACTCTGGAGCATCCTTTGGCTTTAGGCAAGTCTTATCCTATACCTAAGCTGTTAATGTTCTGAATCACCAGGTCTGCCTTCTGCTGCTGCTCCGATAGCTGATGACCTTCCTTGGTAGAGCCAGGAACAAGCCCTCTAGTCTACTTTCCAGGTTTCCCTGGTCTCTGCAAATCCCTCTGAATTTATAATTCCCAGCTGTGAAGCCAAACTATTCTGTTCAATCTCTGGCATCCCATATCCCATTTCATGGCAGGGCTCTGGAGCTTGGAGCGGGGCTCAGGGAGGAGGATCTTGAGCAGGGCTGGTGCGGTGGCTTGGTTCCCCTCCATCATGGTTCCTTAGCAAGGAAATCACTCTTGGAAGCTCAGTGTTGGTTGTGCTCATTATGAAGCTAGGCTAGTGTCGTGGGTTAGCAGGTCCCCCCCCTCCCTGGGGGACTGTGAGATGGTTTGTCCAGGTTGATTTCCTGGACAAAAC
>JAWWES010000171.1:15608545-15628875 GCA_035583135.1 Lophotriccus pileatus
AACCTTCTCTCACAGCTTGAACCAATTTGGTTGGGGGGTGTGGGAAAAATTGTCACCTGGACAAACCCACGACAGCTAGCCAGCTCACATTGGCTTAGTAGGACAGTAAGCAAGGGAGAGGGCATGTCACAGCCCCAGCATGGAGCATCTTGCCCCAGGTGCTCCTGCCTTGCCAGCTGAAGGCTCTTCCATCCAGTTAGGGTTTTGGGGCCTTGGGCCAGGGCAGGCACCTCTCTCAGGAGGGTTTTCCAAGGAAGGGATGCTGAGTCTAGCAAGGCAGACAATAGCTTCTGTCAGGATGGGCTGGGAATCTCTTCCAGACAGCACTGCTGCAAGCTTCTGCATTGCCCAGGAAAGCCATGAGCAGATAGCCAGTGAAGGCGTACATATCCCAGCATCTGGTGAGGCTCTGGTATGATCAGCCATAGCCTGGGCCCGGTGACAGCTGGGATCAACTCAAAGTACTGATTTGGCTGAATCCAGGCCAGGGTGGCTCCTGCTCTTGCAGCAAGCCAAGAGGCTGAGAGAGACCCAGACTTAGCAACCAGATGGCAAAGACAGCATCCCACAAGACTCTCACTCCCTGCCCAGCTCCCACTGCCCTTTATGGGGCCAGCCTAGCCTGGAGAGGAGGGGTGTTGGGGTTGGGGTCTGGCAACACCCTCTCTGTGGCTTCCCTCCTAATAACGAGGGGATGACGCTATGTGCGCTCGCTGTTCCTAGGGGAGGAATGCCCTTTCTTCCCTTGCCATGTTGTGGCCAGCTAAGTACAGGCCTCCAACTCAGCAACCTCTTCTTGCAAAGTGTACCTTCCACATCTGTCCTGAATGCACCACAGCTGCTGGGGCTGCCCCCTCCCTCTTTCTAGCACATCTGGGCCAGGCGTCACTGATATGGTGAGGCCAGAAATACTGGGACAGTCTGGGATGCACTGGGAGGGGATGGTGCTTCATGTCTCACAAGCAGAGGCTGGCACTGGGAACCCTCCTGCATGTGGAGGGGGAACCCTGTGGCTCTCTGTCATGTGCCTGAGACCACTATAGTGATCCTGCTTATGTGGTTATAGTGCTCCTCCTGATATAACTATAGGTACTACTGCTTATACAGCTATAGGGATATATATACTTTATACTTTATATTTATACTTTACACTTATACTTTACCCTTTATACTCTGACAGGGACCACTGAGACAGGAAGATGCTCACATCCATGAAGAGACTTCTTCACCTCCCCCTGCCCAGCAATAGAGATGTGGTCCCAGTTTAACAGCCCACAGTTTCATGTCGGCACTTCCCTTACCCCTCCCAGCCTCTGGACTGCCTTTATGGCCCTGTCCTTGCTGCCCAGGGCTCTGAATTGCTGCCATGACAAATGCTGGTGAAAATAAGCCAGGGAAGACAGCTTTTAGCACCCCCGTGAGCACGGGAGCCTCAGAGGGCAGGCAGGGATCTCCAGCATGCAGGTAGCTGCAGTGGTGAGCAGAGCGGTGTGGGGCTGACCCACGTGGGCTGCAGCCAGTGTGTCCTCCACAGGTGTGCAGGCAGGTGCGTGTGCATCCACTGCCCTCTGCTGAGGAGTGCGGGCAGCTCAGCGGGGCTGAGTGTGCGGGGCTTGCAGGGGGCAGAGGGGTGGCTGAACACTCCCCTGCCAGGGGCCCGGGCAGCTTCCTCAGGGTCTGATTTTGGTCCCTCCATCCCACTCTGTGGGGGTAACGTGACATCTCAAATCTCACCGGGTGCTGTTTTCTGGCCCCAGTCCCCTGACTCCTGGCTCTGAGCTCGTCCCCATACTATTCCCAGCCTTCCCTCCCACAGCTTTCCTAGTTTCTCGCTGAGCTTGGTCCCTCTCTTCCCCCTTCCCATTGTTTGTCAGGGGGCTGTGTGTGCAATTATCCACCTAGTTTTTACTTCCCGCAGCCCCTGCCAAGCAGAACCATATGAATTAATAACCAGGAGCCAGGAGGTACCAAGGAGCTGCTGGCAGCAGCTGGGCTCTGTGGGATAGTTGTGTACCTACCCAAGCCAGCCATACTGAGTGGTGTCAGAGCTGCCTACGCCATCCGTGCTCCACTCTGCCCTGCCCCAGAGCTGTGGGGCACTTCTTCCCAACTCTCATGCCCAACTCATATGCCAATTGATCGCCACAAGCCAGTGGGGTCTGGCCAGGCATGGCCCCTGCATGTTGCTGAGAAGGCAGGAGGGCATCAACAGGTCCAGATTCAGCCTCTCTCTGAAGCACCTCAAATTATCTGGGTGGCTACAAGCACATGCCTTGCTGTCTGGAGGGTTTCTGGTGGGTCTAGGATATGTTTAGGTGTCAGACATCATGGGGAAGAGCTGCTCCCCTTCCCCACATGCCTTTTATTTCCTTGCTGCTTCTCTGTAAATATGCCACTTAATTCAAATTCCCCAGAGGAAAGGAGGTGGAATCCCTAGTTATGTCTGCACTGGTAAAACAAATAGTCCCAGGGCACTCCCAGGCACAGCAGCGGGATTGTCCCTATGGGAATTTTTAGCATTGCCCTTGTGTGATTTTGGCTCTGGCCAGCTTGCACAGATCCAAGCAATTTTTGCTCAGTTTAGGAGTTAGCCTTGGTCAGGGATGGTGTCAGCAGGATCTAGCACACAGGCTGTCCATTTTCAGGATGTGTTTCACAGCCTGGAGGTGGGCTGGTCCATGACAGACATCCTCAGGGCCAAAGAGGACTCATGGATTTGTTTAATTTAGCACAGGGCTGTAGAGTTCCCAGAGAACATGGGAATGGGCATTTTGGAAATATAGCCCTATTGAACCTGGCATGTCTGCTCCAGGCATGTGGAAGGGTCTCTGGGTAGAGGAGCTCTCAGGCAGCACACAGCAGTGGGATTCTTTTCTGCAGGTCTCGTGAGTCAGGATTGGGATGAAGATCAGGGAGAGTTTCAAGGGACTACAGGCAGGGGAAGGGCTTGGGACAGAACCTGTGGGTGGGATGGCGTGTGACTACATCCATCCATGACATGGCAGAGCTCCAGCCCATCTCACCCCAAACCTGTCTGCCACATACATTAATATAATGAAGTAGGTTCACACACTCACATTCATAAACACTACAGTGACCCCAAAGGATTTCCACCCCGGGGTCCTGCTGGGCATCACTTGCCCTCTCCCACCACAGCCACACAATGCTGGCAGCGTTTGCACACCTGCAAGGCCTGAGGGTGGGGGCAGGACTCACACACACACACATGTGTGTGTGCACATGCACCAGTGACGGGCAGACGCCCTTGGCGCGCCGCGTGCCTGTGTTTGCACTGTGCTTGCCATGTGCCTTTTAGGGCACGTGTGGAAACCGGCAGCCTGGTGCGGGTGCTTGGCGTGGGCAGGGGCTGTTTTGCTCAACACCTGCCTTCACCTACGGCTGCGGTTTTGAAGCAGAGAAAGAGCAGGCTTTTGATGTCTGTGTGCGTGTGCTCTGCGGGTATTTCACACACGCTGTGAGCAGCCTGCATGGATGGTGTTTGCACATGTGTGTGTGTGTGTGTGTGTGTGCGCACGTGCAAAGTGTGAGATCAGTGCCTCAGCTGGCTGCCACTCTGGCTGCTGGAATCCCTGCCTCCCAGGCCATGTTATAGATGAATACACTTGAAAGCATTTTTTCCCCCTTAGCCACCAGATTTCACTAGGAGAAGAAAAGGAACTGGGCACTTTATCTTCATTAGCAGCTGGGAGCCTCTTGGGGCGGCTTTTGTCTGGGCGATGCTCCCTCCGCCCCTCCTCTTATCCCCTGTCCTCACTCATTAGCCCTTTCCAGAGGGGAAAGGAGCTGGCTGGCAGGGTCCTGCAGCTTTGCTGTGTCCCTGTTCCTGCCGACCACCATGTCCAGCCACTCCTAGGGAGCAGGGCTGGGAGGGAAGGGGAGAGATTCCTTTTCTGATCTGCCCTGGGAGACCCCAGAATCATTTCAGGTCCCAAAAAGCTCCTTCAGTTAGTTGCTAGCTGCTGCAACCTCTGGGTTTGGAGCTGGCTTAGGCTCAGGGTCTGGAGGGGTTGGGGAGCACGATGAAGGTGGCTCCATGGCCAAGCTCCCACGGGAAGGGCTGCAGATGATGGGTCGAGGGCAGCCCTTTCCTTCTGGAGCTGCTCGTCACTGTGGCAGGGTGGGGGGGTGGGTGGGGTGTGTGTAAAGCAGTCATGCCCACATCCATTAATACCCAGTAACCATGACAACTGCTGTGGAGCTATCATTCTGTCCCCAGGCCAGCCACCACAGGGTTCCTCTCAGAGGGGTCTCAGGACAGCAGCTTTCCTTGAATCACTGCTACATGTGCGGTGGCCTGTGGACTGCACACTGCCCCACTGCCAAGGCCTGTGGCAGTTTGGAGGGCATGCACCACCACTCCCCGTGCCAGAGCATCCCCAGGCAGGGCCAGGGCTGCTGCTGACAGGAATTGGGGCAGGATGCTGAAGGGATCCTCCCATAGCTGTGGGGAGGGCTTTGGGGAAGGACAGCGGCAGATGCAGTTGCTGCTCCCCTCCTGCAAGCCCAGATGCTGGAGGTTCAGCGAGACAGTGAGGCAGGGGTGTTGGGGGCAGACTGCCTTAGGTAACATTCCTTCTCACTTTAAAGGAGCCATAAATCACTCATTCTTTATTAAAAGCTCTGCCTGACCGGGAGAGAAATGTCAGGAGCATAAATCAACTTCACTGCTCTCTTGCAAGGGTCCTGGCTTGCCAAGGACTGCCCCCTCCACTGTCTCCAGGTAGGGGACAGCATAGCCACGCTGTGAAGTTGTAAGGAATAAAAGCAGGGTCTATCCAGGCAGCATGGGCCCGAGCCCTCTGCTTCCCCCTGCTCCTCAGGGCTGCAGGGGAAACTGGGCAGTGCCCTGGCCAGGCAGGCACAGGGATCCCACAGAGGTGTCCATGCATCACATGGACAGAGAGCAGCCCCTCCTTGGACCCCTCCTTGGGCCATCAGGAAGGAGAGCCCCTTCTCCCTCCACCTGGCTGGCAGTGAGAAGGGCTGGCCTTCCCCAAACACACAGCCTTTGCTTAGGAACTGAAAAACCCCAGCTGAAGCCGAAGACCCCCTACAAAGCCCCTGTTATTCTACAGCTGGCAAGGATTTTGCCCTAAAAGATGGGGACTTGCCCCATTTTGCAGTTTCTGCCCACCCCAGGAGCAGGGCTGGGGGATGGGAAGTTCAGAAGGTGCTAAAATACCCCATCCCAAGGGCAAGCTGTACACGGCAGGGTACCCATGCCTGCCTCTTGTCTGCAGAGAGCAAGGCCAGGCAGGGAGAGAGAGGTAGGTGAGAGCCTGAGCAGGAGGAAGACTCACTCACACAACGTTAAAGCAGCAGCCAGCACTGAGGTAACTGCGCTTGCCTCTTCGTCTCCTGTTTTTCCAGTTAGATGCATGGCTTAATATAGCAGCACTTATGTTGTAAAACATTGCTCATAAAACAGAGAGGATGTGCTGTGTGGGAGCGTGCGCAAGCCAATCCCCAGCTGCTTTTTGATGTCGGCTTGGAAATTGCAGCGTCCTGGCAACGGCTGCTCGCTGGGGTTTTTGTGCAGCAGGGCCAAACCTGCCCCAGGTGTAAGCCTGCAGTGAGCCTGGTGGGTTTCCATCAGTTCCAGCTTCTCTGACCAGAGTGCAAGGGATGGGAGCTACTGGGGGGTGCTGGGGGATGTGTGTGTAAACCACCAGCAGCTCTCAGCCCACACCTGGTGCCATGGAGCTGGTGCCATGGGAGCCTTTCCTTAGTGAAATGAACAGCAGCTATGACAAAATCCAGAGCCCAAGGGAAGGGCAGCGACCACCAGTATTGGCACTGCAAGTACTGCCTGTGCAGGTTGAGGAGGCAACAAATGTTTCTGGCTGAGCCTCCCTGCAAGTTCAGCTCTGTCAGCTGTGTTGGTGGGAGGAATCACTGTCTTGGCTGCTCCCAATAGCACTGGCCTTTCTCAAATGACTTCCCCAGAGGGGGAGCGGGCTGATAAAGAAAGTTCGTCAGGCAAAATCAGGCCAGGCTCAGGCAGTTTGCTCAGTCAGGCTTCCACAGGTGGGAAGGCTGAGCACTGAGGGCTTCATCCTGCACAGAGGCAAGGGCTTGGCTCTGTGGGGTACCAGGCAGCCAAGGATAGCTTCCTATCTCAGTCCAGGCCTCAGCTGGAGAGGGAATGGGCTGGGAGGGAAAGAAAGAAGGCAATGGGAAGGAGCTGGGATCTTTTTGCTTGAGAATCTGCTGGGACTCTTCCATCAAAGAGAAGGAAGCCCCTAAGCACAGGGCCACAGGCTTTCATGAACCACTTGCTGCAAACCCCAGCCTCCATGGGACTGTTTATCCTGGCATGGGAGAGCTCATAATCCGCAGCCCTGAGCCAGCCTGCGGAACATAGCTTTCCTCCCTGCTTGCAGCCACAGCAGGGAACAGCTGCACATGGCCCTGTGACAGCTCTCCAGGGCCATGCTCAGACCCCACACAGCATCCCTGGAGCGGCTGAGGGTACAGGGCACAGGGATCTTGGGGTCCCACCTCAGCTACTCACAAACCTGAAAGCAGGTCCCAGCACAAGGGCAAGGGGACATGAGCAGTGCTGGGAGCTTGTTACCATGGCTGGCTGGCACCCCCAAAGGGTCTGACCTCTCAAGTGTCTCTCCCAGCTGGTCTGACCCAAGGTACCCTGTAGTTTCCCACGTTCCCTCCCGCCTGCCACCCATCATATTTTGCATTTCTCCCTCTATCTTATCTCCCTGCCGGCTCACCCCTTTGCAGCTGGTCTCTTGTTTTCCCTCTGCCCTCTCCCTTACTCCTTGGCCTCACCTGCTCCAGCTCCAGCCCAGCTTCTGTGCTGAAGGACCTCGAGGCAGGTCCCTGATAAGGGCCAGACCAAACAAGAACCTTTTGTGCTGTGCTGAGCTCATCCACAGAAACAGAGTGAAGACCTGGCCTGGGCAGAGCAAAGAGCGATGCATGAAGGGACCGAGTGGTTCAGTGCCTCCACGTGGTGCCAGACATGCAGCATGATCCTGCCTCAGTTTTCACAATTCTCTGAAAATCCTTCCTCTGGCCCTGCTCTCAGCAACATTCGTCCCTCGAGCAGGGGAGGGAGTAGAGCCCGTGACGTGGGCTGAGCTGGGGAGGGAGGGCACATGTCCTGCTGAGAGGTGCTGTCAGTGCTGAGTCCTGTGTGCACAGGGGGCCTGGCAGCCAGCAAGTGCAGGGAATAAAATTCTTCCCCCTCCCGGCCCATTGCTGGGTTAATATTCCCTCTAACGACAGACGGCTCCTTTTATCCTCTCTCATGCTCCCGCCAGTGATTTAATCTTGGAACAAGCCATGATTATTTCCTGTACAGCTGCCTCCCTCCCTTGCACCACAGACCAAGCTTGACAGCATCTCACCAGGCAAGGAGCAGACTCTCCTTCAGACCCCCAGCCTGGCCATGACTGAGGGCAAGGAAACCCTCTCCAGCACCCTGTGTTCCCAGTCCTGCACTAGCAGTGCCGTGGGAAGAGGAGGGACAGACTGACAGGAATCCTCCATGGGGCTGACAAGCATCGGGAAGAAAGGGTGAAAGGGAAGGTGGTCAATTCCTTGACTAGGTGATCTTCCAGGTCCCAGTTTCATGGGGTAGATCTAGGGCTGTGAGAGGAGTCTGGTGGGTCTCAAATTGGCTCTTGGGAGTTATCATGGTATTAGCATAGAAGCACCTACCCCTGAATCCCTCAAAGCTAAGGTAGAAGGCAGCTGGACCTCAGGCTGCCAGTCCTTGGCTCAGGGCTGTTGAGGACTGGCAAAGGCAGGGTCTTCTCCCAGAGAGAGAGAGACAGATATATCTTCATGGTCTTTTCCATCTCACATGGCTTCAGTGCTTGAGCAGGTGCACCTCAAGCTCAGGACCAGTGGGCATACAGCCTGGAATCCTCCATCAGTGGCCACAACAGAGCTGATGGCATGGCCTGCAGCAGCTCCAGAGGGCCAGGGACGCTTGGGCACCCACACACAGCTAGAACAGGCAAGATCTGCTTTACATGGAGAGCTCGGCGGGAACTGGGACTGACTCCGTCCTCATCTGAGCAGTGAAAGCAGTCAGCCCCAAACACTGTAAAACCATGAGGCCCGAACACCACTGAGGACAATCTCCTGAGTTCCCTTGTGTGGCTGTTGGGAAGACTTCCAAAATACTGGATCAACATCCACTGTCTACCTGTAAGCAGGCAACTTCACTGTGCTGGTGGGCAAGCAGGGCTAGAGGGGGTCAGCACTTGTCGCCAGAACATGTGTACACGACATGCATGATTGTCCTTTATGCATGCACTACCTGGAGGGTTGAGGAAAGCCAGGGTCCCTCCTTGCCAGGACAGAGCAAAGAAGCAGGAAACCACGGCTGGCCCCGGGCCACCCCAACAGCATCAAAACGTGGGGTGCAGCTCCACCTGGCGGACAGCGATCCCCCCCCAAGTGTCACCAAGTCCCTTTGGCCAGCACACGGAGACAGGGTGTCCCAAGAGGTGGAGTTTATGGCTCTGCCTTCCCTGTCACCATTAGGAACCAGGGGATGATGCAGCCTCACCCCGGAGCTTGGGATGCTCCAGCATGTCGGGATGCTGAGGCAGTGTCAGCATGCAGATGCACACGCTGCTGCACGTGCCCGGATGCATCTGCACATGCACAGAGCCTTGGCAGAGAGCACCAGGAGAATGCAGAGCCAGCTGTACCCCCACAACCTGTCCTTTGCGTGCTGAGCATCCCATGTGCCTGCAGGAGAGCTTAAATGAAGGCAGCTGCCTGCCTGCCAGATGGAAGCAATCCTGAGGGACTGGATTGCTCAGCTCCTGCCAGCCAGAGAGGGGTAGGAAGAACTCTGACCTGGAAACCAGGGGTCCTGGGCTCAGGACCCAGTATCCTACATGATCCTGGATAAATTCTTGCTGATCTCCACGGAGGAGTACTTGCAGAGATGCTTTTTGCCCCATGCTTTTGCCTCTGTCCTTTTCCCCCTACTCTGGGATGCTCCTCACACACAGCATTCTGTGCCATCCCGTAGCATCCCTTCCATTCCAGCACAGAGACTCAGCTCCTTCACCCACAGTCCTTTCACTGCCAGGAGGCCCCAGAGATGCCTCCTACTTCTGTGCAGGCTGGGAGCTGGCCCACAGGCGGGTGATGGGTAGCAGGGAGGAATCGCTGCCACCAGAAGGGCAACCAGACGCTTTTCCTCCGACCAGTGGCAGCTTCCCACAGCTATGCCAGTGCCTCTGATAGCCAACCTCCCCAAAGCGGAGGGAGGCAAAGAATTGTGGTAATGGGCCGGGCACACAGACGCTGGAGAGACAACCTGGAGACGCGGAGGGGACCCTGCGCGGCGCCAGAGCCGCCCGAGGAGCTCCGGGGGCGGCTGCCGCGAGAGGGCAGCACAGCCCCGGCCCCGCCGAGCCGCCACCCCGGCGGGCTGCGCAGGGGCTCACCGACCCCGCCTCATCCCTTCGGGAGGTCCAGCGCAGAGACCACCCGCCACCTCCCCGTGCTCGGCCGGCTGATGGAGCCCGAATTGGCTGCAGGGGGGATAACTGGCACCTTCGTTAATCTCTACCACCCTGCAGCTTGTGTGGGTTTTCTCCTGCCGCAAGACCCTAGGGATGTGCTGGCAGGCATTTAAGCAGCCCGTGGCTATACTTAAGACATCCCAGTTATTTCTTCCTGTTCTGCTCAGCGCTGAGACCTTCTTCCCTAAGGGCTTTAATGCCAGCAGTCCTAGAAGGGATGTCCGCTGGAAGCATGGCCTTGATGGCAATCAATCCACATCCTCACCCCAAAGCTTCTCCCACCAGAAGCTAGGAGCTACCCAGTGCCAGGACCTATCTCCCTGGCCATGGATTGGGAAGCAGAGATGTGTTTCCATGTGGATTCAAGGCCTGGCTCTATCTTGCAAGTTTTCCACCCAGAGAAGCTGTGTTTCTTCAGCTCTTGGAGCCATTCCCATCACTGCCGTTCAGCAAATGGCAAGACAAAAATAGCTTCTCTCCAGGGGCTGCAACAGGGCTGCTTGATTTGACTGTGCTCTGCTCCACTCTGCTGTGCAAACCCAGGGCTGACTTCAAAGCAGGGGCTGCACAAGCTCCTCCAGCCGCCTCAGGTAGGCACTGCTTCCCACCCTGAGCCATAGTAAGTGGGTATCCGAGGGTAAGCTTCAGTGTCTATGGAGCCACAGCTGTAGCCCCCCACTCTTTAGAGCTGGGAAGGGGATAGGTGTAGGGGGAAAGCATAGAAGCACAGGCAGGTTTCTCCTCTCTGGGCACTGCAGACAACCAGCCAGCCAGGTCCTCTGTGGCTTCCCAGCCCCAGGGCTCCCAGCGCAGTAGGAGCTCTGCCAGAAGCTGTTGGTTGCACAGGCTGGGGAGGGGGAGCACTAGGCTGTCAGAATCACTCACTGAGAGATATACGAAGATTGTGAGCTCTGTCTCCATGGGTAAAACAGTGCAGGAGCTGGCTGGCCAGCTGCTGCCAAGGAGACAGCCCTTTTCCCTGCCTGTCTTTGCCAGTGCAGACAGACCACAGCACAGCAAGTGAGCTATTAAAGAACAGCTCTAGCCAGCCAGCAAACACATGCTCATTCATCATTCTGGAGCAGGCAGGAGGACGTGCCAACTGCTTTCAGCCAGGACGCATCACAAAACCTGTGTCCAATCGCCCAGCATCCTGGAAGGGAGCTGGGGTCAGACTAGGGGGCCCTGGACCCTCCAAAATGCCTTTTCTTGTCATAAGGGTGCTGGGAGAGCTGCTCTGCCCCAGGCTGGGAACTTATGCATTTCTGAGACAGAGCCTCAGCATGGCACCATCATGCCAGAGACAGCTTGGAGAGGATCTGATGGTTGGCACGGGCTTAGCTAAGGCCTGACCTGCCCCCACATTCCCACCTGAACCAGGCAGGCAGAGGTGCACAGCTCTCTGCAGTGGGAGGCTCAGGTCAGGTGGAGCAGAGCAGGAGACTGTCCGGCACCTGCAGGGAACTGTGTGGATCCTGTAGATCAGTGGTAGCTCTTTCAGAGCCTTTTCACAGTACCTGCTTGGTTTTACACCTACTTCTCTTCCCTGGTGCTGCTGTCTCCCTATTTGTCTCCATCCCTAGAGCCCAGCCAGCTGTGCTGGGAGCCAGAGTGCTCCAACCTCCCGTCTGGAATACTCCTGATTCAAGACAGGGATACACGTTTTTACAGCCCAAGTTAGCAGCTTGGACAAGAAACCATCCCTTTGTTGGTGCTCGCATGTGGCTGAAGTATGTGCTGCTCTGGCTACAGTGACCCTTAGTGGCAGAGTACCTGTGTATGCCAGCAGCATCCCTGCAAAGCCACAGAACCAGCAGCTCAAGATTTGGCTAAGGCCAGGAGTCTGAGAGATTTGAGACCAACTATGGCTGAAGCCCTACTTCTTTCCTCCCTCACATCCAAAGGTATGTCATTCCTGCTGCCTAGGGTGGGAATGGCAATTCCCTGGGGAAGGAAAATGCTGCCCTCTTCTCCTGCTTTGCGCCTTTCCCTGCCAGCTGACCATTTACAACCAAGGAAGAGGCCAAGCAGAGATGGCCCCAAGGATGTACTTTGTGCTATATCATTGCCTGCCAGCCTTGGAGCTTGAGCCTGAAGAGTAAGACTACAGAGGGGGGAAAAGATCCTCCTATTTCACGTGGAAGTGCAGCTGCTCCCATGTAAGCTGCAAAGCTGCTTCTTTACCCACACAAGAAACATCCTGCTGTTCTTGTAGGGCTTGGGTAATTCCATAGCGCTTGTAGGAATCCCTTGCCACTGTCAGCAGTGCTGTCTTGCAGAACGACTATGGGCTCACTGACCTTCTCTACCCCAGAGCTGCTGCCACAGCAGGACACAAGCTGCAGCAAGAAGGGAATAATGCACTGAAGCTCTCCTCCTGCTCATAGCTGAGGCCTCAAGCTGCATCACTGAACAGCCCTGGGCTGGATTTTTAAACTGACTTCATCCAAATCTCCCCTCCTGGGAGTGATAGGAGGTGCATACACACCGAGCTGTGAAGTTCAATAACTACAAGCCCAGCTGGGGGAGGCAGGGGAACTCTCTGACCTCTGCTGTGAAGCCCATCACTGTTGAATGTAAGTAGTCTTTCTCCAAAAGTTCAGGGAAGCCAATCTGGGAGATCTCACACAAGGTGGGGGTGGTTTCACATTTCAGATGAAGCAATCTGAGCACAATTTCACTTCAGCAAGAGAAAGCAGTATGCAGAAAGGTCTCTGCTTCCTCACCTGCAAAATTCATCTGTGGATTTCTGATGAGACTGTGTTTGCCCACCAGAAAATCCTCAAATGTGTAAAGAGAACAAAGACAAGCTCCTTCCCACCCCCTCCCTAGGGCTCCTCCATCTTCTCAGCTATGTATGTCTAAAGGTGCTGACTTAATCATTGTCAGGAACCTTGTCCTGATTTTCTTTGTCTGTATTAATACCCCTTTACCAAATCTTCCTGGTTACTTCAGCCCAGTCTAAGCTGGCCTTGAGCAGGTGGTGCTGGCCCAAATCCACTTGGTTCTGGCCACTCCCAAAGCAAACCTCTGCATCTGAAGGTCTGTGTGCAGGCCTGTTCTTTGCAGAACCTACTGCAGGGGTGGTGGCTGACCACAGTGCAGGATATGTGGGAATGCGACTTTGCCACTCTTCCCTGCCATGGCACGGAGGGCATCTGTTCTGCCCCTAGATGTGGCAAGTCAGCCCCAAACATCAGGAAGTCAGTGTAGAAGCCTGAAACATGGCTCCGAGTCTGTGCTTTCATTGCAAACACTTCCAGCATCAGCAGTGCAGGAGGAAGCAGGCGGGCTGGCTTAGCTCCTCCCGGTTGATAATTCATTACCGCCTGTTAGCCTGGATCCATCCGGCAGCAACTACATCCTGGCAACGACATGTGCTCATTTCACACATAAAATGCTGTATCAAAATGCGTCGTTCAGACATTCTCCCTGAAACCTTTCCCAGCTGTCTCTCCCAATTCTTTACATGCAGGAGCAGTCCCTGCAATTGGGGCATTTTGTTCCTAATGGATGCCTGGCACCCGTCGTAGAAATCAGGGCTGCAGGATCCATCATGCAGCTCATGAGAAATACAGGGGGGATTTTCCTGCAAGGAGCAGAGAGGCAGCAAGCAGAGGGTGCAGGTTTCATCTATGGAATGCTCAGATCCATAGAGAGAGACGCAGTGTCTCTACATGAGCACGTGGCTGGTTTATCACACACTGCTTGCAATGATGCAGGAGGGCAGCATCTCTCCCCTCCTCCCCTGAGGATCTGGGAGCCCTGAGCAGCAGGGCTGGTTGGTCTTGCCTCGTGAACATGGAGGAGGTCCCTTTCCCTTTCTCCTAGGTCCCTGACTTTGGCCCAGTACGGGTGATTGTCAGCTTGGTGGTAAATCTCCCTTCCACGGCTGAGTGGGAAGAGGCAGGGCAGGTGGGGGACTCCACGCTTGCACAGCAAGTGCTGGGGCTGCTCCCCCAAGGCTGGGTGCCTTCTGACTCCCTGCAGAGCTGTTCAGAGGGTCAGGGTGGTTCTCAGGAGAGATGGGGCTTGCCCACCAAACCTACACCTTTCATGTTGGCTGCCGAGTCACAGCCTTCCACCCACCCTAAACCTCTAGCTGCCCCCTGAGCACACGTTCACAGTCTTCTTGATCTTCACCCCTCTGCTCTTTTCTGGTATTGCCAAACAAAGGCTCTTCTTCCCCACCGTGTTCCCCAAGCAGCATTGGAGCTGAGAGCTCTGTTGGCCTGGGAAGGGTTATCTTTTCCCCTGTGGGTAAGAACGGGACTTCGCAAGAACAGCCGAGTTCACAAACCCTCCCTAGACCCCTCCTGTGCCCACTGTCCTCTGGGCTCCCCCGGGAGCCTCCCCACGTCGCCCACACAAAGGGCTGGGGGCTGCGGCAGCATCGCAGGTCCCAACCCCACACCCCGCCCTGGCGGGAGCCCCCGATCGCTGAAGGTCACGCCGGGGCGGCGGCCGCCGGGCAAAGCCGCGCCGCGCTCTGCCCCCGCCACCGCCCACCGGCGAGGGGCGGGCACACCGGGGCCCCGTGCGGCGGCGATTGGCTGTCGGCGGGGGGGCGGGAGCGGCGGGGCCGCGCCTGGCTGCAGCGGCGGGCGCGGAGCCCAGAGCGGGCGCGGCGGAGCATCTTCGGGTACCGCGGCCCCGGTGCGGGCCGCCTCCCCCGCAGGCCCCAGCCTCCTATGGGCGGTGCCGGCGCCCGGGCCCCTGCTCGCCCGTCTCGCTCGGCGTTAGCATGGGCACGGTCCTCTCCCTCTCCCCCGCCGCCTCCTCGGGCAAGGGCGGCGGCGGCGGGGGGCTGCTGGCCGACAAGGCGTCGGGAAGGGTGCCGGGCAAGGGCGAGAGCCGGCTGAAGCGCCCCGGCGTGCTCATCTCGGCGCTCACCTGGAAGAGGCTGGTGGCCGCCTCGGCCAAGAAGAAGAAGAGCACTAAGAAGGTGACGCCGAAGCCCGGCGGGGGGGCCCCAGGGGGGCCCCCGGGCCAGCCTGACCCGCTGGTGGTGCAGCGAAACCGCGAGAACTTGCGCAAGTCGGTGGTGGGGCCGGCCGACGGCGCCAAGCAGGGCCCGCTGGCCGTGCCGGTGCCCACCGTGCCCTCGGCGCCGCAGGAGTTGCACCCGGGCTCCGGCGGGGGAAAGCCACCGCCACCACCGCCGCCGGCCGGCGGCCGTCCCCCAGGGTCCCCGCGCCGCGTGGTGGTGCAGGCGTCCACCGGCGAGCTGCTGCGCTGCTTGGGGGACTTCGTGTGCCGCCGCTGCTACCGCCTGAAGGAGCTGAGCCCCGGCGAGCTCATCTCCTGGTTCCGCAGCGTGGACCGCTCGCTGCTGCTGCAGGGCTGGCAGGACCAGGGCTTCATCACCCCGGCCAACCTGGTGTTCGTCTACCTGCTGTGCCGGGAAGCGCTGCGGGGCGAAGACATCGGGAGCCAGGCCGAGCTGCAGGCCGCCTTCCTCACCTGCCTCTATCTTGCCTACTCCTACATGGGCAACGAGATCTCCTACCCGCTCAAGCCCTTCCTGGTGGAGGGCGACAAGGGGCGCTTCTGGGAGCGCTGCCTGGGCATCATCCAGCGCCTCAGCGCCAAGATGCTGCGAATCAACGCGGACCCGCACTACTTCACGCAACTCTTCCAGGACCTCAAGAGCGAGGGCGAGGGCGGACACGGGTCCAAGCACTGGACGATCAGCCTGGACCGTTAGGGAGGTACCAGGCCCCCGGGGCCGGAAGGGGCCGCGCACCGAGGGGCGGGGGAGGCGAAGGACTGTCGGATTCCCCCTCCTCCCCCCGCATCCTCCTCGCCTTCCCCCTTCCCCGGCCGCCAGCTCCACGGAGACGCTACTTGGACCCTCCCTGCTCCGGATCCGGCCGCCCCCCTCCCGCGCTTCCGACCCCAGAACGGGGCTGCGCTCTGGAACACCGAGGCGGCGGCGAAGACCGAGGAGGGGGGAGTGGTGACCCTCCCGCCTGCGCGATGGAGGGGAGAAGGCTGCGGAGGAGCGGAGGCTCCTGGATGCGTTTTCTCTAGAAAAAAAGGGGTGAAAAAATGGATGTGAGGGTCTGGGGCAGGAGTGGTCGGGGGGAAACTTGTGGGTGCGGCGGGTGCCTCTGGCAGAGGGTGCATGTGAACGAGCTCCGCGGCGCGGGCAGAGCCGTCCCGCCGCGCTCCCGGTGCTGTCCGTGGTGCTGGAGCTGCCGCGCCTGAGAAGACAAAGGCGCGGGGGGGGGGTGGTGGTTCTGTGTCGCGAGCAATGCCTTTCCCCCCCCTCCCGTCCGTGTTGGGGGATATGGGCCCCCCTTAGCATGGGCGACGCTGCCCCTCACCCAGCGGGAGCCGCCCGCATGCCCCTTTGTTCGAGTCGCTGGGGGGGGGGCGCCCACGCCTCTCCCCGCGGGTAATTCCTCCCCCACCCCCACCCCCCGGTGCGCCTCCCCAGACAAGGGGTTATGCCTCCCCCAACCTTGGCTTGCTGCGAGTAAAGGGGTTTGTACCAGAGGAGGCCTAGGGAGCCCAGACGGAGGGGGCCTGCTATGGGAGGGGGAGTTCCCTCTCCTCTTGCTTTGCTTCACTGGAGAATAAAGAGGTGGCCTGGATGGGCCTGGTGATGGCTCCTGGACTTGCTGGGCTGTGGGTGCAAATGGGACTGGGTGGGGGGTGCCCCCTCTCCTCCCCAAGAGGGACGGGGAGACCTGATTCTCAAAGGGGGTTTTACTCCCCAGTGTGAGTTGGGGGTCAGAATTTCACCGCTGTTTGTTGTGCCCAAGGCCTGTTCTGGTGAGACACCTGAGTGTCCCTTGGTTCCTTGTGAGCTCTCCTGGCCTCCTCCATTCCAGATGGAAATGCCTGATGCCTGTCTGCTGCTCTGAATTTAAATAGGATGCCATATTTCATGTCACCTCCATTTTTTTTTTTTAGTTTTATCTTTTCTAAAGCTACCCCAACCTCCCCCTTCCTCCCTCTCTCTGCAGGGCTGTGCTCCCTTCCCTGGCAGCAGCAGGCTGTGGGAGCTGTGCTGTTAGTCCTGTTACCAGCTCTGTGCTTTTGCAGACCCCCAGGGAGAGGGGTGGAGACGAGGAAGGCTTTGCTTTTCTCATAGCTGGTTGCTATGCTTCAGACTACTAATTTGCTGGGGCTTCTTTAGCAGGATCTGCAACACATGTCCTCGGGTTGGGGTCTGCATCTAGTGCTTCCCAGCCTGTCTGAGCCAGGCATTCAGGCTCCCCTTAGCTGGGAAGAGCTGTGCTGGCTCTGCAGGTCATGGAGGGTAAGCTGGATTCTCTCTACCTTTGTGTGCATCAGCAGAGCTTCTAATTAGGCCCAATCTGGCTCATTCAGGCAAAGCTGTGCTGCCAGGAAGACAGCACAGATGTCCCTGTGATGGGGGCTGACCTGGCAGGGTGCTGTGCAAGGCTTTTCCATGGCTGTGTAAACCCACCAAGACCAGTGCTTCCCCTTCTTCCTCTCGTAATGGGTGCTGTTGTTCCTGCCTGTAGATTGACATTCATGCGACCTTGTGGTGAGCTGTGTGGGTCACAATGCACTCAACCCACCCCAAATTTGACTGTATCCACGTGTTGTCCTAAATAAGGTAGCTCTGGCTTAAACACATGGAATTGGACCCTTAGAGCACCTATGGGGCTGCTGGGAGAACCCTGACTCTCCCCTGTCAGCATTTTGCAGAGAGGAAAACTGAGGCACAGTGAGGTGAATCCAGGAAGGTCTGCTGCATCGCAGGGTAACACCTGAGCCTTTGGTGCTGGCTGTCTCTACCCTGAGCTGTGGTGTTTGTCCAGTGACTCCCTCCCCCCAGTTGTGGGGCTTTATAGAGTCTTGTCTCCAGAGCTGAACAACCTGCCAGCACTGGTGAGGGTTTCCCACCCCACAGATCTCTGTAGTGACACAAGATATTTCAGCCTCAAGGCCCAGCTTTTTAAAATGTTTCCAGCCGCAGCGAGGCCATGTCCTTCCCCTCCTCCCTTGTGTTTCATTGATTAAGAGTGCTAGGCCTCATTGGGGGATTTAGGAAGAGCTAATTGCAGACTGGTAATTGAAGACAGCTTGGAGTCTCTGAAAATGTCAAGGAATGAGAGACGAACTTAGATGCTCCCGTGCATTTAAATATGCATCACTGGCTCAGCTAGAGCCTTACTGAGGAGAGGGAGATGCGTCTGGATCTTGTACAACTGCTGAGGGGGAGCAAGGAAGGGGGAGCATTCATCTTACCTTGCCTGGGAGCCTTCTGCTCCCCCCAGGGCACAGGGGAGGTGGGGAGGGAACACAAGCACTGGTGAGTAGTGGGTAGGAATCCTCAGACAGGCTTGGGAGCTTAGCATTGTCCCCTCTTAAAAATTGTGTGATTTAACCTGCCAGAGCTTGACCCCAACCTTGTGATCCCTTCAGCCACCAGTGCTCCCTGAGGAGCATTAAGGGACTGGGAAGCCCCCTGTGCTGCCAGCTGTAGGGCCCATCAGTATCTGGGGTTGTAGGGATGGGGGATTCACACTGGGTTTGGGACTCAGGGCTAGAGCAGAAGGGCTAAGTCAGTGATCAGTCACCACAGAAATCCAGGTGAGGGATCTCAGTACTTTCCTAGTTTGAAATTCCTCCAGCAGCAACACATCTCCTCTCCATGCCTCACAGTTGACACCCCATCTGCTCCAATTTATGTTGCAGCAGGGTAGGTGGGCACAAGCTGCATGGTGCAGCCTGCAGTGGGTTTAGCACCTTCTGCCCCAAGAAGGTCTCTTCTCAGGCCATAGCATCCTCATCTTGCTTCCCAAGAGTGTGTGGGGCTGCTAGGGGCACCCTGGCTGCCAGTGGTTCCCAAGGATGCATAGTCACCCATGAAAAGGGGAGTTTCTACCTCGAGCTCTGGAACAACTGCTCTGTGGGACTCCCCTTGCCCTACTGCTCTGTCTGTGGAGCAAACTCCATGGGTTGGATGAGCTGACCGTGGCACTGGGGCATGGAGGAGTGATGGACAGCTGGAGCAGCCAATGTGGCAAGCCATGCTTCTTCCTGTCGGAAAAACAGCAGTGAAGCTGTGTTTTTGCTATTAAGACTTGTCATTGTCTCCCAGAGTGACTTGGAGGTGCTCCATGGGGAGGAAACTGTTCTGGATGATGCAGACCCAGCACCTGCTTGGCTGGTGAAGGACCTGCCTTGGCCCAGCTTTCTGCACAGGGCTTTCTTCATTTGCCTGTGGGGATAATGGAGAATATGTTTCTCGAGGCAGATGGAAGTGGGAGATCTCTCTTCTGCCTGTGTGGGAGCTACTTGGACACTGGCTCCATTACAGCTTTGGGCTGTTGCTCTCTGGGCTGAACTGGGGATGACTTGTGGGTGCAGGTTTCTGGTCCTCTCCCTGGTCCATGGCAGTTCATCACAGCTGCTGGTGGGGTGTCTATGGGGGAATACATGGACAAAGTGACCCTGGGAGATGGCAGCAAATGGCAGAGGGAGAATGAAGAGTCCCAGGTTAAATCGGCTGATGAGATATTTGTACTCAGGAAGGGGCAGGACAGTCTCCAGAAGGTCTCAGCTGATGTGAGATACGTGCAGGCTGGGTAGAAACGTGCAAGAGCTCTGCCTGTGCCCAGGGTGGCCCAGTGGCAGTCATGAGACTGAGGGAGGTGAGATGACAGACAGTTTGGTCCCCACTGTAGCCAAAGCATGTCTTGTGGCATTGCCTGGCTGATGGGTTTGGGACCGAGGAGCGTAGACTGGGGACAGCTCTGTGCCAGGAAGCTGGGGCACGTGAGGAAGGGGAACCAGATACCTTGGGGTCCTGCTGTTAATCTATTTGCCATGGAGCCTGGAAGAGCAGAGGGCCAGGACTACATAGTCTGGGGCATTACCTCCAGCTCACTGAGAGCTGAGTGTGGAGGTCACCCTGTGCTGTGTTCCCTGCCTGTCTCACGGACCTCTGTCACCCCTGAGGACTGAACTCCTTGGGGGACAGCCAGGCAACACCAAGCTGTGGACAGAGGCAGTCATGGGGAGTCTGCTTCAGGAAGTGAGCACCCCATGGGCTGGAGTAGGGGCTGTTCCCTCATCAGAAGTCCTGCATTAGAGCATAATCTGGCATTAGCGCATTAATCCAGTCCTCCCGCTACTCAGCTCCTGCCCTCAGGAAAGTCCAGCCCAAGGTCTCAGTGTACATCTGGGCAGTGGACCAGGACACTGTCTCCCTGGCGGCCCAGAGAGCTGGTGGCAGCAGGGATGAGGTTTGGGTTTATGGTGGCAGTACAGCCCCAGCCCTTAGCATGTTGGCAAGGAAGAAAGCAGCATCTTTTGGAAGCATCACATTTGGTTCCTTGGAGGGACTTCACAAGGGGTTTTGGAACCTGAATGCCTGTACCTGCAGGCTCTGGCTGAGCCACAGTAAGTTGTGAAGCACTTTGCAGGGAGCCAGGCCAAGGGAAGGTGGCGTCTGTAGAGAGGATGTGAGTCAGCAGCTTGGGGGCGGGGGGCTGAGGAGCCAGCACAGCCGGGATGTGGAGAGGATGAAATAAGTGGGAATTGGGAGGGCTGTAGGGAGAGTAGAGGTGGGCAGAGAGGCAGCTGACGTCCCCCAGGGCAGATGTGATGTGGCTGTGCTGCAAAGGCTCTTCCCAGCATGAGAAATTAAACAAGAAGCAAAGCCAGATACAAAGAGACTTATTTTTGTTGTGTGGTTTGTTTTTTGTTTGTATTTTTTAATTTGTTTGTGTTTTTTTTTTGTTTTTTTTTTTTTTTTTTTTATTATGGAAAAACAATCATTCCGTCTTTAATCACAGGGCAGCAGAA